>LPNX011231500.1:382739-399342 GCA_001517045.1 Pseudotsuga menziesii
TAATTTTTCTCCAATTATTGATTAAAAGGAATATTTTAATGAAGGAAAAAAAAAGGGTGAAAAGACAAAAAGGAGGATGGAGGAAGGATTAGGGGGATTCATTTTGGGAAATTGACTTTGGAGAAGAGCTCAGTGAGCATACGAGGGTTTCCGCTGGAAATCCATTCAGCACCTCGGATCCGGCAGTGAAACTACCTGCCCTAGTCGTGGAATCTTGGATTCGGCAGTGAAATTATCTGCTCTAGCCGGGAGAATTGGAGAATCCATTCAGGGTTCTCATTTGCAGACATTGGCATCTTGATTCGATTATCTTCATCAAAGAAAAGAGTTCAGTTACAGCTTGGTCAGACAGGGCATTCCCCCATTGGGACGAGTTGACGGTTGGAGTGTTTTCTTCAGCGTGGAGGCAAGGGAAAGAGTGGTGGCTGGTCGATTTCTCTCTGGTGGAATGTGCCTTACGTTGCAGGCAAGGAACGCTGGATAGGAGGCTGCTGTCATGCCCACATCAGACAATAGAACAGTCAATGCATAAATCGCCCAGTTTGCCAATTCGTGGGGATAGTTTGAGCATATTTTATGGCTGCGTGAGCTTGCAAATGTTCCAGCTTTATACAACAGTCAAGTGACATTGTTATTGAGAGGTATTTCTAACACATTGTAGTTGCTACTGATTCAGCAATTTTTTTTAATAAAATACAGCCAATGTTTAGCCGTGTTGTCATTTAAATATGAATGTTTGCTTCAATATTTTGTGGGTTTCACTTAAAATTCAAATACAACCATTGGCACTTCATTGGGGAGTCATAAGGGTTTAGGAAACCACTAAACAGCCAGCAAAAACCAAAATTATATCGCTGTCCAATCAAATTTTCATCTACAGCCATAATCTCAGAAACATGCAAACTGTTTGACGAAAGTCCAATATCAGAATTTGGAGGTTTTTCCTCATTTTTACAACTTAGAATATTTCATTTCAGTTCCAGATGTTGCTATAGAACTAGAGAAGTCTACTGAAGAATTGCTTGAGGCTCCTCCCTCCAAGAGAAGACTTGCTTGGTTTTGTGAAACTCTATAGGAAGCAGAAAAGCATAAAGCTCCTTCAAGAACTTTCGGAGAAAGTAAAAAGCCTCACAAGTACTCTGGTCTTGTAACTCACATGGGCCACCTCAATGATGTAGAACCTTCTACTTATCAGGAAGCAGCTAGTCAACAAGTATGGAAAGATGCAATGACAAAAGAATACAATTCCATCATAAAAAATGATGTATGGGAAGTGGTCCTTGTTAAAGATAATGCAGCTGCGAGAGTCATTCTCTAAGAGGATGGCACCCTAGTTAGTTAACTAGGGTTTCTGGTCAATTAACCAAGTGGTGTAAGTCCCTAGCAGGTACCCTAGGCCCCCCAACAGTCTACTGGGGTTCTTGGTCTGGGACCAAGCAGGTTAATGCCATGGCAAAGTCCCTAGCATGTGGCTAGGGCCCCTATCTGTATCTAGGGCATTCTGGTTAGGGACTATTACCTACTAAGTCATACTTGGTGGTATCAAGTGAGCCGGATGAGATAAACAAACATCATTGTTCATTCTTCAAAGTTCAGAAGTCGGTCAAGCTTCTTCTGGGAAATTTTTTAAAATTTTCTTGTACCACATGTTCATACCCCTTTGGGGGAGTTGTAATAAAATGTTCTAGCATGGTAGAGTATGTAAAAGGCTCGGTCTCCTAGACTCATATATCAATCCAACTAACCGAGTGTTTTTTCCCTTTGTGATTATTTGTTGTTGAATAAACGACTAATAATTTCTGAATTTTTCACTCATACCTCCAAAGTTGGGGTAGTCGTATTGGTATTTAAGCCTAAGGATGTTATTAGAGTCTATGTGTCAATGTATATAAACATGCTAGACATTAATATTGAGTCATATGAACATGTGCTAGTTCCCCCTAGGTTTATTTTTAATTTTTGATGAAAATAATTTTTTTCCATAAACTTAGGCTATTTTTTAATAGCCTAATTGGAAAAATTATAAATGTAATAAAAGTGTGGCGAGGGATTGGATCTTTCCATGAGGGTGCTCATTTTCTAACTCAAAGCACTCGTTTAACCCAAAAACCCACTTTTCCTAAGTTTTAAGTGATAAGTTTATCACTTAAGTAAAAAATCTTCAAAAAATAAAAAAAGGCAATTAAAAAATAAAAAAAATTAAATAATGGAGAAAATCCCAAATTCCTAAATAAGTGGAATCTTGTTGGATTTGATTGAAATCAGTTTCATCGGATTCAGATTGGGTAGGCGAGTCTTCTCCTTGATAAAGGCGTCAGTTTGGAGATAGTTTTGAGACGTGGCAGATTGGTAGTTGCCTGCTAGTTATGGTTGCACCCCCTTCTCTCTCTCTCACGTGTGGATAATGTGACAGAGGATGAGTGGGTTGGTATAGTTTGGTGAGAGAGGTGGAAATCAACTCTTCAGTTCCACTTCTCTTCAACTCAGATCAATTCAGATCATCTCCCAATCAACTCTGCCTCAGCTCGACTCTCTCTCTCAATCATGGATGCGCCCCCTCTGGGCCTCTGTGGCTATAAATAAAGCTGCCATTCTCTCATTCAAGATAGTTAGAGTTGTTTGAGAAAGGCTTGCTATTGTTGTAATGCTGTATTGATCATTAATTGTTGGAATAAAGAAGCTTTGGAGGCTAAATTGTGTAGTGCTTTCATGTTTGGAGTACCATTATCATGCTGCTATTGAGGTGATCTGCTATTTTTTCAATGTTTTGCTCTCAACTTTTGTCTGCCTGAATGATTCTTTGAATTATAGGAATAGATCATTGCAAGTAAGATTACTTACTTCTATTTTGTTGTATATGCTTAGGGAGTTAAGATTTATTTGTTAAATAAGATTATTTTCCATGTTATGTTATCTCTTCGCATGTCTGCACTCCACTAACAAGTTTCCTCGGCAGATCGTTCCAACAACAAGCACGCTCTCTCCTCTTCCTCCTTCAAATTAAAATTTCTCAATTTGGTTACTTTTTATGATCTTATTGTTTAAATCTATAGTAAAATCATTCATAGATCTAATCAATAGGAGCTTGTTAACTTAGATCTCAATTATTGCATATAAATCTCCTTTTTTCAGTTAAAGAGATCTAGCTTAGATCACTTTTCTACAAGTATCACAAGGAGAATATTGGGCTTGTTAAGGGTAGTCTTGATTCAAGGATTAAAAAAAAAAAATTTGGCATCTCTAAGTGCACATTGTATTGGATGCGTAAAAGGCAAGCCAATATCCCAAGAAAAACTTGCTTTCCTTGGTCACTTTCTTGCATTTTTTTGTAGTTTAACTTGGCATTTTTTTACTAATTTTTGTGGGTTGTCCAAAGACACTTCCAAAGTGTTCTTGGGCACATTTGACTAACATATGCTTGTTGGTTTTTAGCAGGTCCACCAAAAAGAGAATGAAACGCTGCCCAAAATTGCATTTGTGGGCCATTCGAAGCTTCCCAAGTGTTCCCCCTACTTCCGTGGTTCCTTTTCTGATTTTTTGTATGCCTTTGTATCCCAGATAAAAAGGACCAAAGAGTATTTCTCATCAAACTTTGTAATCGAGAGTAATAAAGTTTCTGAGTAGGTTTTTCCGAGCCCACTCCCCATCCCCCAAGGGGGGATCTGCGTTGGTGTCAATTTTTGTGTTGTGCTTGATTAGTTTAGTTTCTGTTGCAGGGTTGTATACTTTGATCTGTATTTTGATTCTATATCTTATTTGAATCAAAAGTAACACTAATACTAACCCCACGACTACTTGAATTACCCGAAAGGGGAAAGAGATGCGTGGTAGGATTAATTAGAAAACCTTTGTTTCTTTCAACACTTTGGTTGTTTTTACTTCGCATTCTAAAATTTACCCCTCTTGCTTTCCCAATTGAGTTTCACTTGAACCGAAAGAGATTCTTGGAGGTTAAGTTTTTCTTTTTAACAAACAAACTTAGTCTCTAAATTCCTTACAATCAACAAGACTCCGTTGTGTATGCTATGCACCGCTGCGGTTCGACCGAACAATTGGATGCATAAAAAATAACGTGGGTGACTAGTTTAATTAGTTTTCACATCTCAATTAACCTTCCCAGGCAAAAATCCAATGCCTCGATTTGATCCGTTGCGGTGGAGAATTCACTGAGCAAGGGGGAACAACTGGGTAGTGACTTCGAGACACTGTCAGGCTACACTCTTGTTGGTGTAGTGTTGGACATGTCTCAGAGACTCCGACCCAGCCTACATATTCCTCGCATGGAGCCGCATCAGATAAGGGTTTTGGACATAATCATACTTTCAGGTATATTTGGAGTTCCCTTCCCCCTCATATAATTCACTCATCTTTCATATTAATTTAAAACTGACCAAGAGCATTTGCAACACATCCCAACAATACAACAACACTTTAGTATTTTTGACTCCATTCTTGGCACTGGTATTGTTATCTCTATGGTTGTTTTTCATGTGTTATCCTAGGGTTTTATATTTTTCTTTATTTGAGTTCATAACTTTAGTATTACCTTATTCCGTTTTTATACCCTTGTGTGTCATGATTTCTATGTTTTATGGTGATTTCTTTTTGAAGGCTCAAATCATTTATTGTTTAAAGTTATAAGCTTGTATTAGAGCAAGAGATTTTATGATAAAATCAAGTATGAAATGGGTTATATAAACTGGTAGCATTTCTTAGAAAGGGAAATATTGCATCACTGCCAGATGGTTTCATTCATGATATCATTTTAAAAAATTTGATAATGGAACGAAAGTATATGGATATATTAAACACATGGCAAAGATTGTACACTTGACAGGGTTGGTACTATGGTTTAAAGCATTATCATTATTCTTTGAAGGCATGTCTAAATGATGAATGAACTTGTTGATCGTGGCACGCATTTGCTTTCACAAGTGTTCTTTGTATGAAGTCGAGGCATTTGATATGATAGACAATGGTACCAGTATTGACAGTGTTGACAATGACATAATCCATATTACATTAAACCTGTTTCATGCTACTGTTTCGAATTTCATTAGGTCTGTGTAGTTTGTATTGTGAAGAATTTGCAGAATGCCGAAGGTAGCAATAGAGGAAGACGCAGATATTTTGGTGAAAAGAAGACCAGGAGGTTTGATTTGTAGACTGGAACCTGATAATACACAATGGATAATGCAATTTCCAAGGTCAGCCCAGTTAATGAGAAATGCGGGTTGGTTTTCCTTCTGTGAAAAGTTGCAGGGTTATAATACACAGGCGACTCGGGCCTTCATAAAAAATTACAAAGGAGTGGTTCAGCTCAAGAATTTGAAGGCTATGGTGAATGAAGAATCTATTGCAGAAGCAATAGGGGTTCCAGCACAAGGAGAAAGGTGGTTTAAAAAGCAGGATTTTTAGGGAAACTATGGTGAGTTCTTGTTGCTAGGGTTTGAGAAGTTGGACTGGAAGAATGGTATTCATGTAAGTAAGATAAAACCCAATTGGCAAATTCCTTTGGAAATGGTTCAAAATTATATCACTTGTGAAGGTCGCTATGATAGAATCCTCAAATGTCATTTGAGGTTGTTAATGCATCTCAATGGAAGTTTAAAATTTAATCTCCCATTTTATCTGTTAAAAAGCCTGCAAAAAATGGTCACATGGGTTCAAGCCCATCCAGAACACACTGCTCGTTCTATATACCACCAGGGTTTGATCAAATTGTTGCTGATTTCACAATTGAATAAAGAAGGACGAAGTTGGGAAAGTTTTTTGTCAGAGTTAGGGTTTGAAGAAAAGATCAAAGAAAAAGGAAAAAGGGTAGCAGAAGACTTGAACCAGCAAACGAAAAATCATGAAGAACAGACTGAGCATATTGCAGAAGAAGGAAAGGGTTTTGTAGAAAAGCCAAACCAAATAAATAACTTGTTTCCTGAAGATTCAGTTACAGATGAAAACCCTAAAAAATTGAGTATGGTTCTATAAAATATAACTTCAAATAAAGAAGAACGAGTTTAGGTTTTGAATCCAGAAGGCATTAGTTTAAAGTCTAGGACTAGGGTAAGAAGTAAGATGCAGGCAGAAATGGAATTAGTGCATATTCCAAAGAATATAAATGAAGACTGTGGAGAGATTGTAATGGTAAATGATTCTTTCAGTGAGGAAACTATACACGCATCCAAGGATCAATACTGTTTAGATAATGAAAATTTCATTGATATTCAGGGTGTTGTAGGATCTATACTTGAAATATTTTGCACAAGTAAACAGGTGTATTCTGAAGACTGTTCAGTCTCAAAATTTCCACAAGAAGATGAAGTTCTTATGAAAGAAAAGACTATTGAAATAGCTCCAGAATTGAACCAGATTAAAAAGTCTCTACAGACATATAAGGAGCAAACCAAGTTTTTGCAGAGTATCAATGAAAAGTTAATGACTGCAAATAAAAGGTTACGAGAGGACTTGGAGGAAAAAGAAGCCGATTACCAAAAGCTACTTTCAATATCTAAAGACATCTTGAAAGAGAAGAGAGCTATCCAGAAGCAATATGAACACATGAAGACCCAGAGTAAAGAGGCGCACAATCAAATGGAGAATAAGGATTGTTGAATTTGCCAGATTGCAAAAGAGATCCCAGGTTTTAAGTGACCTGACTGGTTTAGCAGAAGCTTCTAAGAGTCTTTACACTTAAGATGATAGTTAGCTTTGAAAGCAATTAGGGTTTGATAGATGTCTATTTTTATTTCTATTTGTATTACATTTGTATTAAGACTATTTTAGAAGATCGACTTTTCTATTTTTGAAGAAATTCGATCCATAAAAATAAGATCTGATAATTATCTCAAAAAACTTAGAAGTTTTGTATATAAGGGATAGTAGCTAGATGTGAATGGTGGCAATCGGAGATGGGAATCCAGTCTTGATATATACTGTAAGACATAAAACTCTTTGCATTTTTAATACAGGACTTACTTTGATATGATTATGGTTATGAGCTTGTCTTGTTCTTTTTATGAATTGTATTTTTTATGATTTATCCTGTGTATGGTCAGTTAAAATCCATTACATGATTCTTATGATAAAATACAGTTACCATTTAACATTTAGTGACAGAACCAAGTCCATTCCATAAATTCATGCTCGTACTCCTCCTGTTATTGAATTTTGTATTTTATTTTATGTCATACAGCGCTATGATGGTTATTTGATTTTCCTGTATCTTTTGATTACATACCAATTCTGTTTTGATTTTGATTTTATAATATTGAATTATCTTTATAGATTTCTCTGAGCTTGAACCCCAGTAGTCTAGGTTCAACTTTAGGGATAACAGGTATTATCATCATACAATCATTTGCTTTTATATGCTTTATATATCATGTGTTAAGTGATTCTATATGTTGTTGTGTTTAACAAATATCGTTGCAATATCTAGTTCCACTATTTCTTTTCATCAAACTCCTAAGTAACTTAATCATCATCACACTAAGACTTAACAGCCTTAGAAACTAATAGGGTCTACCCCGTTGGCTTCGATTAGGAGTTGGCCTATACAGAGGAGTCAAGAACAAGGTGTCAGCCTTGACTCGAGACTTGCCCCCAAGGACACACCAAGTGGCTTGAAGATTTCTGCCACGTTCCCCCAAGTGTGTGAAAGGCGTCAACATTTTATGGCACTGTTGCCGAGGATAAATATTTTTATTCCCGAGTACGACTTAACTTTTCTTTTTGTTTCGAAAAGATAAAAAGATAAAAATTTGATAGATCTTATCTTTAAAAAATAAAATTAAAACTTGATCCATTGGGTGGCTCCACTGTTTAATATCCCTCCATGGTATTCTACCCGAAGGAACTCCGAAGGAGTATTTGATGTCATCCCTGAGCTTGAAAGGGCTTATAGAAGGAGATTGAATAGACGACTTCTCGCAGAATCCTTGAAGATTTAGGGTCCCAATCCCTTTAAGATATCCATCATCTATTTGAAGAGAGTCACATCCATCAATCTAAAGAAATGTCTGATTTCTTCAAACCCCTTGACTTTACTTAGATAGCAGGTGCCCCTCATGCCATTCCAAATGATGCTATCAAGAAGCTGCCTCCTTTCAGGGCAACAATGCCATCACAGTCAAATCCCATCTTCAGAAATTTTCAAGGCATCTAGTTGGTTATTGTAATCAAGTTTGCCATGATCATGATGATGTAAAAATGAAGCTTTTTGCTTTATCATTAGAAGAAGATGTCGGAGAGTGGTACCTTGACTTAGTTGATAATTCATACAAAATTCCTAGACGGTTTTAAGAAAAAATGGGGAGAGAAAAAGGAACCAAGACATCAGCTTGCTGCTCTCCATAACATTATAAAGATAGAAAATGAAACTATGGAAGAATTCAACAGGAAATTCATAGATCTTGTTTCTGACCTTCATAAAGACATTAAGCTACATGATGTTGCTATCCTCATTTATTAGATTTAAGCTTTCAGTGGTGATTTGAGATATCAGTTAAGAGATAAAGAACCTACTGATTTAAAGCAAGCCCAGGACTTGGCCTAAAAAATTGAAAAGAATATGCAATCATTTGGTAAGTAACATACCTAGATTCACCAGAGGAATTCTTCCTATAACAAAGAATCTAAGGGAAAAGCTGTTGAAACAGAGGGAAAGGAATCATCCAAAGATCCTATGAAGAAAATATCTGAAATGATGAAAACCTTGGTAACTAATCAAAACTAGCAAATGGCCAATCATGCTGCACAACTAAATCATATTCAAAATAGGTTGGTAATGATGGAGATAAATAAGGTTTCTCATGCACCAAGAAACATTCAACATAAACCCAACCAAATGTATCAGAAGAAAGCACCAACTCAAAAGCCTAGGATTCCGAACTAGTTAGATTCAGCCAACATGGCAGAAGATACAATTGCATTTTGTAGGCCATGTGATCGGTTCCACCAGGAGAGTACTTGTTATATTGCAAACCAAGTCATGGAATAGGGATTCTCCGACACTAGTAATCAAGATGCACTTTCAAGCGAGCCTAAGTTTGTGAACATGGTAGCCCAAACCTACCCTCTATCCAACCAGCATTGACAGCAGGCCGTAGATTATAGTCAAGAGAAGGATCTAATCACTCAGAATTATGGTGAAAAGCCTTCTCAAGAACATGTTAAAGAGATGAGGGATGTTAGATTCAAGGGTGCTACTGATCAAAGGAAGGAGAAGTTTACACCAACTAAGCAATATAAACCTAAGGTAACAACTCCTCCTATTATGAACCCCCTTGTTGTTGTAGAATCAAAACTTGACATGGGGACGTGGCTAAATAGTTATAAAGTCTCAGCTTATGCAACCGACATCCTTCAGATTCCTGGTCGAAAGGAGAAATTGTTAAAAGCCTTAGAAAGAAATCAAAATAAAGCCCATAACATTGTCAAAGAAACTGCTCTTCCAAGTAATAATGCCATCCTTGAAGATTTGCTTGTTATCCTTGAAGATTTGCCTATAGTCCTTCACAGTGTTGATCCAAGAAGATCACCTGCTTTTTTATGTCTCTCTTTTAGTTGATAATCGTCTTCTCCATAACTGCATGTTAGATGCAGGTGCTTCATCAAATGTAATTACAAGAAAAGTAATGGAACAATTGAATTTAAGGATCACTCGACTCTACTACAATGTTTGTGCAATGGGTGCAAGAGAAGTTGATGCTAAGTTACACTGAAACAGATACGAGAACGGATATGGATACGGGGAGGGAAACGGATATGACAAATTTTGAAAAATTTCGAATACGATATGGCAAGGAAATGACAATAGACTTATATATATATATATATATATATATATATATATATCAAAAAGGCCATGAGACGTACATACTTTAGATTACCATTCATCAATTAGATTTAAAGGTAGTCATGTCATTTATAACAATTAAAATTAGCAAACTCAAATATTGTCTTAAACAATATTCTTCTATCTCAAGTGCCATAGATAAGTCACCCACTGGCAAGCATTTAAACAAGAACATGTCAACTACTTCTAAACATCGATTTCAAACACTAAAATTACTTGATGGATGTATCCAAATGTTACCATCTAACAAATATTAGGCTAATTGCACCTCTAGAAAAGTGTTGAAATTTGTGATTAAACACAATTTTTGATGTAAGCCAGAGACTCAACTATGTTGTATTTGGGTTGGTCCACTCACCGACAAGACAAGCAACTAGGCAAGTGAGAGTCAATTGACCAACCGTCTGGTTCAAAAAGTGACTAGCCGACTGGCTCATAAAGGGCCTAAATTCAAACGATTGTCTATGATTTGGAACCGACGTAGATATTCAAATTTGACATAGTCAACCATGTTTTAAGGGGATTAATTAAGCACTCAAGTATAAATAAGTGAGCTCATGTTTTAGTGCAACTTAGGTGTGACTGTGATGACATGCATTATTGAACTCTATGCCATAATACCATCTCTAGACACCAATGAGTTCCCTTGGATATGTTGTTTACGTTTTATGGTTTATACTAATAAAAATGCTTGAAATAAGATTTAAATATCACATGCATATCATATGGAGAACTGGCTAAACGATGCACCACCATAATTCTCTCCACGACATAAGGATAGGGATATTGGTGTACTAGCAATGGAGTAAATAAGGCCATAGGTCAAGGGTTCATACTAATTCAAAACAGAAAAGAAGAAAACTGAAGCTTGGTGGAAGATTATTGGAAATATGTGTTGGTTTATGTAACCCTTCATAAATGTAGTACGCTATTTTGTATGGCTAAAGCTGCCATTGTATCAATTTTGATATGCAAGTTGTTTTATCACATATGCAAGTCATTGGGGTTTATTTGAAACAAAGTTGTGAGGAATTGGCAAAAATATTGAAAAAAAACAGTCATTGTACTTCTACATTAGGTTGTGAAACTAACACTATAGTAGACAAGCATTTGATACAATGAAATGTCCACAAATCAATGATTTTTTGAACCAACAGTAAGCCTCTATCAATTTTGAAAAATTACATTGAAACAAAATCCATGAGACATAGAATGTCAGATTACCATTCACCAATTTAGGATTAAGGTTTTGCTCTTGATTTATAAGCTTTGAGGCTTTATATATCTAAGTTATGAGGTTGAATTTAGGGTTAGGGTTTTATAGTTTTCCTTTGGGGTTATTTATTTGTTTATTTTCATGTTAAAAACTCATTATTTCTAGTCAAAAACTTGCTCTGTAGCATCAGAAACGTTTTAGAAAACCAGGAAACAGCTGGAAACGTTTCAGGAAACCACTGGAAACTTTGGAAACGAACTGGAAACGTTTTTTGATTTTTGGATACGGCTTGGAAATGTTTCAGTGCCGTTTCCAAGTTGTATCCCCTCCGTTTCATTTTTCGAAATGGGGAATGACGTTTCCCCTCCCCTTCTTAGACGTTTCTGGTAACTTAGAGTTGATGTGGTGGGTATAATTTTAAACATGCAAGTAAAATTGGCTAAGTATCCCAACATCAATATGACAATGGATGTTGTAGTAATCGATGTGCCGGATAATTGGGGAATTCTTTTATCTAGAAAGCGGGCTGCAACTCTAGGTGGACACATCCAAATGGATTGGACATATGCAACTATACCTACATCGGAAAAGACAAGGGTCATACTTTACAGGGAAAATTAAAGGAAGCAGCATGTAGAAACCCTAAGAAGCTTACAAATGAATTTGTGCATTTATTGACAACTTTGGAAACTATGCAATCTTGTCTAACTTCATGGCCCCCATTAAAGAAAATGTTAAGAATGAAAAGGTAGATGAGGTTTGGAAAATATATTTTGACAGAGCTTATTCCAATGTTGACATGGGTATAAAAATGTTGAACATAAAAGGTGATTGCGACTTAGTCATCCTCCAACTTAAAAACAAGTATCAATGTAAGAGTGATAGACTAAGGAAGTATAGGAATGCCATATGGGATACCATGCACTGGGTTGATGCACTTAATCTTCAAGAAATCCCTAGAGAAATTAATGGTTTAGCAGATAAGTTGGCAGTAGCATCCACCCTCCAACCTTTAGATGAGATGATTAATGGAAATGGTAAAATGGAAATTAATTTCATACCCTTAATTCCTGATAATATAGATCATTGGCAAGTGTTTAATGATGACAAACAACTCTTAAGATTCATCCATAATCTCTAGGAATTTGAGGATTGTAAGATCAGTTACCAGCAGGAAGATAAAGAGTATCAGGAACATGAGGATAATGCAAGAAATCACATTCCGAGTAGCCTTATAGCTTTTGAGAAATTGTTTGATAGACATGATCGACATAAAAATAAAAAAGAATCAATAAAGTTTGGGGATTATGTGGAAATAAATATAGGTACAGACAAAGACCCCAAGTTAATAAAAATTGGAAAAGGTACCTCGGAAAAGGAAAGGAATAGCTTAATCAATCTAATCAAAGAGTATAGAGATGTTTTGGCTTTTAGCTATGATAAACTTAAGGCTTATCAGGAAGATGTTTTTCAACACACTATTCCCCTAAAAGAAGAAGCTAAAAAGGTCAAACCTTTTCAAGAAAAAACTTAGGTGAATAAATCCTAAGTTGGCCCCTATTGTTCAAAAAGAGTTACAGAAGATGTTAGCAACAAGGATAATAGCACCTACAAGACATTCATCGTGGTTCTCCAACTTAATTGTTGTTAGAAAGAAGAATGGGCCAATTAAAATATGTATAGATTTCAAGAATCTAAATACATCATGCTTAAAGGATAATTACCCATTGCTCGAGGCCGACATGGAAACATTGCTTCAGAGAGTAACAGGTTCAGGAATGATGTCCATGTTGGTTGGCTTTTTTGGATATAACCAAGTATTGATAAATAAAGTAGATCAACATAAAACAACATTTTCATACCTTGGGGCACTTATAAGTATTTAAGAATGCCTTTTGGTTTATTAAATGCGGGGGCCACATTCTAGAGAGCCATGGACTTTGCCTTTAAGGAACTTATAGGTAAAGTGACTAAAATTTATCAAGACGACTTAACTGTTTTTTCGAAAAAAAGATCTGACCACATAAGTCATCTTAGGCAGGTGTATATAAGATGTCATAAATATGGCATTTCCTTAAATCCTGCCAAGTCAATCTTTGGGGTTGACGAGGGTAAATTGTTGGAACACATCATCTCAAAGCATGGCATCAAAATTGATCCTGAACGAGTAGAAGCCATTAAGAAGGTCCTCTTGCCTCAAAATTTAAAAGCTCTCCAATCTTTCAATGGCCAGATCAATTTCATAAGAAGATTCATCCCAAATTTAGCAGAACTAATGAAACCCTTACAAAAATTGTTAAAAAAGGATGCTAAAATTGTGTGGACGGATGAAGGAAAAGATGCTTTCAAAAATATCAAAGATGCTATATCTAAATCACCTCTCCTAATCGGTCCAAATTATTCCAAAGAGTTTCAAATATTCTCTTTCGCCTCAAAAGACACCATTGCTGGTGTTTTACTTCAGAAAAATAGTCAAGGACAAGAGCAACCAATAGCCTTTATGAGTAGAGGCTTGCAACATTCAGAGTTGAAGTATACTACTATGGAAAAGCAAGCATACACTCTTGTCAAGTCCCTTAAACACTTTAGAACTTATGTCAAATACTCCAAAAATTATTGGGTATGTACCCCATGCAGCTGTCAAAGATATCATGTCTCAGCAGGATTGTCTAGGTATCAGGGGTAAATGGGTTTCAAAAATTTAGGACTATGACTTAGAAATAAAACCCACTAAGTTAATTAAGAGACAGGGGCTTGCAGAGATGTTGACTCAGAGGAATGAAAAGGCCTTAGGAACGATTTGTCAGAATAATAAGCCAGAACAAAGTGTATCAGACGAGCTTCAAAGATTAGAGCAACAACCCTGATATTCAGACATCATCTTCTTCCTTCATAACCTTACATGCCCTGATCACCTACTTGGCCATAGAGGAAGAGCATTAAGGTTAAAAGCAACTAACTATTGTTTAACAAAAGATGGTTTGGGTTGGAGAAACCTGAACGACTTAGTACTTAGATGTGTTGATGAACCAGAGTCCAAAAGATTCATGGTTGAGTTCCATGCAGGATTTTACGGTGGACACTTTGCAACAAGAACAACCGCCCATAAAATCCTAAGAGTAGGTTACTATTGTCCAAACCTTTTTTCAGATGTGCATAAGTTTGTTAGGATTCGCCCTCAGTGTCAGCTGTTCACTGGGAATCAGAAGATGAAAGCCTTTCACTTAAAGCCAATAGTGGTCCAAGCCCCTTTCCAGCAGTGGGGGCTTCATTTCATTGGTAAGTTTAAAGACAATTCAAGCAATGGTTATTCTTGGATACTTACCACCACAGATTATTTCACCAAGTGGGTAGAGACAATACCCACCAAGAAGGCAACCGATGCTATAGTCATGGATTTCCTAGAAGAAAGGATTATCACAAGATTTGGTGTGCAAGCTAGAATTATCACGGATAATGGCCCATGTTTCAGTTCTTCAGAAATTTCATCCTTTTGTTTCAAATATGGCATTGTCTTATCACATTCATCCAACTATTATCCTCAAGGAAATGGTCTAGCTGAGTCAAGTAATAAAAACTTAATGACCATAATTAAAAAAATAGTTGGTGATAGCAAGAAAGCATGGGATGGCAAGATTAAGTATGTGTTATGGGTTGATAGAATTATTGAGAAGAGTTCAGCCGAAAAAAGTCCTTTCGAGCTTGTCTATGTCCTAGATGTCACCTTACCCATTCATTTAAAGCTTCCAATGTATCAGCTTCTCCAGAACTTTAGCTCAGATCAGGATGCCATTCAAAACAAAGTCAATCAGTTAATTGAGCTAGATGAGAACAAAAGGAAGTCCTTTGACCAGAGTATCAAAAATTCAGATAAAATCAAGGGGACTTTTGATAAATCTATTAGACCTGGATCCTTTCAAGTGGGTGATACAGTTTTATTATGGGACAAACGAAGGGACAAAGCGGAAAAGCATGGAAAATTTGACAGCCTATGGATGGGACCTTACATCATATGTGAAATAGCAGGCACCAATTCCTTCTATTTGAATGACATGGAAGGGGAAAGATTGAACCTTCCAGTAAATGGTTTTCTGCTCAAGATGTTTTTCAACAAGATAGTTTGATGCTTTTATTGGCATTGGCGGTATCAGGGCCTTTTCCTAAACATATCCTTGCATGTATTTTATTCTTGTATCATATTATTGTACTATAGATGTTGTATCATAGTGTTTTTTACTAACCTTGAAGGTCCTTGTTGTATATTAGTTTTTCTAAATTTTGTAAAGTAGTATTTCTTTTTGTACATTATATTGTTTACTAACTTTGTACAGTAACTTAGTTTCCCAGTTGGTTTCATTTTATGTAACACCTCGGTTTTGACCCCGTTGCATTAAATGTACATGATATATATATTGTATTAATCATTGTGCCGAGTTAAAGGCCAAGGCCCCACCATCGATTGGTTATGCTATGTATCGGGTTGAGCTTGTCACCGATGGTATATCGGGGCATGCGGCATACATATTAAGTTTTGCTATCATGTAAATATGCATATTTAATTAAATGAACCCGACCAGCTACGTTCGCGGCAACTAAATTGAGAAGGGGCATGATTTTCACAAGGATAAGGGTGGGGGAAATGTCAAACCTTGAGCCATGAGAGAAAATCCATGTGTCACCACCTTATCTTAACCAACCACCACCATTAAAAGCTATGCTATTAGTTGGGGCAGTTATGGCTGGGAGTGGAGTGTGGTAGGACTATCAGTCCTTGCCCACACGCACACTCCACCAGCAGATTGAACCTCACGTTGGGCAGAAGAATGACTACTACGCATTCTCGCCATTGTCTGTTCATCCACGCGCATAGGCGGAGCTATTCATCCTCACGCAAGGACCATTGTCGGTTCATTTATTCTCACGCACAGGATTTTTCTTGGTTTTGACTCACACAGCGAGCTGGGAGCCATGCTCTTTCATCCACGATTTTCCTGTGAAGAGCCATTCACATTTTCGGCTGTATGATCTCCTTACAGACTAATATGGCCGTGTAATTTTCCGTCATTTCAATGTTGAGATTGGGACCGTTGTTCTTTCCATGAGTTATGGTTGTCGCCATTCTCCTCAAGATTCGTTGTGTTGTTGTGGTCTCCCTTACGTTGTGATTGTTGTGGTCTTCTTTACATTTGGGGTCTAGTGCAAGTTTTCCCTCAGGCACCGGTTGGGAGACTGCATTTTCTTTCCCTAGTGTGGTCTGTGTAAGTTTTCCCCAGTGACTTCGTTGTGTAGAACGGGCTGTTGTTCCCCACGTTTGTTGGTTGTGTATGCTGTTACACTTTGGGGCTGCCGCAGACTGTTTGGAGTCGTTTTCCCCTGTTAAGCTCTAATTGCTGATTAATTGCATGCGTGCAATGGTTGGTCTTCGGACTGTATTGGGAGCAGGGATGGGGGCTTGGTTTGCTTGATAAACCTGGTGTGTCTGGAAACCACACAGACAGAGCTAGAGGGCTGGCTTTCTTCTCCACAACCCCTGA
>LPNX011231500.1:411761-492527 GCA_001517045.1 Pseudotsuga menziesii
TGACGCTTCAACTCCTTGTTTTTGGTGTGCCTCCTCATGAGACTAAGAACAAAAGCATGGTTGTAAATGGACTTGGGGATGCTTCTAGCTTGATCAATCACCACCTTGATAAAGGGAATTTTCCCCATACCCTCCAACATCAAATCAATGCAATGAGCTGCGCATAGAGTCCAAAACAAACAGGGGTACCTATCCATAAGCATCTTGCAAGCAACCACATAATTAGTTGCATTATCTGTAATAACTTGCATAACATTGTGCACCCCAATATCTTGGATCAACCCATCCATCAACTCGCATAAAAGAGAAGCATCTTTTACATGTGCCGATGCATCAACTGATTTTACAAACATGGTACCTCTAGGACAATGTACAATGTACCAAGAAGTTGATAAGGGTTCTACCCATACTATCTGTCCACCCATCTAACATGTCTATGCATCCAGTGCCTTCCCATGACTGCCTGAACTCTGTCAACCTAGCACCGATGTCCTTCTTTTCTGCTTGAAGGATTGGGCCCTGCAACTCCTCAAAGGTGGCACTTTTATACCCTGGGCCAACTACTGCAATGGCATCACACGTCAGCTGCCAAAATGAATTGTTTTTAACAATGCTGAGAGGTATGTGACTCCGATAAAGACACCTTCCCATTACCCTGTTCGCTTCTACCTCCCAGAAGGTTCCAAAGATTAAGAGAAAGTCTAGCAAACAAGGACTACTTTGGTTTTCAGTGCTTCCATTGTGACAAGATAGGACACATTGCTAGGAATTGTCCTATGAAGAAGCAAGAATATAAGAGGAGGATCAACAACAACAAAAGATATCATGCTCATCTAGCTGAAAATGAGGATGAAGAAGAAGAAGAAGGAGAAGGACCTCCAAGAAAGCAAGCAAGAGAAGAAGATGCAGAAGAGTATGTGCTATTCTCTGCACTCTCTGGTTCTATAACACCTGGAGAAGACACTTGGCTGATTGATAGTGGTGCTTCAAAGCACATGACGGGACAAAAGAAGACTCTGTCCAAACTTGAAGAAAGGAGCTCTCCTCAGAAGGTATCCCTAGGAGATGACTATCAATATCCGATCAAAGGAGTTGGTGAAGCAAGCTACAAACTTGATTCAGGTAATCCCCTAAAGATGAAAGATGTATTATATGTACCTGGTTTAAAGAAGAACTTACTTTCTATCTCAGCTTTAGATAAGAAAGGATTCAGAGTTGCTTTCATAGATGGCCAAGTACTCATGTGGCCCAAAGGAAAGAATATTGAAGATGCAATCATCATTGGTGAAGAAGAAGGAGGTCTGTATAAACTCAAAGGACACTCAGAAACAGCCTTTGTTCATGAGTCCACTGACCCTAGTGAACTATGGCATAGAAGGATTGCCCACATCAACTACAAGGCTCTACCTCATGTGAACAAAGTAGTGTGACGAGATTACTAGATATGAAGATCAAGCATGAAGGCATTTGCAAAGGATGTGCGAAGGGAGAGAACATCAAGAATCCATTTCCGAAAAGTGAACCTAAAACAAAAGGTACGTTGGAATTGATTCATTCAGATGTATGTGGTCCAATGTCTTCTGCATCCTTAAGTGGCTTTGAATATTATATCACATTCATTGATGACTTTTCAAGAAAGACTTGGATATACTTCTTGAAAGCAAAGAATGAAGTGTTTGAGAAATTCAAGGAATTCAAAGCCTTGATAGAGAATCTTTCAAACAAGAAGATAAAGACACTCCGATCAAACAATGGAGGAGAATATATCTCAAAAGAGTTTGAAGCTTTTTGCAAAGATGCCAGAATCAAGAGGGAACTAACTACTCCCTACAATCCGCAACAGAATGGGGTTGCGGAAAGAAAGAACAGAACCATCATGGAGGCAGTGAAGACAATGATATATGATCTTCCAATGCATCTGCAGTGTATGTGCAAAACAGAATATCTCACAGTGCTCTTAGGTTCAAGACTCCAAAAGAGATATTCACAGGAAAGAAGCCGGAGGTAAGTCACCTCAAGATATTTGGTTGTCCAGTATATATTCATATACCGAAAGAGAAAAGAACCAAGTTAGATCCTTCCGAAAAGAAGGGGATATTTGCTGGATATTGTGAAGTATCCAAAGCATTTAGAATTTACATTCCTAGATTCCATCGCATGGAAATCAGTCGAGATGTGACATTCGATGAAGAGGCAGCCCTCAAGAGATCCAGGAAGTGCCAACATGAAGAAGTGTATGAAGAAGAGTCACCTCCCAGAAATGAGGAAAGTGCATATCTCCCTGAAGAAGAAGTTCCTGAAGAACATGACATGGCAGAACCACAAGAACCCCCTATGATGGAGATATCAAGAAAGAGAAAGCCTGCTTGGACAAGAAAAATTATACGAGAGGTAGAAAGATATGGAGCTCCTGAAGGCTCCACAAGGGAAAGGAAGAAACCTAAGACCTTTTCCAACTATGTAGCCTTGATGTGTGATCTTGTAGATCAAGAACCTACAAACTACGAAGAAGCAGTATAGAAGAAAGAATGGAAAGAAGCAATGACTGAAGAATACCAGTCAATAATGAAGAATGATGTATGGGATATAGTTCCCAAACCAGAAGGAAAGAGTATAGTATCCTCCAAATGGATATACAAAATAAAGCATGCAGCTGACGGAAGTATTGAGAAGTATAAAGCAAGATTTGTGGCCAGAGGTTTCTCTCAAAAGGAGGGAATTGATTATGAAGAAACATTTGCCCCAGTAGCACGGTATACTTCAATTAGAGCTATCATGGCACTTGCATCCATAATGAAGTGGGACTTACACCAGATGGATGTGAAAACAGCCTTTCTGAATGGTGTGATCGAAGAAGTATACATAGAACAACCACAAGGATTTGAAGTTGAAGATAGACATACTCACGTATGCAAGTTGAAGAAGGCCTTGTATGGCTTGAAACAAGCTCCTCGAGCTTGGTATGAAAGGATAGACAGTTTCTTGTCAAGCATGGGTTTCACCAAGAGCAAAGCTGATCCTAACCTTTATCTTAAGGTTGTAAAAGATGAACTTGTCATCTTGCTATTATATGTGGATGACTTATTCTTGACAGGGAATGAGAAACAGATTATGGAAAGCAAGAAGAAACTAGCAAAAGAATTTGAGATGAAAGACCTTGGATTGATGCATTATTTCCTAGGTTTGGAAGCATGGCAAAGTACAGAAGGAATCTTTCTCAACCAGGGAAAGTATGCGGTAGAGATATTGAAAAGATTCAATATGTTGGAATGCAAAGCCATGGCCACACCCATGGACTCCAACCTGAAGCTATTAGCTGATGACTCATCAGAGTTAGTGGATGTGACTCAATACAGACAGATCATTGGGTCATTGATGTACTTAACAAATACCAGACCAGACATTTGTTTTGCTGTGAACACCTTGAGTCAATATCTTGTGCAACCAAGACGGGTTCACTTAGTAGCTACAAAACATGTGATGAGGTATCTGAAAGGGACGATAGACTTTGGTCTATACTATGATGGCAGCCATGAGTATAGATTGTATGGCTATACAGATGCAGATTGGGCTGGAAGTGTCTCAGACAGAAAAAGCACTTCAGGTGGATGTTATAGTCTGGGATCTGCTATGATTTCATGGTTTAGCAGAAAGCAGTCTAGTGTTGCTCTAAGCACAGCCGAAGCAGAATATATAGCAGCTTGCTCTGCTAGTTGTGAAGCCATATGGCTACAGAAGCTGATGTCAAGTTTATTCAACCTCAAGTTGGACACTACTGTGATTCTATGTGACAATCAAAGTTGTATAAAGATGACAGAGAACCCAGTATTCCACGATAGATCAAAGCACATAGAAATCAGGTATTTCTACATTCGAGATATGATGCAGAAGGGAGCCATAAAGCTCCAATATGTGAGTACTGATGAACAAGTTGCTGATGTGCTGACGAAGCCTTTGTCTCGAGTAAAGTTCGAACACTTTCGAGACAAGCTTGGTGTGGTTTGGAAGGACCTTCCTCGAAAGGGGGAGTAGTGATGTTGCAGTGGGATTGTATCATCCCTGGGCACCTTCCCTAAAGTGATCCGGTGACCTCGGTCCTCGAGAATGAAGAGGGATTGTAT
The DNA here is from genome assembly GCA_001517045.1 of Pseudotsuga menziesii. Taxonomy (NCBI): domain Eukaryota; kingdom Viridiplantae; phylum Streptophyta; class Pinopsida; order Pinales; family Pinaceae; genus Pseudotsuga; species Pseudotsuga menziesii. The sequence goes on from LPNX011231500.1 coordinate 415,883, forward strand.
CATCCTGGGACATCTGTCTAGAATAGATCCAGTGACTTCGGTCCTCGAGAATGTGATGGGATTGCATCATCCCTGAACTTCGGTTCAAAATGTATCCGGAGGTCTCAGCCCCCGTGAATGTGGTGGGATTGCATCATCCTTGAACTTCGGTTCGGGTTCGGCGAGCTTCAGGTTCGATTCGGGTTCGAATTTTCGGATGGGTTCGGCATAGGTTCGTCTATATACATTTTTCAATATATATATATATATATATATACACACTATTTAGAAATTAGTATTGCTATAGGCTGTAGTCTAGACACTATATCATGAATTATAGCATAAATCATTTCAAAATAAACAATATTGAACCTTTAAAGATCAAGGATTAGCTTAATCATGATAACTATTATGCCAATTTTCAAATACTTGTAAGTTGTAATTTGTAAATTTGCCAATAAGACTATATCCTAAGTCCGCAAAAAGGCAGATTTCAACTTTTAAAAACCAAGTTCAAGAATAAATGCAACAAATTCTTCTAAGAGATGGTGCACATCCAAACATTTATTAATATTTAAAGAACTTTACTTATTAATATTAATATTTTCCAAACTTCGGGAAGATAGTGGAGCCATCAAAAACTTCAGCTAAAACAATAAAATTCTATACATGGATACTAACTGGAATAGATTTTGAAAGTATTGAATGCTTAATGTCAGTACAGTTTTGTTTTTAAATGATTTAATGTATGTTTTCCATTTCACAGTGGAGTTCTTCCCATGTTTTTATCAGATTGTTACCCACTGGCAAATATGTATATGCTGGAAATACTCACTTGCAGATGGAGACGGGCCGACGGCCGTGGCTGTGGCGGCGTTGAGACTGGTGGCGCCAGACTGAGCTTTGAAGACGCGGTAGTCTCGACTCTCAGGTAGATCGTGGCTGGCAGCGGACACTCTATAGATCGTGGGTGGCGACGGGTGTGGTGTGGCTTAGCTCGGGCGACGGGCGTGGTGTGCAGCGCGGCTCTACGTGCTCGCGGACGTGCTCGGGTCTCTCCACAACCGGCGAGAATGAAAACACCTTTACCAAAACCCGCGGGCAAGTCAACTTTTGACCATGAGGTTCGCCAGGTTCGGCGTTAGGTTCGGCATGAGGTTCGTCCGGTTCGTGATCAGGTTCGTCATCAGGTTCATGAGGTTCGGGTTCGGGTTCGCCATGAGGTTCGCCATGAGGTTCGTGATGAGGTTCGGCATGAGGTTTGCCGAACCTGAACGAACTTTGAAATTTTTTTGAGGTTCGCCGAATTCCGAACCTGGAGGTTCAGGTTCGGCGAACCCTGTGACATAGGTTCAAAATGTATCCGAAGGTCTCGGCCCCCGTGAAAGTGGCGGATTGCATCATCCCTGAACCTCGCTTCAAAATGTATTCGGAGGTCTCGGCCCCCGTGAAAGTGGCGGATTGCATCATCCCTGAACCTCGGTTCAAAATGTATCCGGAGGTCTCGGCCCCTGTGAAAGTGGCGGATTGCATCATCCCTGAACCTCGATTCAAAATGTATCTGGAGGTCTTGGCCCCCGTGAAAGTGGCGGATTGCATCATCCCTGAACCTCGGTTCAAAATGTATCCGGAGGTCTCAGCCCCCGTGAAAGTGGCGGATTGCATCATCCCTGAACCTCGGTTCAAAATGTATCCGGAGGTCTCGACCCCCGTGAATGTGGTCGGATTGCATCATCCCTGAACCTCGGTTCAAAATGTATCCAGAGATTTCGGTCCACGTGAAAGTGGTAGGATTGTATCATCCCTGGACTTACATCCAAAAGTGATCCAAAGACTTTCGTCTTCGTGTTGTGGATTGCAGGTTGTCGTTGATGATGATGACGTACTGATCGAAAGATCAGAGTATGATGATGATGATGTTGCTATTCGAAAGATCAAAGTATGGGATGATGTTGTTGTTCGAAAGATCAGAGTATGATGATGATGTTGCTGTTCGAAAGATTAGAGTATGATGATGATGATGTTGCTGATCGAAAGGTCAAAGTGCTGAAGATGATGTTGCTGATCGAAAGGTCAAAGTGTTGAAGATTGTTGCTGATCGAAGCGGTCAAAGTGTTGATGTTGCTGAAGACTGAAGATTGAAGATGAAGACTACATGATGTTGAAAAGCTTCCAATGATTTATAGATGTGTTACCCTGATGATGTTGATGATGTCCTCTATCTCTCTCTCTCTCGTTATTGTTGTTGTTGATGTTGTTGTAGAATACCCTTCTCGTTAAGGGGGAGTGTTGAAATATTGTAACTTCAAAGAATATTCTATATGTATCTTTTTTGTGGTCCTCGAGGGTCCTATCGAGAGAACCACTTGTATTACTTTGTACCCCGATGCTTCTAATCGGAAGAACTAATAAGAGTCATGAGGTAGTCCCCTCTAATTGTAAAGGTGGGTCATTAGCACCCCAGTGTGGTTACTTGAGCCTACATGTGTAACTCGAGCCTACATGATTAACTCGAGCCTACATGTTGGATGAGTCAATTAAAGTGAACGGATGAATATAAATAGAGGTGTGGCGCTCCTCATTTGGACACACTCTCACTTGTGTAGCGCATTAGTGGAGAAGAGAAGAGTAGCAGGAGAAGGAGGAGGATTAGGCTTTGATCTCCTTGCTGGTTTTATCTTTTACCTTTTTGGGGCATCTATATTGAGGAAGCTTTTGCTGGGTTTTTCCTAGGATAAATCTGTGTTGTTCTTGTGATGATGTTTCTTTCAATGATCCTGTTTATATGCTTTTGTTATGAAAATGAAATGAAATACTGATGTTCTAGCTTAGCATATGAAAATTTTACAATTTTACCAATTTGTTCCATCCTCGGGCTCACCATACTGCCAAAATGGGTCCAATATCTTTGGCATTTTTACAATTAGAATGCTTCAACTCAAATGCAACCCTAGGGCACAAAAACACAAAAAAATTACATTAAACTTCATTGGAAAAAAATTAGCAACATTCTAGCTTAAAAAATAAGACCTCTAAATTTAGATTTTAAGCCATGAAAGATAAGAAGAAGAGGGTGGCTAAAAATTAAAATAACAAGCATGCAAAGAAATTAATGGCAACATTCTTTCTAATTTTTTAAACCCCCCTTTTACATTGTGACTGTTTTTCATATTTTTGGGCATGGAAATCAATGGCAAAATAGAAAAAAAATAGTAAAGAAATATGCAAAGAAATAGTCACAGAAATATGCAAGAAATCTTTCAAACAATCCATGGAAAAGATAGAAAAACAATGGGATAAAATGTACATACCTGTGAGGAATCTTGAACACTTGCTCCACAAAAATCCTTGATTGAAATGGTAAATGGTGTTTGAAAGCCTCCAAAGGTGTTGGTGGTCTCCTCAAGCCCTTCTCCTCCTCTTCCAACAAATCTGTTTTCTAAATGACAAAAAAAAAACCGATTTCTCCTCTTTAAAATCGCGGATTACAAAAGTCGCGCCTCCACGCTTTTTTAAAAAAGCACGACTTTTACTCGCCAAAAAATCGGCTTGGAGTAAAAGTTGCGAATTTTCCGACTTCTCACGAGAAATCACCGAGATGTTCAACACTAGTACATCGAGCCTTAAGGAGCAAATGTTTCATCATAGTCAATTCCTCTTTCTGAGCGAGTCCTCTGGATACAATTCTGGCTTGCGTTTTTCCACACTACCATTGGCTCCGTGTTTAATCTTGAAAAGCCATTTGGAAGTCACTACTGAATCCCCTTCAGGTCCCGGTACAACCTCCCATATGTCATTATTCATGATGTACTAGGATTCCTTCGTCATGGCATCCTTCCAAACTTGGTGTCTGGATGCTTCTTCATACGTGGTAGGTTCTGAGTCCTGAGTCAATGATGTGACTCATCAATGCTACATAACTCGAGAATCTTTGAGGTCTTTTTCTTTCCCAATAAGTGTCATGTGCAACTCCGTGCCCCTCTGCATCTTGCAATGTTTGTTGTGCCCATCTAGGCCTTTTCCGGCTCACCGCCATACCTGTGGGAGCATCAACTAGCTCAACTAGATCCATTGGATCGATCAGATCACTCTTTTCTTCAAACTCCTTCTTAACTTTTGGAGGGGGAGATGATCTCATCTCTTCGTCATCATCGATCTCCATATCAGATCCTCTTCCTTTCCAAATAGCCATCTCTTCTTCAAAGGTCACATCCCTGCTAACTTCGATCTATCTCGATCCTAGGATGTATATCTGTAAGCATTTGAAGACTAACTGTATCCCATGAATGTTCCCTTTTTTCCTGAAGGTTCTAGCTTTGTCCTTTTATCCTTTTATCAAGACAATAGTGTCATCAGTGTAGTCACCGTCATCATACTCAATCCGCTTAGGATCTTAACTTTGTTTTTCCTTGACTTAGGAAGACTTCATCAGGCTTCTATCATATGCAATAGACTAGGAGCCTCGTCTTTGAGGGATAACTCCCTCTATCTCTTAGAGATTGATTAGGTAAATTTTGTCCTCCAGAATTCATTTGCTATGACCCTGACTTGGAAAGAAACTACTTTCCATAATCATTGAAGTGGCAGAGACATCGACATCTATAGAATCCTTCCGCTTCTAATCACCACATCTACATGAGATCATTCTAGGCATGTGAATCATATGTACTTGGTCCTTGTCCGTCTGTTGTCATAACTTCCTCTTAATTGTTTTTACCGAAAGTCATCTTTCTTACTGGGCTGAGAGTCATGCTTCTAGAGGCTTTCCTCTTCTGATCCATTTGTATATCAACCAGATGAATTTTCCAAGTTTTATCATTCTCTCATGTTCCCCAGTACACGTTCTGCCACTAGATGCACACTCTTCGGATCCCGCTCGGACAGCTCAAGGTAGGGTCCCATAGACTTCAGGTAGAGACATACCACCAGATTGATAGATTGGACAAGATCTACCAACTATGTCATCTATAGGAAGTGGAGACCGAGTCACACTTTATCTTCAGATGCCATATATATTACGAGATCAGAGGACGTTTCTACTGCTTGTTTAGAGGCCCTCAAACGATAGCCGCCTTCTTCAGATACACTAATCAAAGATGTTTAGCACTTTATATTCAGTAGGCTCTTAGGTTTCGAGCACAGGTTCTTCAGCCCCCCACCAGACCCGATACCACACAACGGATCACGACATTCTTCAGCGTGATACTATCCTTCAGGGGCACCAAGAGACCTACCGACTTAAATACAGATCCTGCTTCCAGATGAGTAAAGATTTGTGGATCTCAACTCACAAGATCTTAGCGGCAGCTTTGTACCAGACCTCCCTCCGAGAGGCATACAAGGCCCTCCATACCTCACCGACAGCACCTCGGAGGACGCCCCGAACCCACCGACTCCTATTCAGGCTAGCAGGCTCTATTGCACTTCCCTCAGTTTTCCTCTTTCAGCCTCGGATGTTAGGAGTAGTAGACCTTCCTCGATCGATCTGGCACCGGGATCCTATCCACATGAGCTTCTCCATACGAGAGCAGGGTTATGGTGTTCAAACGAGGGCGAGAGTTCTCCCATACCTCAGCTCAGTTTGCATTGCACACTTTTACTTCTATTCTATTTTACTTCTTGCATTGTATTTCTTTTAAAGGGGGATCGATTGGTCCTCCCGCAGGCACGAACATCATTGTAACCGACAGTCCTGTTGACTTACTTTGTGGTCATTAGTGGACATAAATAAAAATTATCTTATTATTTATTATTATCTCCTTGTAGATCATAGCATTCCCTACAAGTCAAATCCTGTCAGATAGTTAGCAACATTGCATAATCAATGCATCAACAATAATTTATCCTAGTATGTAGGCATTGGCCATTATTTGGATGCTTACTGTCTCCAATATACCATACCATCAAGAGTGTGTACTACTCTAAGTATTTTATAAAGGAAATGTCCTACTAGATGGGTTCATGGAATGTTGTGCAACATTACAGGCTATTAAAACAATCATGTACATAACAAATACTAGACAAGCCTACTGTTCATCAATAAGATAACTACATCACATGCTCAACAACTTCCTGAATCTAGGAATGTAGATCTACGTAAAACGTATTCAAAGCAACCAGATCTAATCTACCAGAACATGTAAAATCAAATACTTATCTTATATTGTTTTGTTGATGGGAATCCACTACCAGAATCCATTGATCTTCATATGCTTGCTAGAAGATCATCACAATCTTCATATCATCTCTTCAATATGGGGAGTAGTAGAAGAACTCCGAACGATCATTATTCCTTGATTTCTTATGACGAGCTTGGTTCGACCACTTATGTTTTGGATGAAAGACTCCCAAGATGGTGGAAGACAATTTAGAGTGGTCATGATAGGCTCCTTATCTTCAATGTGATCTCCAATGGTCCTTAGCTTGTCTCGAATTTCGGTGATCTTCATGAAGTATGAGGCGATTGATTCAGAGTTGATCATCTTCATGTTTGATAGTTGGTTCCTCAATATGAGAGACACATTCATACTACTGTGTTCAAATAACTTCTTCAGAGTCTTGAACATCTTTCTAGTTGTCTTCTTTTCTGAGACTTGCAAAACCAAGAGATCTTTGACTAAGTCCACCATCCTTCTTGCTTTAGCGTCACTCTTCCTCCACTGGGACTTGTCTTCTTCCGCTTCTGATTCTGGAACCTTCTCATTGACGAACTTCAAAAGATCATTTTCTTCCATGATGAGAAGAACTCTAGGATTCCAGGACAAGAAGTTTGTAGCCCCATCAAGCAAACCTGAACCAATAACCCTAGCAATAGTTAGGTCAAAAATAAACTTTTGAAATTAAAGAAACTAACCTCACAAATAGATGCGCCCTATCAAGGCGAGTTGAGGGAAGGTGAGGTCAAGCCAAAAACATGGCCTAATCAGCACAAAACTTGAAACCCTAACTTCTACAGCAGCAGAATTAGGTCAAAAATGAAACTTCTCAAAATTTGATTTTTCCTTCACCAAAAGATATGCCTCCCCTAGAGCGAAGTTTCCATAGCTCTTTTTCTATTGAAGGGATGAGGGACGACTTTGAAAGGTCAAACCCTAGCTTTTGGCAATGGCCTCTTCTGGAACTGCTCTGATACGATCAAGGTTACAAAAACCGAACCGGTCGACCCTGAAAACCGGACCCAAACCGAAACAGGACCAAAACCAGGAAAAAAACCCAGATCACAAAACCGGTCCACCAAAATACAAAAACTATTTAAATTTTGAAAAATTATATATATATATTCATGTGCAATCATGTGAATCCAAACCACTATACACAAATTTGCAAAAAGTGCTCTTGATATGTGCCATACTGAGCATATTTCACTAGAACCTTCCCCACACAACTATATTTCAAACTTTTCTTTAAAAAAATTTAAAAAATACCCTGTTAAGTGTTGTTGTATAGTTATGTAAGAAACTAGTCAAAACTGGACCAAAACAGGTAAACCCGGTCAAAACCGGTTTGACCCGGTGATGCCCCGAAACCGGTCAGATCGACCGGTTTTACCAATTCCGGTCCGGTTTTTGTAACACTGGATACGATGTTAGTTTTTACAAGATTATAGTAGTATAACTTAATTGCAAATAAACAAAAGGATCTCTAAAAGAAAGACAAAGCACAGAAACAAAGAACACAAGAATTTATCCTAGGAAACCCAATCGGAAAAACCCAGTGAACCTTCTTATAGAGATGATAGCTTCTGAGAACAGAGAAGAAACAAAGGGAAAAGTCTCTTCAACCGTCCATCCACGCGAAGGGCTCCCAACGAGTCACAACCATTAGTAGAGTGAACGAATCGATCCATGAAAGCAGGGTTCATGAACGTGCAATCAATGGCGGGCTTTACCCAATGGAGATGCCCAACGAATCACAACCATTAGTGGAGTGAGTGAATGGATCCATGAAAGCAGGGTTCATGAACGTGCAACCAATCGCAGGATTTACCTAATGGAGATGCCCCGACATCCAACAGATTTAATGTAGGAATCATCAAAGAAACCGTGTTCGTTTGAGCAGCACTTAAATTTCTCTAAGTATTCACCATTAGAAACACATTTAACTATTAAAAAACATTGCAAAACTGCCATAGTAAAACTCTTATTAAGTAGCAGATCCTTCGCGTATCCGGATCCGAATCTGTATCCAATTTGGGGATCCGCGGATCCATGCCCAAAGGCCGATGGATTCAGTAATATAGGTCAAAATAGTGTACCAATTTCACAAGGAGATAGAGGGTCCACCAGTAGTTGCAGGAAACATGCATACACTAATATGCAAAACACTTCTCACATATACAATAAACCTTTCAGACCTACTGTGCCTCAATTTCTGGAAAATGCCGTTGCAGGGCCAATCATGCTAGTTGAACCTAGTGAACCATTTGGGGCCTATCTGTAGGACTACAGGGATTTGGGAGATGAGTTCCATTCAGCTATATCATTCTCAGACTTCTGCAATATGAAAAACCGGAACAGACCTAAAAACTTTCACAGAGGGTTTACTCAGAACCAGTGTTGCAAACATCGACGCGGCGAGAAAATCGGCGGGGTCCAGGAAACATCGTTTCGGGATATCTCGGCAACACATCGGCAATAAATCGACAAACTTTAAAAAATACAAAAATATTCAATTTTAGCTTTAGAAAAAATCGAGAAAAAATTGGCAATATCTCGAGATAAATCGGGAAAAAATCGGCAATATATCGGGAAAAGATCACCTCAAAAAAATCGGCAATATCTCGAGATAAATCGAAAAAAAATCGGGGAAAAATCGGCAATATCTTGGGAAAAAATCGCCCCGATTTTCTCGGCGATTTTTTGAGAAAAAATTGTCGAGCTAAAAAACTCGCGATTTCTTGGACATCGACGATTTCTCGGCCAATGTTGGTAACACTGCTTAGAACTATGAATTACAGAAAACTGTGGACAGGTTGACCATTCCTAATTTTGATGGGACATCCAGTTGTTCAGCCAAAATTTGGGTACAAAAGCTGGACACCTACTTCCAACTTAACCCCTTAACAGAGACAGATGCAATCAAGTTGGCTACTTTACATTTAGATGGGGAAGCACATGAGTGGTGGTACCACGGACTGGTGACACTGGGTCACAACACTATCACCTCATACAATGATTTCACACAAAGGCTCATGGAGCGCTTTGATAAGGACCCAGAGATTCATTTCAGGGAGTTAGCCCAGCTCAAGCAGACAGGCAATACAGAGACCTTCATATCTGAATTCCAGAGAGTTGTTGTTATGGTATCTGACATGTCAAAGAGTCAACTGATTATTCTATTTACGGAAGCACTAGCCGAGCCAATCTATGGATGGGTGAAGGCTTACAAGTTACAAGCCAATTACTCTACAAGATGCTATCAGTAGGACTGGGGACCTACAAGGTTGTCATGTCCCCAATTCTGGCCTAATTGACCAAGGTCACCTAAGAAGAATTTAGAAAATTATTAATGGTGACGTAATAATTAGTAATTACCCAAGGCATGGTTTCTGCTGTTCTATAGTATTTTTCTATGGTATGGGCAAAAAGTAAATAATAGAACATGGTTTTCATTGGCCCATGTTATTTACCCATGGTATTGGAGTCTTTTCAAGGATAAAAGGTGGCAGAGGCAAAGGGAAAAGGGCATGCTTGAATATTTGGAGATTTGTTCTTGAGACCGTCTAGGGGTTAGCCTAGAGTTTTCGTTTGGGGTTGGCAAACTCCATCCTTCCATTCTGGTCTAGTTTCGGTGGTGTGACGGATCCACCCTAGCTGGACAAAGGAAGAGGATCCATTCAGGGTCTTCATTGGAGCTTCATCATCCGGGTTGGCATCACCTTTCAGGTTCTTGTTGGATGTATTTTGGTAGCTGATATCACAGCCATAGTTATTGTACTGTTTACTCTTTGTTAGTAATAATAAAGGTGCCAATATTATCTCGCCATTGTGATGTGTTATGGAATGCCTCTAACATGTTTGACGAAATGTCTATGAGAATGCATATAGCTGATGAAAGTTATAAATCAATGTAAAATTGATTAATGTTGGTAATTTCATAGATTTTGTGATCATCCCGGATCTAGGATATTACAGTGGTATCAAAGTTGGTTTTCCTGCCAGCCTGAATGGGAAGCTATTGAGGGTTTCCATTTCACGTGTGCATTTAATTTCAAAAAATTAGAGCTAGTGATCTTGCCATCCTGATGGGAAATGCACCCACAGCCAGGGTTTCCAACCGAGCTTCATTTGACATTTTCAATCCATTGTCTTCTTGCTTGGCCAATTCCTTGTGGAAGACCGTGTTTTCTAGGGCCAAATTCCTGGAGAGGTCGGGTTCATCGTGGGGCCGCACTTCCTGAAGGGAAAGAACCCAAAATCGCATGAAGAAGATCGACGGGCTCATAGGAGAACCGAATTGAGCAAGAGAGGGTCAAATTTATTTTTGAAGCTGCATTCACCTTAAAGAAAAAATCAATTCCAATTTTCGATCAACTTCGTTGGAGGAGAGATCGCTGTTAAAAAAAAAAGGACGGATTCAGACTTGGGAGAGGCATTTACAGTGGGATCATAGCTTTAAGTGAGTATAAGCATTGAAGGAGCCGAATTTTTATTTTTATTTTTATTTTTTTTAACAGTTGCCGTGAAGAAGGAGAAGTCGTCGTTGCATCCACTTACTTCACGGGTCCCTGCCGTCCTCAACACTCTGCCTATAATTTCTTTTGTGAGCTGGGCAAGAGGTCGAGAGGAGAGCTTTCAACGATTTCCTGCACGTGAAGGCTGATAGAGAGCGTCCATCATCAGCGTTCTGTGTGGAGAGTGAAATCTGCCGTGAAGAGGCAGCGATCTCCGAGAAGTAGATAGAGAATCGTCGGTGCTGTAATTGAGGGGCTAATGCAGCCGTGAGTATTGAAGAAGACCAGCGGACTTCCTCCACCGTTCAGCAGGAGCAGGCTTCCTCGATTCTACCTTCATCAATCGCTGTTGATTATTCCCATGCACCTCTGCCGTGACTGAAGAGTGCTGGCGTGAAGATCTCCACGCATATTTATCAGTACTGTATAAGAAGCTGCCATCTACCCATTGAAAGAGAGGTATAAATATTTGTTTGCAGAAGCCGTAATCAAGCGTGACTGGGCATAAGATTGAAGGAGAGCTGTCATGAGAATATGAGAGTCGCCGTGAGTATTGACAGAGAAGTGTGGAGAGGATATCACCATTGGGTTGGAGATCACCGTGAAGGAGAAGCGTCAGCGTGAAGGAGGTAGATCTGCGTCCGCGTGGAGAGCTGCGTGCAGAGCCGAGTGTGGAGATTGCCTGGTGAGCCGAAAGGCTGGAGATCAGCCTGGAGAGAGAGCCTGTCACCTGGGAGAGCGCCTGTCATCTACTGTAAAGTTATTCTCACGACTGTGCATCCTATCTTTATTATATCTTGTCATTTTGGGCAGCTACAGGAATATACAAGCACTGTGTATCAGATCTGAATATAGACGATTGGGAGGAATACTTCCAGGCTCAGCACATGACATATATTGAAGAAGATATACCCCAGAAAATTGGAGGAATACCTCCAGGCCCAGCGCATGACATATATTGAAGGCCCCAAAAAATTGAAGGAATAGTTCCCAGGCAGTCAGATCGAAGGTCACCTTACAGTGCAAGCTTGGCTGTTGTAGCAGGTCAGAAAATTATTTAATATCAGACATCCTCTGCATTCTCTGTTGGAAATAATTATAGTGTATGGGCTGGAATGTTTGTCAAATCTCAGTCACATTAAATCAGATTTGAAAACTCAACGAGTTAAAGCAGTTGGAGAACAAGTAATTTTCATAAGTCTTGCCAGCTGTAAGAGCCACGTCTTGTTCAGATTCAGAGTATGAGCCGTATGAGGAAGAGTATTCTTTCTATGCCCCAGAGGTAAATGGTTTTAAACAATATGATGGCAGCTGTGTGGATGAGGAACCCTATTACAGTATCTCTACCCAATTCACACTTAGAGATGATGATGGTTACTCTTGTGACCACTTGTACAATGAATATGCAGACAGAGGGACCACACCACCAAGGAAGGATCTGTTGAAGCAAATAGCTTGGTGGAGGGAAACATGCAAGACCTTGCCCCAACAGTATCAAGCATATGCTGTTACGATGAAGTCATACTCAGAAGTTCCTTTTGAATTTTTTGTGAATGCTTTGTTTGGGTATAAGCCCAAGAATGAAGATGTGGAGTTAGTGAAGAAAGGTCTATGCCCTTCTTGCAAGAGACTTTGGAGAGAAAATCATATATGTTTGGAGGAGCGAAATGAGGAGACCGCCACCGGTGTTGGGGAGGATAAGATCACAATCCTTACTGATGATGGTTATCAGCATAATGAAGCTATCACTTGGTCTATTGAGAATCAACCAGATGCATCTCTCAATAAGAACATGGATCAAATAGCATCTACTGATGAGTGCTATAGTGGAGAAGTACCTACGGATGGGTGCCATGGAGAGACCTTTACTGTTGAATGTCCATTCCTATATGTTGGTGACATAAAGATTCCACTTGATGAGACTACTGCAAGTACAAGTTCCCAAGAGTCTGAAAAAGATGAAGATTTTTCAATCTCACCATCACCACATGAGCCTCACAAGGTCGTGTATTAGAGGAAGAGAAGGCTTCTTTTCATGAGCTTTCCCATTTTAAAGGGTCACTCAAAATGAATGACAAGAAGATTCAAGAGGCCCTAGTCAGTCTCCAAGTGACTAGCACACTTCTGTCCCAATTGGCTTGGAGAGGTGATTCCATGGAGGCACAAACTTCCAATGGACTCATAGAGAAGATCCAGAAGGCAACCTCAACAACTAAAGGTAATATCATGTGTCTGCTTTTTGATAGAAGTCATTTGATTGAGCTTGCTGAAATATTACATGAAGCCTCCATAAGAGATAATGAGGAAATTTGCAAACTAAAACATGAATTGAATTCCACCCAAGATTGTCTGAAGGAAGCTCAAGAAGCACTTCAAGAATCTAAGATCCAAAATGAGCAACTTCTTGAGGAGTTGCAAAGTTCACGGTCTCCTTCCTATGTTTCTTATTTTTGTATGGATGATAGCAGAGAGACTCCTCATGGTGTGGTGAACCATGAGATTCAAACTGATTTACAAATGTTTGAAGGGTTGAAAGATGAGCAAGCTGAATGGCAAACACTTGCCATGGATGAAGAAGAACACGGGTTGTCTCATAGTGCAAGTCTCGCACTCGTGGAAGAGGCACATGATCCTACACACATGGAACCAGCCTTGAGGAGAGGTTTCCAATTTTCTGATTTGGAGGATGAGTTGGTGCATTACACTTCATCCTACACTGTTACTTCTTTCATTTTTCATCCCAGTGAAGTTTGGGTGAAGGGGTTTTTTCTGTTAGTGCCACATGAGGAGTATGAGACTCCTACCCTTCATGATGATCCTATGATATGTGCACCAATTCCTTTTGAGCAGCATTTGCATCCATTGTTTTGTATCACTTCTACTCATGGATGCACTTCCTTGAGCCATTTGGAGGCTCCTTCTTTGATTGATGGAGGGTCTTTATCCATTGCTTGGATAAGAGAACACATGATGAGACATCTTGATACATCTTATTCTTTCTTGCAGCATTATGAGACATGGGATTCTCACCTATGTTATTGGATTAGATTTGATTGGTATCTTCATGATTGTGTGCTTTTGACACATGATGATTTTCTTGATTGGAGGTGCAAGCTTCTTGAGTGCTCTTTGATGGATGATCACTTCAGCCACATTGGGAGTGGCATATCTCTGTATCATTTCACTCTGTTTCATTATGATGTATCTATATTAGTGCTCATGATGTATGGGAGAATGCATAATAGAACTTGGGACCCTGGCACCCCTCCCCATGATGTATTATTTTGCACCACTCTATGTATTGATGGAATGCACCAGTTATGGGATCCTGGCATTCCACACTTGGTTGGAATAATTAGGAGGACATTGTACCCCTCCTACTTTGATAAACTGTTTTGGGAGACCTTGTGCATGCTAGAGATGCACAAGCATTTGGACTTGGCCATCCCACATTCTAATTTGTATGTACTCACACTATGTATTGATGGGGTGCGCAAGTGTTGGGACCCTGGCATCCCATACTTGCGGGACTTGTTCTTGATGACATTTTACACTAGGAGAGTGAGCAAGCAATGGGACCCAAGCATTGTTGATTATGGGAAGCTCATTGGGAACACATTGTGGTTGGTTGGCTTGAGGAAGCACACCTCATCTCTTCTCCATGGGTTCATCTTTGCAGCAGTTCGTTATGGTTTCCTACATGCTTTTGGATGGACTTATGTTTTTCTTACAGGGTGTCATGATGACTTCCATGTGCTTCTAATGCATTGCATAGGAGAATATATATTGCACCTTGCATTTCTGAGGATCATTTGGGATCCTGGTATCATTGGTACTTAGTCTTCGCATTAAGTGCATGGTTGATGGTGGAAGATTGATGATGTGATGGTATGGTTTCTTCATTGCTTGAGGACAAGCATATTTGGGAAGGTTGGACTGTCATGTCCCCAATTCTGGCCTAATAGACCAAGGTCACCTAAGAAGAATTTAGAAAATTATTAATGGTGACGTAATAATTACCCAAGGCATGGTTTCTGCTGTTCTATAGTATTTTTCAATGGTATGGGAAAAAAGTAAATAATAGAACATGGTTTTCATTGGCCCATGGTATTTACCCATGGTATTGGAGTCTTTTCAAGGATAAAAGGCGGCAGAGGCAAAGGGAAAAGGGCATGCTTGAATATTTGGAGATTTGTTCTTGAGACCGTCTAGGGGTTAGCCTAGAGTTTTCGTTTGGGGTTGGCAAACTCCATCCATCCATTTTGGTCTAGTTTCGGTGGTGTGATGGATCCACCCTAGCTGGACAAAGGAGGAGGATCCATTCAAGGTCTTCATTGGAGCTTCATCATCCGGGTTGGCATCACCTTTCAGGTTCTTGTTGGATGTATTTTGGTAGCTGATATCACAGCCATAGTTATTGTATTGTTTACTCTTTGTTAGTAATAATAAAGGTGCCAATATTATCTTGCCATTGTAATGTGTTATGGAATGCCTCTAACATGTTTGACGAAATGTCTATGAGAATGCATACTGCTGATGAAAGTTATAAATCAATGTAAAATTGATTAATGTTGGTAATTTCATAGATTTTGTGATCATCCCGGATCTGGGATATTACAAAGATTCTGTGCCTAAGAACAAGCCTCCACAAAAACCTAGCAATCTGCCGAAAAACAAGGAAAATACAGTGCCACGGAAGGAATAGTTGAACGAGGACACACGACGAGATTTAAGAAAGAAGACCTTATGTGCAAAGAAACTTGGGTACCCAGCCACAGATGTATGGGTAAAGGGAAGTACACCTCATCGAAGTACTTCTAGATAGCAGTGAGGAAGATGAATTGGAGCAGAAGCAGGATGGAGAACTACATAGTACCGAATTGGAACAATTGCCACAGAGAGAAACTATTGCTACCCTCACAGGAGTCCCCACCTTCCATACTATCAGGATCAGGGGAAGTATCCAAGGACAACGTGACATTACTTTGATTGATGGTGGGGCCACCCACAACTTTATAGATGCCTCTTGGGTAGAGAGGAAAAGATTTCCCATCGAGGACTTTGAGAGCTTTACCGTTGTCATGGCTGGAAATCACAGGATGAAATGCACACAGAGGATACCTCAGTTACAGGTACAACTTGGGAATTATACATTGGTCGACGACTTTTATGTGGCAGATGTGCCAGACACGAGCATTGATTTGGGAGTACAATGGTTGTAGTCAATTGGGAAATACTCAACAAATTACTAAACATTAGAGATGAAGTTCTGGGCACTAGATGGGAAAAGGGTAGTCCTAAGGGGAATCCCCAATGAAGCTTCAGGGTCAGCCACAACAAAAGGGATGACCACCATATTCAGGCATGAGGACAAGACTCGCACGAGAAAATGGCCAACTCCAACACATAAGACTTCAAGAAAGGACCAGTGGTATGAAAAGGGCTTTCTGGGTAGACCTCCAGACAAAAGTATGATGCGCCCTAGGGAATTCGCATGAGGATCCAAATCTAGGATGTTCAATCCTCACAGGTACACAAGAATATACAAGGAGGGAATACAGAGCATGGGTGAAAAGAAAAATAAATTCGAATAAAAAGAAGAGCCACCCAGCAGTGGAATAAACTGGTTGTTAGAAATGGACAAGAGACAGGGAAAGATAATTTGATATATTGGTCGGAGATTGCTTGAGGACAAGAAAATTCGAGCGGAGAGGACTGTAATGTCCTCTTTTAATTAAATCACCAGAGACACCTGTTAACCTATTTTATTCCCATAGGTTCGAGTAGGTATTAAAGAACAGGGAAAAACTGGGGACTAATATCATTAGGAGCATAAAGGAACATCAATTCAATATTATTAAGTCATCAGTATAGTAAAGAAGGCCATCAGAGTTAATATCATAAAGCATGTGGAGCATGCAAGCCTTGTTTCTTTAGTCTTAAAGTCAACGAGAAATTAGAATTGCATGCATGCAAAAAGTAAAGCACAAACCCTGAAAGTGACATGCAAACCCTAAAAGTACATGCTAAAGCGATATAAGAAGGGTCATTGAACCAAAGGGATCATCCATGATTATTATTATTGAGTTCGGTTTCTAGAACAGCAGCAGCAATTGTCGCGGCAACAAGTTGGGGTTGGAGACAAAGGTCTTCAACTAGCAAGGGGTTTCGGCAGTGAAATCTATCTGCCCTATTTACTTCAAGATAGATCATCCAGATCTATCATCAGCTATTCATCATCTTCTTCATTCTTGGTTCGATCATCCAGCAGTCAGAGAAAGAGTTTATTGCAGGTGAACGTTTTGTTGTTGGGGAACAACTAGAAATCCCAGATCCATTCGCTAGCCCTTAGAAATCCAGTAAAGCTTCTGCATGCTTCCATCATTCTTCTCAGCAGGGGCACACCATCATATTGGGTGATTATCATTCCACTCTGGGCACATTCAGAGCCTCCACCAGCTAAAACGTGGGGAAGTAGGGTGTCTTCCATTCTGGAGAAGATCAATTCGCTAGGGCACAAAAGAGGGTCAAAACTTCTGCATGAGTCTCCTTATATCTCCGGAGACTTATACCATCATCTCTAGCAAGGTTCAGCAACAATAGATCATTCTTGCCTCAAAAACATCAAGATTAGCAGGACATTCTCTCAGCTGGGCATCAACTGCTGGAGGGCAGCACTATCTCCTATATACTAAAGGACTATCAGCATTATTATTCTTGGTATGTGTACCTTCTCTCTCTGAAAGTTATCTCCTATTATTTCTCCAGATCAGCTATATTTTAGGGCCTTTTTGGCACGACACTGTTTGCATGCAACTTTTTATTATCTTTCTAGCACATGTAAAGTACAGAACCCACAAACATACTATCAAATACAATAGAGAATCAGTTGGGATATTGCACGTGAGGACTGGATCAGTTTATCGAGACAGCCAATTCTGTTTTTCTCTCTCTCTTCTGCATAAGGTCTGATCAGCTTTGTGAAGGCAGCCACTGGGGTTATTTGTCCTCTTTGAGGTCTGACCAGGGTACAGGAGGTAGCTGGCGGTCTTGGAGAGATTGTTTAGTGAGGGCCGAGGCCGAGCCCTGCTAGGGCCTAATTCAGTCCAGCGGCAGCCTAAACCAGTGAGCAGCAGACTAAATCAGTCAACAGCAGACCTCAATCAGTCAACGGCCCAGTCAATCTGGTCAACAGTAGCATCACACAGTTAATGGCAGCCTCAGAATCCTTCTTCTTGGTCAACAGTTACTGTAGATCAGAGATGGTAGTGGTTAGAGTTTGATGACAGTGACCATCTTGCTCTAGGGTTCATTTACAGACAGGCTTCACTCTTGGTATGTGTGCCCTAGAGGCAATTTTATGTTGATGTAGAAGTCTGCTCTTTATATCTTCTCATGTAAAAACTCAGTCATCTCATATTAAGGAAGATTATTCGCTGCTGGGGTTTTTATTCCTTGAAAGGTTTTTCCCAGGGTAAAAATCTTGTGTTCCTGTGGTTGATTGTTTCTTCTTTACTGCTGGTACATTTAATTTATCTACTGCTGGTACATTAAATTATTTTCAGCCTAACATACTGCTGATATATCATGCTAAGGGTCTGCTAGAATTTTAAAAGTGACTGCTACTGCGAATAAATCAGATCCATGTTAAAAATTTAACAAAGTTGCTAATATTTGAGATACTTTAGCATCATCTAGATCCTGGACATTTGATGTCTGGGACTCTGGTCCTTCAGAAGCCTTGACTACAACAAGTATTTGTTGTTTAGCCTGGCTATGGAGCTTATATTGTTTGGTCCTTTAGCACACCTGACTACACGGTACTTTTCGTTAGACAAGTGTAATCTTGACAATGAATTCTTCATATTGTTAAGTTATTAAGCACCGACATTGTTGTAAGGAAACTATTTTTTATTCCTTACAACTAGAAAGGGGCAAAAGAGACATATGGTGCACACATTGTATAAGAGAAGGGCACACACAATCCAAGTTCACTGAAGTATGTGAAGTAGATAATCATCATACTTCCCATTGTACTATGTAGATATAACCCACAAAACAAAAAGGATAAAGAAATTAACTTTGTGGGAAAGAGGAGCAGCAAGATGGGGGCAAAAATGTTTAAATAGTAACAACAATAGCAACAAGAAGAATAGTAAGTGAAGAAATAAAAACCATACATGGAAATCTTCAAATCAAAATGCATGATAAAAAAGAAACTTGAAAGTTAAAGGAAGCAATAAAACAAGTTTACGAAAAAATCCAATGATGTAAAGAATAGAAGAATAAAACAATTACAGCAGATGATAACCAGATCCCAACTGCACATAAGAATGAAACGATTGTGTATAATACATTTGTAATTGCAAAAGTGACAGGCTGCACAACCAGTGATTTGGGGGGCAGATGACTAAGAGTCAATAAGCCAAGAATAAATATAGATGGATCCCATTGTAATGAACAAAATATATAATAAATAAACATTAATAAATACTAATAATTTAATAAACTAATACTTAATGAAGAGACACCTTGATGAAAGGTTATGCCTCTATACGAAAGAGCACCCAACTTGATTATTTATACAAGCATCATTCTCATTGTAATATCATCACTTATCTTATCAATCATATAATATATTATTTTTCCTTTCATGGAGAATTTGCGTTATTTCCACTATGTATTTGTGTAACAAACGATTTTGTCGTTTCATTGGTATTAGAGCCCCTTCTCAAGGCACTTCCGCTGATCTTGGCTCTTGGCCAAATTTTCAGAGTTTTCTACATCGTGGTCCTTGTGAAGAAATTTGATAAACAATCACAAAATCTTTTGGACTTTTATCAAACACTTGACTGCAAATCTGATTTATAACTTTTCTGAACTAAAAAATTCATAAGATGAATTTATCTAATAGTTTAAATATAAACACCAATGCACTCAACTTCAATCTGAAGATAAATGTGAGAACACAGAAATTTAGGGCCAAGCCCAAGGAAAACCCTCACTAGAGGAAAACCCTTGAGAAAAATTATTTCTATTAAAGAAGAGCAAGATTGAAACTTCTTTTACAACTCAAAAATTTCACTGATTTCCATCTTAACAAATTCAGAAATGGAAATGCAACTTATCTCTGCCTCTGTTAACCTTTCTTGGGATTCGTGCCAACAGAGAATGAATGCAAAAACTGCCCACACATGCCAGGAAAACTGCAATCTGATTTTTCGGGAATTCGTGCCACAAAACTGATTGACAGTGTACATGATGTCAGAAATAAGAGCAACAAATTTTACCTCAAGAAATGTGTCCATTCTCTGTCTTGAAATCTGCGTCCCCTTGCTGTAGAAAATTTTGTTGTACGGTTTGTATTGGGAATTGTGCAATCTGAATATCTTGGAAACTGTGCCCTTCTTTCTCTCCAAAAATATGATCTCTCTTTTCTTTTTCCTTGGTATAATGTTTCTCTTTTCCCTAAACACTCTTTTATACTTTATCTAACCCAAACTAACCCTAACTAACTCAACCAACTTAATCAAAGGATGAGATTAGTTTTATCTGAGGGCTCTCATTTAATGCACATATTCACTTTAATATATTAAATACATTAAATGCACTTTAAGTTTATAAAATACAAAAGTAACTTTAATAATATAAAACACTTTACATTAAAAAAAGTTTCCTAGGAAAATTACAACGTATGTCCCCCCCATGTGAAATCAAAATCATAGGGAAGGACCAGCTGAGTTATAAAAACTAACACTCCCTCTTAACGAGGGAGGTCCTTTCGACAATGCCTGTACCTCCACCACCTGGGTCTCTATCCTCTGAAGAAGCTCCCTCTTGCTCTGGAATGTGACCTGGAGATTCATGTTGAAAAACAACTCTAGAGTGAGAATTGTGAGGGTAATCCTCTCTAAACCCCTGCATCTGCTCACAAACTTCAAACTGGCTTAGTCTCCTTCTAATATAGCTCTCCTCATCTGAAGGTATCATCTGTGCACTTGCCTCATCTTCAGATTCAGTCTCAGATAACCATCCACCTGACCCTAGAAATATCACCTCCCTGCAGAAAATAAAGTCTGTCTCTTCTATTCCCAAGTAAAATTGTGGTACCAACTGGTTTCTCTACCTGATATAGAGAAACCATACCCGTCATCCTCCAATGGTGACATAGAAAGTCTGCTAACTTTCATGCCTGGAACAAACAGTACCCTGTTTATTTCAAGAATTTCTCCCATATCTAGTTGGAATTTCACATTTCCAACTCCTCTTATCTCTGCTTGAGGATTTCCAATATCTACTTCAACAAAGTGTCCTGGAACAATTTCTTCTATCCTTTGAAACACTCTATACTTTCTGATCATATGGCTAGTTGACCTGCTGTCAACTATGCATGTGTCATGGTAATCTACTAAACTACCTATACTAGTCTCAACTGATGCCAAAGAAAATTCTTTTTCAAATTGGGCAGCATATTGTTGTACTTCTGCTAATGCTGCTCTCTCTTTGTCTTCATCCTTCTTCCTAGGACATTAACTAGCATAGTGGCCAAACTTGTTGTAGTTATAACACTGAACCTTACTAAGGTCTTTTTCCTTTTTCTTCCCCCCTTTACCTTTTCCTTTGGTAAGAAGGGCTACATTTTCTTCGCTACTCTGAGTGTTATTTTGGAATGACCCCTCTCAAGACTCTTCTTGAACAAAGTCATCCCATAACCTTGTCCAATCTAGAATTTTCTCTCTAGCAACTACTCCTTGCACAAATGTGTGCCATTTTGCAGTGAACCCATTAAGGGCATAACAAGCTCTTCATCCTCCACTTTCTCACCAGCAACACCTAGTTCATCTCTAACTTGAGAAAATTTTGTAAAATAAGTGGTTACTGTATCAGCATCAGTCATCTTGGTGTTCGTCAGATTTTCTCTAAGAACCATCTTTCTATTCTGATTTTTATTTTGACAAAGGGTACATAAAATTTTCCAAATTTCAAAGCATGTGACTTACCTGTGATTTGAGGTATCACATGATCTTTTATAGAGTCTAAAAAGATTCTTTGTGCCTTGATATCTTTCTTGTCAAAGGAAATCTTCAAAGCAGCATCTGTGGGAACTGTGATGGTGTCAAAAGCACCAACAATATCCCATAGCTCCAACTCTTTGAACAATATAGTTATGCACTCTTTCCAAGGGCTGAAATTATCAGACCCATCCAGCCTGTCTTCAACTTGCAATCCTGCTGAGGTCATGACTTAAATTGATAATCTTTAGCTGACTTTGATTTGTATCTCTTATGTTCTGTATCACACAACTTAACACACCTTCTTCAGCAATCACACTCTGATACCATGAATAAATTTGATAGACAATCACAAAATCTTTTATTGGACTTTTATCAAACACTTGATTGCAAATCTGATTTATAACTTTTCTGAACTAAAGAGTTCATAACATGAATCTATCTGATAGTTTAAGTATAAACACCAATGCACTCAATTTCAATCTGAAGATAAATGTGACAACACAGAAATTTAGGGCCAAGCCCAGGGCAAACCCTCACTAGAGGAAAACCCTTGAGAAAAATTATTTCTATTAAACAAGAGCAAGATTGAAACTTCTTTTACAACTCAAAATTTTCATTGATTTCCATCTTAACAAATTCAGAAATGCAAATGCAACTAATCTCTGCCTCTGCTAACCTTTCTTGGGATTCATGCCAATAGAGAATAAATGCAAAAACTGCAACAGAGAATGAATGCAAAAACTGCCCACACATGCCAAGAAAACAACAGTCTGATTTTTCTGGGAATTCATGCCACAGAACTGACCGACAGTGTATGGTCTGGCAGAAATAACAACAACAAATTTTATCTCAGGAAATGTGCCAAGAGTCAAGTATGAATTGGTACAAATTTCTGCAGAAAGTGTCCTTCAGTCTTGCCTCGGGAAATGTGCCCATTCTCTGTCTTGGAATCTACGCACTCTTGCTGTAGAAAATTATGATGTACGGTCTGTATTGGGAACTGTGCAATCTGAATATCTTGGAAACTGTGCTCTTCCTTCTCTCCAGAAATCTGATTTCTCTCTTTTCTTTTTCCTAGGTATAATGTCTCTCTCTTTTCCCTAAATACTCTTTTATACTTTATCTCACCAAAACTAACCCTAACTAACTCAGTCAACTTAATCAAAGGATGATATTAGCTTTATTTGAGGGCTCTCATTTAATGCACATATTCACTTTAATATATTAAATACATTAATGCACTTCTTTTGGGTCCCACAACTTAAAATCGCTTTAAGTTTATAGAGTACAAAAGTCACTTTAATAATATAAAACACTTTACATTTAAAAAAGTTTCCTAAGAAATATACAACTTATGTCCCCAAATGTGACATCAAAATCATGGGGAAGGACCAACTCAGTGATAAAAAATAACACCTTGATTGTAACCCGACTTTTGGCTAATTTTCACGTAGAGTTTCTCTGTTGAAAAAAAAAACGTTGAACAAAACAGCTACCAATACTAGTCAATTGCGTGGAGTAATACACGAGGTTGACAGGTGGTCAAAAGCATTGACCACTAAAAGTTCCGTAAAGACCATTAAAGAGATCCCGGGTGGTAATGTCACTGAATAACTGGAGGAGCCGCCGTATTACACTACCATTGCTGCATCCACCGCATTTCCTCACGACTTGCAATTATTGAATTATCATTGTATGTAAAGATTAATACTTGTCACAACCCCAATTTATAATCGTAGCAAGTGCAGAATCCTTAACGTTTCATGCATTGCAGAAAGTTGCAACCAACAAGCATCGCGTCATTGTTCAAGAAAAAAAAACATTGTTTCACCATTCATCAATCGCCAGGGTCTATGTGTGTTGACCATTGTCCTTAAACCGCCACAGTGACTGCCGCTTAAAGTGCATTGCACTCAGGACGTCACTAAACTGCAATGTCGGCGTCTAGTCGTACCAGTCATCATGTGAAGGAAAGTAGAGTGAAGTCACACCCTCTGAAAACGATATAGTCGACGATTCAAACAGAGTCAGAGTTAACGACTCAATCGAGGCAAACATATTTGTCACCACCCATAAGTCGTGACCCTTCCTAAATATCAATCGCGTGATCTTGATTTAGGACAAATACAAATTAAGGCTTTAAAGTAAGATTTATAGCGAGGTATTATATTTAATAAACAGATATAGGGTGCAACATTAAGTGAAATAAAGTTAAAAAGGATAGAAGGAATCTTAAAGGATATTTAAATATTAAATTGAAAGTTTCACTTTAAGGGTGTAAAAGAAAAGTGATATAAGGAAAAGAGAAAAGTTTAGTATAGGTGCATATAAAAAAAAAAGTCGAAAAGTATTGACATATATAAGACAAAAGTTGTAATCAAGCATCTTAAAAGGAAGATTAGCTAAAATTGTGACGACAAAAGAAATGGAGTCTCAGAACGAAAAACAAGGAAGATTTCCCAGCACTTCAAAAAACTTATGCCTTAGTGTTATTTCAAACAAAAGGAACAGTTAGAGGGAAATACATTACTATTTCTATTGCTCCCGTTCAACACAATAATTATATTAGTGTTGAATTTGCTAATGAGTTAGCGATTCCATAGTCAAATATAGTTGAAAGGTTAGACTTTTGGAATACAAAATAACATGAAATACGCAATTTACAATTGAACATTGGAGATTATACTAACAGTCTCGCAATTCATAGTTAAATCCTTGTGGAGCAGTGACGGTGACCTAATTTTGGGATTACTGTGGATAGAAACATTGGGGACTTTATCTTAAATGCTGAAAAAAAGTTTCTGACATTTCCCTACAAAAAGAAGAAAATTACATTGCAAGACATTAACACAAAGTCAGAATTAGAAGCCGCGTCATCTGAAGACTTCAAAGAAATATGAGAAATCAACATAGACGATATAGAAAGAATTCGACAAGGTTATTGCAGATAAAGAAGAAGAGATCTCTCGTCTAAGAGATCACAATAAAAAATTACTTCTGCAAATCAAGAAGGAAAGGTTAATGTTCAACGCAATCAAAAGTTAGAAGAGGAGAATCAAGATCTTCAAAAAGAATTATTAGGCAAGGACGAAGAAAGCTCTTCCTTAAAAAGGGTTAGTCAAAAAGAAAGAGAGCACAAAAATCAAAACAATCAAAATGAAGTTGTCAAGTCAAACTGTAAGGAAGAGCTCTTAGACTTGAGTAAACTTAATCAGGACATGCTTATACAAGTTAGGAAGCTAAAGCAGGAGAATAATATTTACAAGAAAAGTTAGATTGCAAGGGATCAATTGTTGACAAATAAACGATGACTGGCATCATAGAGAAGTCATCAAAGGCTCAAATTCAAACATTAGAAAAGGGAAGTAATACAAAACTCGTTAATGCTCAAATTCAGAGGAACAATCATATTGTCACATCGCTACAAGCATCAGCAGAAAATGGTTCTGAAAAACGATCACAAAAATCGTTAAAAGCACCAAAAGTTGAAGTTCTTGTAAACACTTCACAAGCGACTTGAGTACCGTATCGTCATCCAAATCACAAGAGTCGTTATGATCGACGGCAAGGACAAGAGGGAAATTACCAGTATTATTCCTACAAAGAGCAAAGACCAAGTCGACAACTCCAGACAATCGATCAACAAACAATTCCATTAAAGGTAAATCTTGGATGGACGACTTCACAAATGATGCAACATTTCCACACAATGTTTAAAAGAACGCATCATCTCATTTCATCAAGTGTCACAACTACCAACACACAATGTCACGAGAAAGCGAGCAAGAACAAGAGATAAAGTCTTCCGTAATTATGCTTTGAGGACAAAGCAATTCTAAGGGAGAGGCAATGTAATAAACAAAATATGTAATAAATAAACATTAATAAATATTAATAATTAAATAAACTAATACTTAATGAAGAGACACCTTGATGAAAAGTTAGGCCTATTTACGAAAGGGCACCCAACATGGTTATTTATAAAAGCATCATTCTCATTGTAATATCATCACTTATCTTATCAATCATATAATATATTATTTTCCTTTCATGGAGTATCTGCGTTATTTGCGCTGGGTATTTGTGTAGGAAATGATTTTGTCGTTTCACCCATGACAGTGAACAGAAATCTTAAAATGATGTAATTAGCCAGAGCACAGAAAAACAACTGATCACCATTACACTGAAAACCATAATAACAAGAATAATGCGAGGTTAAGATAATTTTAAGGATCAATATTTTCCCATCAAGCAACTTAGAGAAGTAGCTAAACGAAAACATACAAAAATGTAACAGTCTGACAAGGACCAAAAAGTTGAAAGCTGACCTCCTTACGGTAGCAGTATCTCCATGGCCAGTTGAAATAATGAGCAACCCATTTGTTGGCAGGGCAGTAAAAAGATTTCTAACCCTCTTGTCCATACGCTGCAAGATTGCCTGCAGTTCTGATGAAATTTCATGGACAATGGTTTTTTTTGTGCTTTTGGCAAACTTGTCACTACAGGTTGTCAATGCTATCGTCTCTGCAGCTTGTGCATTCAAAGCTTCAGCATCTCTTGCTTGCTTTTCATGATATGAATTAATTTCTGAAAACTGAGCCCAAACAAAATCTACATGTTCGTTTTTCACCTGAAAATGGACAATGCAAACAATTGAAATTTCTTTGAAAATCAATTCTATAATTTAGTTGGAATGAACTCCAGTCCTGGAACAAAGAGACATTAACTTTTAGGGTTACTTCTCAAACTAATTGGAAAATAATTACTTTTCATGCACAAACCTCTTTTACAGCCTTGGAGAGTGCATCATCATCTGACTGAGACAAGATGGAATTACATGAGCCAGGGGCATAGCGTTGTAAAACTTCCTTTTGATCAATAAGTGAACACCTCTTGCCATGATCACTCAACAATGAAACTAGTTTTTGACGAGAAACACAAGGAGGATTTCCAAAAGCTGGCCCTGCAAGCATATGCCGAATTTCAGACAAACTTCATGGAAATGAAAGAAAGCCAGGCTATGAGCACTTTATGTTCAAGCACCCGAATCTCAAATTTTAACCAGAGGAATGATGACCAATACCTTATAAGAATATACAAAGTCATTACTTAAAGTAGTCATTATTAAGAACTACTTTTTTATATAGGAATCATAAGTGACTGTTGATCCCACAGACTAAAAGTTGATAGAAAACTTATGAGCAGATTACCAGCTAACAAGTAAAAGGACCCACTATGATTCTAAAGACTGCAGACTGACAGTATCTCCATTTCTTTTGATGGCTGTGTCTTTATTTGAAAATCTTGTTCTAACTCTGTTGTTTCGCTAGCTGAATGTATTGTGCAATGTCAAGTTCCTTTCTCTAGATTGGAAAACTTCCTCATCCCTTGCATTCAGTATTATTAAGTAGGGAAACCATCACCATAGAAAAATTCTATTGTTATTTTCTGGACATAGAGTGGCATTGCCACATTCCCAGGATGTCCCCTACTAGAATGACTTCAGCCACTGAGGATCTCTATGGAAGTCCTTTGAGAAGTTATGACATTATATGAGTGTCATTTGAAAGGAATGAACACCTTGTCAGTTCACACATGATATTAACAGCACCATTGAAGTAAAACAGCTTTGTGACTAGTACATTAATGATCTTGAACAATATATTAACAATAATGACACAAAGCATGGTTGTTGATTATAGGGATTCCTGATATTTATCCTTTTGTTTGTAGATAGACATCCTCCTTTCCTCTCACCAAAGGGGATGTAGCAACAATCGAATTCTCTTGCAACCTTATTGAGTTCAAAAATTGGAGGTTATCTTTGGCAAAACCGAAGCCATCTTGCTTTCACCTTGAAGGGCTAGCCAGTGCAGATATTTAACTCTTATATTATAATGATCAATATTTCATAGACATGAATATAACCAACATAAGAACAAAGAGTTGAAATCCATATAGGATAAACAATATCTATACTTGGGAAAATGAATGAACGATTGTTAGATAGATAGAATGAGCCTTGTGACGGTATACTTAATGTTTATTTCTGTATTTTATATTCATTACATTGCTTGTCTTTTCAAGGATGCTTTCTCCTCAAAGCATTTTATGGAAAAAAAAAGTTGTAAAAATTACATCTTCGTTCTAGCCTACAATAGGCTTCTCATGATTCTCTATTCTTGAAGCTGTGATGGTTGAAGACACAAGACGATATGATCTTCAAAGTACTAAGTAAAATTGTTGCATTGTATATGGATCAATCCTTCCCAGGTCAATCTTTGTTGGGACTTTTTGTTGGTCAGTTCTTCGTACAAAACTTCCTTGTCTTATGCTTTCAATTCCAAGTATAGTGTTGATTTTGTCCCCACTCTATTTCAGAATTGTGCTTTTTCTGAATGTATAAAAAGCTTTGTTTATATTCATATTGATTTTGTCGTTGGTCACAATGAATCTTGTGATTTGGATGAGGATAAGGAATCCTTCTATTTCGAGTCTTAATTTCAATGCTAGAACATTCGTCATTTGACACTTCAAGTGATATATCAATTGACAACATTACAAGATAAGTGTATTTGATTTGTGATAAACATTGAATCTGTATTGGTTATGTTACCCATCATATTGTATGAGGCCCTACACTCATGATTTTTATCATGACAAGTGTGATTTTGATCACACCCCATGTGATTTTCATCACACCGATCAGAGGCTTGTAGGATGACACTGATGTGAAGTATGACAGACATGGGAGCATTGTTACTGGTGCACACAATTTCCCCAACACTCCTTATGACATTATCGACCGTCGTCATCAATGGGTGTTGAGGTGTTTGGAGGAGAGTTTCTCTTTGCACACTTGTTTACTTGCTGTCCCATTTGACATGCCACCAAGAGAAGATATTTTTAGTGGATTAGGTATGATGACGTCTATTTTCTTCATTGATGGCTTATTCATCATGGTTCGTGGTTATTTTAGTTGAGCTCTACATGTGTACACTCTTTTGTGTGGTTGTCTAGCCTCTAGGTACCTTGAGTGATACATTATTCATGCCACATGTTACATAATATATATATATATATATAACAATATCGTCGATCAATAAAATAGTAAAGGATACATTCATTCATGAATGGACACCATATAGTGCCTTTAGGATTTCCATATGTATAGCACTGTCATCAATTTGTAACTCATCATCTCTTATTTCATATATATTTTTATTCATACTTGTTCTTTGTGGACTATTTAGCCTATTTAAATTGGGTATTTCTGTAGTAAACAAATTTTATTTGTTTCACCACATTGTTCCTTTATAGGGCAATGCCCTGGGTGACTTAGACAGTCTGACATAAGTGTGGTCTCACTTGCGACGTTATTCTTGTAATACAGTAGAGCATTCCCTTCTTTTGTCATCTTTCACATATTTGGAGACATGGGGATATTATAGTATATACATTGCACTTGCTTCTCTTTGACACAATTTTCGATGTTGATCTAGCTAACACCCTCAAGTATATTGACTTGTCTAGAACATGGATGGCAAGAGTGGCATGCTTATTCATCACTTGTGTGGACTGCTCCTTTCTTTGGCACATATTTTCATGATAATTAGCCTCCAAATGGCTACTTGATGCATATTGTATTCTTTGATCTCATTGATGGCGGTGCACCTTAATGTATATTCTATTTCTAGCATGGAGATGGCATCTTTGACCTAATTGAACTCTCACTTCATGGGGAACTCCACTTGCTCTTAATTGATGCAACATATGTTGAGGCTTTGGGGTTACACATGGTAGATTTTGATGGGGCTGTCCCCTTTTCTGTTGACTTGGATTTTGTTGTAAGAAACTTTGCAAATAGATCTATGCTAGCACACCTTCCTATCCCTTGGAGCTGTCTGTAGTCGCATTTATTGAGATGGTTATGCATTGGAGGATGAGATAATGGAGTTGTTGAAGAGATCATCCTAGTCATTGGGACTATTTCAGCATCTTGGGTGGCTCTTGTTGTATCCATTTTTCTAGTTGACTTCTCCTTATCTTGAGATTCCCTTACATACTTACTGAGGTCAAACCTTGGGAGAAGGGTTCCAATGTTTCCCTTGGTTATTTTTACATAGTCAAACACTTGATGAGATGTCCCATTTGCAGACCATGATATGCAGCATTGCTACTTTGCATTGAACATTATTTTAATGTTTGTTTGACTTGCCATTTAGGAGTTAGTTGGTAGAAACTATTTATTTATGCTTTGCTAGGAGAGATCTAAGATCTCACTTTTCGATATTATTACTTAATTGGGGAGGTTTTGAAGTTGGTCATGTTGACCACCTAACCAACTAGGTGGCTAACCATGTACTATGCGCATGTTCCATGTGCCTTGAAGATGAGAAATAAGTACCTAACAAAGATTTTCAAACGAAGCAGATCTTCTTCTTGTCTTTTCTCCATGAAATTTCCACACCCCTGCAGGGGATATCGTAATGATATGTCAGCATGAAATTCTAGTTTTTGTATAACTTAGTTATCTAGGACCTTTTCATTAGGGAAGTCCTTTCATAGAGTGTTTTTCCTTTGAGTAATTAAAATTCATTTTCAGTGATTTTAATTATCTGAGTTTTTCACTCAAAAATACCTCCAAAGTGGTGAAAAGCATTCTAATGATCGAGTCCATGAGGTGACTAAGTCCTAGGAATGTTCAATGTAACTATGCTAGACATTATGCAGAGTCTTCAGAATTTCATTAAGCTTTAGCTTGGATTTTTTAATTTTTGGTAATTAAAAATTGTCCCTCAACATAAAAATGTTGTAATAAAAATAGGGTTATATAGCATCTAATGCCCATGAATAGGGGTATGGCTATTCAAAATCAATGGCATGAGTCCCCTTACACCCTTGGGCAAAGATTGAAGTCATTCGAACAAGATTGCAAAGTTTTTGGTCACATTTTCCAAAGTCAGTCAAGGAAATCAAGAAAATTGACAATTAATTAGCAAGCCAAATTTTGGAAAAGTGCCTAAAGTCACTTAAAAGGGGAAAATTAAGTTTCTAAGTGTTATACTATGTTCCTAAGTTGACTTTTGAAGAAAAAAGGGTCCCCCCGTGCAAGTGTTTCGCAAGAATGAAGATGTCGACAAAGGGGGGGCTCCCTTCTTCTTCATGGAAATCGAGATAATTAAAAATAAGCCAAAGTAAGGGGTCCCACTTTGGTGTTCCTCCCTATTTGGGGCTAGAATGAATATTAAAAATATTAGAGGGGGGTTTCCCCCCCATTTCTATTTGATTTCTCACCCTAGGAGGTGTCCCCTCTTTCAGCTCACACTCTCTCATTTTGACAAGTGTCTTGCATGCACTTGGGCTCTCTCCTTGCTCATTTCCTATTGAAGGAAGCTTCCCCTCCTCACTTGGGTTACACACACTCTTTCATGCTCTTCCTCTCATTATTTTTCTCTTGCTCTCTTGCCCTTGCTCTTGCTTGGGCCATTGTAATTTTTAGCCATTTGTCTTTGTTAATCAAAATCTTTGGAGAAATCTTGTGTCTATTGTTCCCGTTGATGATTTGCATCAAGTAACTACATAAGCTAGGGAAGCCACAGAAGTATACGCATTTGCTTTGGTAAGATTTATGGTATTTGTATTCCATAGATTTTGTGAGTTCTCTTTCTTGTAGCTAAAGAAGTTCATATATTTTCTAGTTTGAAATTTATGATTTCTTTGCTCATCATTTGGTTCTCACCTCATTGTAGTTTGCTAGCAAAAATGTGATAAGTTGCAGGTTATTTAGATTGAAGAGTGGGATTCCTTGAATGGATGCCCCATTGTTTCACTTCTTTAAGAACAAAGGACCAATTTTCTCTTTCTTTACATACAAATTTCTGCATTTTAATTTTAGTTTGTCGATTGTTTCTAATCTGATTTTAACTCTTATAAACTCAAGTTCTTTCAGAATTATACATTTGGAAACTTTGTGTAAATTTTTTATATATATTGCACTAACATATTAACTTCCCCAAAGTGATTTTGGGCTCATTTTATCATTTTTTGTTTGTTGGTTTTTAGCAGGTTGGTGACAAAACAAGACAAAACTCTATCAAGTTTCAACCAAGGGTGCAAAGGCTACCCCAAAGAAAGAGCTTCAAGGCCATCACAAGAAAGGGGTGAAAACATGGTTTTTCCCAGTGTTACCAACATCGGCCAAGAAATCGCCGATGTCCAATAAATCATGATTTTTTCGGCCGACTGATTTTTATCCAAAAAAATCGCAGAAAAAATTGCCCTCGATTTTTGTCGATTTATCGCCGATTTTTTCTTGAGAAATCGCGAGCCGATGGAAAAAAGCACCCGCGCAGGACAAAGTCGGAAAAAGACGGTTTAAGTTGGTTTTTTTTCATATTTTTTTGCTCATTTCGACTCTAACAGCGACTGGGAGATGACCTAAGGGTCTCAGAGGGCAAGTGAAGAGACCAACAACGAATTTAGGCAACATTTTCTTCGCCATTAACCATCAAATTGAAGATTGGATCTTGCCATTTGGGGTTTTTTTTCACAATTATCACAGCTAAAGGTAAGTAAAAAAATTTCCCATCATTTCTCATTTTTCCAAGAGGGATTCTTGTTGATTTACGTTGCCATGTAATTCTCCATCTTCAAAAACGATTTTTATAGGGTTTTAAGCATTTCTTTTGCAACTGTTATGTATTTTGCATACCAAAAAATGTTTTGGCATTTTTTTTCTTGACCTAGATCCTTATAAATCCTCATAAAAATGTCTATTTATTTTCCCTCATCAAATTAATGTTTGAATGCTCAATATTTCTTGGAATTCTTCTTGTGTTTTACATTTTCATTAATCACATATGCTAAAAAAACATTTTTTTTTTCTTACCTTAGGTTCAAACTTCAAGTTCAAAGTATCAAGATTCAAGCTTCATTTTGTCCATAATAACTCCATATACAAGATACCAAAGGCTTTGGATCCATTTTGGGAGTGGGGCACACCTGTTGACCCACTCTATCGATAAATTCTCACTTGCAATCTATGTGGGAAAAGAATGACAAGTGGGATAAGTAGGCTGAAATACCACCTTGCACAAATAGCAGGGCATGATGTGGGTCCTGGGCGACTCCTGGCAACCAAACAACTCCAAAACTCATTGCTAAGGCCACACAAGCGATTGAGGGCACTGGGCTAAGGAAACAATACAAGGAGGCTGTGAGGTATCAAGTTGTTTCAAGATCCGGGTCCGCAGCAGGAGTAGAGGCTAGGCTCAATATTTCTTGGAATTCTTCTTGTGTTTTACATTTTCATTAATCACATATGCTAAAAAACGTTTTTTTTTTCTTACCTTAGGTTCAAACTTCAAGTTCAAAGTATCAAGATTCAAGCTTCATGTTGTCCATAATAACTCCATATACAAGATACCAAAGGCTTTGGATCCATTTTGGGAGTGGGGCACACCTGTTGACCCACTCTATCGATAAATTCTCACTTGCAATCTATGTGGGAAAAGAATGACAAGTGGGATAAGTAGGCTGAAATACCACCTTGCACAAATAGCAAGGCATGATGTGGGTCCTGGGCGACTCCTGGCAACCAAACAACTCCAAAACTCATTGCTAAGGCCACACAAGCGATTGAGGGCACTGGGCTAAGGAAAAAATACAAGGAGGCTGTGAGGTATCAAATTGCTTCAAGATCCGGGTCCGCAGCAGGAGTAGAGGCTAGTCGATACCCACATATTGATACCCACTCCACACAGCAGTCGACGTTGCCTTTCATGGTATCTTCAAGATGCAACCCTGGTGGACAACCTTCTATAAGGTCCATGGTGAAAGTAAAGGAAAAAGAAGACGCACACAAACTTATTTGTCGATGCTTGTTATGGAGTGCTATTCCATTTAACTTTGCAAAGAACCCATTTTATGTGGCCATGTTTGAGGCGGATGCTATAGTTGGAGCGGGGTTTAAGCCCCCTAGTTATGATGAGTTGAGAGGGCCTATCCTTCAAGATGAAAACACTGATTGCACTCACAGATTGGAGGAGCTTCAAAGATCATGGGACATAACAGGATGCAGTGTGATGTCGGATGGTTGGACTGATATGAGGGGTAGGACACTTCTCAACTTCTTGGTTCATTGCCCCAGGGGGACTATGTTCATGAGATCTGTGGATTGCCAAAGATGCGGCTTTACTATGTGGCTTGTTGGATGAGTTCATCCAAGAGATTGGGCCCCAGCATGTTGTCCAAGTGATAACGGACAACGCTGCAAACTATGTGGCTGCTGGTAGGATGCTCATGGCCAAGTATCCTACACTATTCTGGACTCCTTGTGCCACCCATTGCCTTGATTTGATCTTAGAGGATTTAGGGAAGATTGATTGGATCAAGGATACTATTGATTCAACACGGAGCATCACAAAATTCATATATAACCATGCAGCAGTGCTTAGCTTGATGAGAAAGTTCACAGGTGACAAAGAGTTGGTGCATCCTGCCATCACATGCTTTGCCACTAGCTTTATTTCTCTTCAGTCACTCTTGAATTCTATGTGGGACTTGCAGGCAATGTTCTTTTCACCAAAGTGGCATGCTTTATCATTTAGCACTAGACCAGAGGGGCAAGCCACATTCAGGCTAGTTGCATATGATGAGAGTTTTTGGGGTGCGGTGAAGGAGGTGTGCACCATCACCGAACCTTTGGTAAGGGTTCTCGGCTCGGTTGATGGAGAGAAGCCCGTAATGGCCTACCTATATGAGGCCATGGATAGGGCCAAAGAATCCATCCATGCTTATTACGAGGACAAAAGAGATCAGGGGCAGGAGAGACGACATATGATATGGGCGGTGATTGATGCGCGATGGAACCACACACTCCATCGCCCCATTCATGCTGCAGGGCTATACCTCAACCCTTCGTTTGCTTACTCCTATGGCTTTAGATTTGATGGAGAGGTTATGTTTGCATTCTATGAGTGTGTCCAGAGGATGGTACCTGATGCAGCTGAGTGTACACAACTTTCCCAAGAGTTGGAAATGTATAAGAGAGCCACAGGATTATTTGGGTTTGATATAGCAATAAATGACAAGACCAACCTGATAGTAAGCTTCACCTAGTTTCAAACTTTCAACTTTAATGTTTAAATTTAAAATTTCATTTTCTCTTTCTAATTCTTTGTTTTAAATTTTATTTTCGTTTCTCTGGTTTATTTTATTCATAATTTCATTGTAGATACTTGGTGGGAGAACTATGGTGGTTGTGTACCTATTCTACAGAGGCTTTCCATTCAAGTGCTCAGCCAGAGATGTAGCTCTTTTGGTTGCGAGCGCCACTAGAGTGTATTTGAAAAAGTACACTCCAAAAAGCGCAAGAAGTTAGAGAATTTCAAATTTTCAAATTCATTATATAATATAAATTATTAAATTCTAATTTATAGATTTATGCTACTTTACCTTCTAATTTATGCATTATAATTTATAAATTATGAATTTAATATTTAATATTTATGATCCTCCAAGTTGGATACTCATCGCCTTAATAATTTGGTCTACGTCCACTACAATCTCAGGTTGTGGGTGAAGCAGTATGAGAGAAAAGTTGATGCGAAGGCCATTTCATTGGATGAGATTGACACCATTGCTGCATGGAGGGCAAAGTGTGAGGAGCCTGTTATGAAGGTAGCCCCTAATTGGCTAGAGGATGATCATGCTACTGATAGTGATCATGGTGAGACTCCTATAGTCTCAGAGGATTTGGATGAGCATGTTCCAGTTCCAGAGGAGTTTCACACCGATTTTGGGAGTGTGCCACAGTCAGAGCTCGAGGGAGATAGACCCAGTGGTAGCACAGGAACTAGTACTGGTAGAGGAGCAGGACTACCTCCTCGACCTTCTCATTCTTCAGGACATCAGTTTCGGCCACCTTCTCTAGTTTCTAGAGGACGTCATTTTGCAGGGCCTTCTTCTAGAGGACGTCAGAGTCCAGTACGAGGCCCACAAGCCTCAAGGGCACCTACTTCTAGTTCTAGAGGAAAGGCCATTTGCACAGTGATTACCTTTTCCTGTAAAAGGGGTAGAGGGAATCGATAGTTTATTTACTTTATTTCATTGTAGATGACTCGTGAGTCATGATGATGATCATGAGATACATTTGTTATACTTTTTATGACTCATGATTCAGGGACATGATCCATTTTTTATGTGTGATGTATCTCTAGACATCTTATATATCTTATATATCGTTTTTCTTTCCATATTCATGTGGCAATGTGTTTATTTGATGTTATTGTTGCTTTAGATGTTTAAAAAATTGAAAAAAAATGAATATTTTTGTATTTTTTAAATTTGTTGATTTTTCCCGATGTTTGCCGATGTTTTGCCGAGATATCCCGAAATGATGTTTCCTGGACCCTACCAATTTTTTCGCCATGTCGATGTTTGCAACACTGGTTTTTCCCACTTATTTCCTCTTTTTCTTTATGCTGAAATTTCAACCATTGTAACAAGTCCAAAAGAGCCTCTTGGACTTGATTTCTTATTTTGTATTTTAAGTTAAATTGAAGTTTCTTTTGTTTGACATCCCTTGCATGCAAAAGAAGTTGGGCATGCCCACCTTCGCATAAGCAATTGTTGATCGGCTTGAGTTTTAGCTTAGTTAGACTTTCATTTTATTTATTTTTATTTTATTTTGCCCACACCTTGCAAGCGATTTGGCTATGTCATCCTTGCAAAATCGTGCCGGCTACCATTCTATTTTATTTCAATTTTATTTTCCTACACCTTGCAAGTGAGTCGGCCAAGCCACTCTTGCAATATTGTGTTGGCTTGCATTGTTAATAATTGTTAATTCTTTGTTTCGTTTAAAGCAAAATAAACCTTGCCCCAATATTCACCCCGTATTCACTCCCCTTGCAGGTTGGTCCGAGTCCCGACCTTGGGTAACAAGAAAGGGATAAGATTTGAGTTGGCTAGAATAATAAGCATTTCAATCTATTATTGCAAGAAGGAGAAAAGATAATTAGTGTGTGGAGCTAGAGGGGTAGAGGTCGTTGGGGGCATCGTGGCACTTTGTGTCCTCCTGTTGAGCACCCAGCTAATTCTTGGGACTGACTTGTGGAGCTAGGAGAGAGCCTTGTGCACTCTTGTTGAGCACCCAACAATTTCTCTCAATTGAGGGATAAGGGTTGGAGGTAGACACCTTAGTTAGTTTGCATTTTCTTATACAACACTTTAATACCCTTAAGCACAAGTGAGACCTAAAATTAATTAAAACATACATGACCATTTGCAAAACATTGCATCTGTTACTTCAATAGCATTCCATTGCACATTCTTTATACAAAACAGTTTTTAATCGGAGCTCTTTATTTGATTTGGCATAGTTGCAAGCAAGTTTTACTTACCCTTGGTTTTATTTGCTTAGTGTATTTTCAATAATTTAATTTGATGATTGGTTATTGTAGATTGTGAATAGTTCAAATCCATTTATGTATCTAGTAGTTTTGTAAAGTTTAATTTAATTTATTTGAGACTCCATAGCCCTAGCGAAATAAGCACTAGTTTAGCAAGCAATTGATCATTATTCATTCTTACAAATTTATTTACTTTAAATTTCGAAGCAGAGCTTGCATGTCATTTGAAATTATTGCATTTTTCATGATTGATTGCCATAAAGCTTAAACATATCTAATCATCTTTTAACTCCTAAAACACAACATTTGAAACATAGTAAATAGGGACTACCCCCCTTGAACTTTTTAGGACATTGGGTTCTAAACTCATAGTTTCCCTCAAAAACACACCAAGTGGTTGTGCTTTTTTTATCAGTTGGTGTTGATTGTAATCACGAAGATTGAAGTCTTCCATTACCATAAATAAAGTTTACATTACATATATTGTTGTGTCTCTATATGGTGTGATTGATCCAGTATTCTAGATGATTAATATGCTTATTTGTTGATGTAATTGATAGCTTTTAAACTCTGCTTGGTTAATAGAAGATAAAAAGGTTTAAATTGCTCACACACTGATTCACCCCCCCCTCTCAGTGTGGCCATTGTGTCCAACATATATTTCTTCATATTTTCATATTCTTGGTATGCCAGTGTAGTAGTTTGACTTGCAAGTCTTTCCCACCAAACCACTTGTTGAAACTCAATGACTAAACTCAAACAACCCAATTGCGTTTCAACAAACTCACTAGGCCAACAAGTCTACCAATGATTTAACAAACTAAATGAGTTTCAGGCCATTTTGTAAAAGAAAAAAGAGTGCTTCAACCATTGAAAAATTTATCAAAACAAAAACACGACCCACTCCACCAAACCCCACCAAAAAAATGTCACTCAGATAAAACCTATATATACATGTTCATAACCCTAAAATTTATTTTGAACTCGTTTTCATTGTGCCTAATGTTCATTTTCATCATTCACAACCTATTGAAACATTTTTAGAGAAAAAAAGATTTTGGAGAGCTTAAAGATCATTATGAGGGGAGGGGCTTCCACCATTGAAGGACCACATTTGGAAAGAGTTGTAGGGATTTTAGAGAACAAATATTTTTGTGAAAAAAAATTTGAAGGTAATTTAGACTGTCCATGTAAAATTTCCTTGGTTTTCCAAGCTTCTTCTCCTTTCATTGCCACATTTTCTTCTTCTTTTAGTTTAATTTCCCTAAGCTAAAATAGAATGGCTAATGAGAGATGTTGTTTCAAACTAATGCAAAGATAATGTGATGGATAAGATAGCCATTTCCTCGGAAAATAAACATTGTGTCTTATTGCAGGGTAGAGTACGAGACACCTATAATGGAAGATGCATCCGAGTGGTTAGAAGAGGAGGAGCAGTGGCACCAAGGGAAAAGGGCAAGGGAAGAGAAATAACAAGTGCAAAGGTAAAGCAAGGAGCGGCAATAACAAGCACAAGGGGCAAAGGAGCACTTTGTGGAAAAACACAGTCGTTTCCTAAAGAAATAACCAACACAAATAAGCCAGATTACAATACTCCATGAGTAATCAGATATATTTGATAAGATAAGTGATGATTTTACAATTACATTGCCTTGGGCTTTATAAGCCATTTTGCGCCTTTTTGAATAAGTCGTGTCTTTTGACTTTTCATAATTAGTTAATTAATTATTTATTTTAATAATTACTAATTATTATTATTAATTTATTTAATAATTAACATTAATATTTAATATTATTAATGATGGTATGTCATATCATTTTTATATAACATTTCCTTCCCCTTAGAGAAGCTTTGTCCTCAAAGCTTAGAGAAGACGAGACTTACGCTTGATTTCTTGTTTGTAATGACACCTTCTCGATTTTTGTTTTAGTAACTGTGACGCTTGATGAAATGAAACAATGAGTTACGGATTCCTAGGAAAAATTGTCACATTGTTTGTGAAATCGTCCATCCGAGATCTATCTTTATCGTAGTTGTTTGTTGACCGCTTTGTTGATGGAACTTCTCGTTTTCTGCTTAGCTTGTTCATTTTGTGTGTTTTTTCTTCTAAAATCATATCTCTTTTGATTGTGTTCATTTTGAACCTGTCGTTCGTCACAATGATTTTTGTAATTTGAGTGTCGAAAATGAGTTTTTATTGTTTTTTTTTTTCAAGATTGACTGCTTGTTACCCAATTTGAATTTGTTTTAATGAGTGTTTGGATGCTTCCTTGCTCTAATTTATTTTCTAATAGCTTGTTATCATATTGAATTTTTTTGAACCTTTCTTCTTGTGACTTTTCGTCCTCTCTTAACTTCTTAATCTATTCTAGCAATTCTTGATTAACTCTTTTTAAAGAAGAATTTTCTTTATTCTTGACAATTCTTTTTGAAGATCTCGATTCTCCTCTTCTAACTTTTGATTGCATTGAACTTTATCCTTTGCCTTCTGATTATGATCTCTTAGACCAGAGATCTCTTTTTATTTGTCCATGATGACTTTGTGTAATTCTTCTTGCATCTTCTGTCTTGATTTTTGATCTTCTTGTGAAATCATCTTCGAGACGTCTTTGAAGTCTTCAGACGCCACAACCTCTGAACTTGACTTCAGTGTAACATCCAAGAATATGGTTTTCTTCTTTTTATAAAGAAATGACAAGAACTTTTTCCTTGTGTTGATCATGAAGGTACACAATGTATCTAATCAAGGTGACCCTAAAATTATATCACCCTTGTCTAGAACAAATGATTCTATTCAAACGACACTGAATTGGGTCACACTGAATTGAGTTATGACCCTGTAATCATCAATAGATAGTTGTAGGTTCTTAATCTCATATCCTTTATCAAAAGAAAAAAAAACATGTTATCTTCCATTATATCTTATTCTGAAAGCATTAATTAGTTTGCTAGGTCAACGTTTATGTGATTCTTATTGATTTTTCGGGCAGATAGCGATGCAGACGATCTTTCCTTGAATATGCCCGTAAATTTTTAATATAGCATCTACATATATTTTGAAGTTTTGTGGGAATCTTCCTTCTTTTTGCCACGAGACTCCATTTTATTATGCTTTCTTAAAAATAATCCTTTTTTTGTAATAATAATTTTTTTCATTATAATATAATAATAATAATAATTTTTTTATATGATTATAGTAATAATAATAATATTATTAATATTATTATTATATACTTTTGTTTTTACAATATATATATTTTTTGTTTTGGGTGTAGGTCAACGTAGTCGTGGACTGGAGGTGGGGTTCGGCGACGCGTGGAGTAGCGGCGAAAGATGCAGAGGAGACGAATGGGGAATGAAGTGGGGATTGCGGGGAGGCAACGATGGAGGATGGAGCGTTGGGGGAAGAGTGAGAGTGTGCAGATGGAGATTGCGTGGGTGATGCAGTGAGTTGTGGGAAGACGAAACACAGGACGCGGGTGTAGCGGAAGAGCGAGAGATGTGGGGAGTGGACGCAGAGAGGGACACAAGAACAGAAGAGTCAGACAAAGACAAAGGCAAAGAAAGATGGGGATGGTGGAGCGCAAGAGAGAGCGACGTGAAAGCAGGATGGCGAAGGGTGATCAGCAAGCGAGGAGCAGGAGCGGGCAGCGTGGAGGGACAGTCGAGAGGGGAGCGGTCGACGGAGGGAGGAGAGCCGAGAGGGGAGCGTAGTGGACGGGAGGGGGTCGAAGCTATGTGCACAAGAGAGCAGGAAGCTGTGTGCGTGGGAGGGAAATGGAGCAGAGTTGCGGTAGATGGGAAGGAAGCAGGTCAAGGAGGGACACGGAGGAAGGGATGAACATGGAGGAGGGTAACAGCGTGTGCGGGAAGGAAGAAGATGCAGTGTGGAGGGGACGAGCGATGGAGAAGAGGAGGGAACACGGGAAGTGGCACCGCACGATAGAAGAGGAGGATACGGGGAGGGGGGTGGTGTGGAAGGCGTGTGCAAGGAGATGGCAGGGGTGAGGACTATGGAGAGAGGTGAGGTACGAGAGGAAAGGCGCGATGGTTGGCGATGGTATTGAAACTCTATTCAACGATTTTGTGCAATCATTGAACAACACTGAAACTAAGTTGTCATTGGCAACAAACTGGAATTGTCGGCAATTGTCGTTTGTGCAGTGAACTTGATTTTATTTCTTTTTTTCTTTTCTTAGTTCCACAGAAATCCTGACTTGAATGGTCAACGACTAAGTTTTTTGGTCAAGTACCTGAGATTTTCAAAGTAACTCTGAGAATTTTGGGTGTGGCCAAACACCTCTTTTAGACAAGGTCTAAAGTTTTTGCCAAGGGCAAGATTAGAGTTGGCTCTGATACCACTGAAACAACACAGTCGTTTCCTATAGAAATAACCAACACAAAATAAGACAGATTACAATACTCCATGAGTAATAAAATATATTTGATAAGATAAGTGATGATTTTACAATTACATTGCCTTGGGCTTTATAAGCCATTTCGCGCCTTTTTGAATAAGTCGTGTCTTTTGACTTTTCATAATTAGTTAATTAATTATTTCTTTTAATAATTATTAATATTAATTTATTTAATAATTAACATTAATATTTAATGTTATTAATTATGGTATGTTATATAATTTTTATATAACACTTTGACACCACGGAGGGTGATGTTGTAGCCTCAACACCACCTTCTACACACACTGATACACTACAAGTCCTACACCCACCAGTCACCATCAAACAGATGATGTAAGAAATTCTATTGGCAAACAATCAATGACCTTTTCATGTAAAATGGTGAAAGGAAATTGATGGCTATATGCTAGATTTTCCATTGTAGATTATTCATGATGAGGAGATGCATTTCTATATATCTAATGTAATTTTGTATTGGTTGTATAGTTTTGCGTCCTTGATTGGTCAACTGCCAAGGTTCAATGTCGGCTTTGATGTATCATTTGGCATCCGCTACATCATAATATAATATCATGTACAATAGTGAGAGGAAATTGATGGCTATATGCTAGATTTTCCATTATAGATTATTCATGATAAGGAGATGCATTTCTATATATTTAATGTAATTTTGTATTGGTTGTATAGTTTTGCGTCCATGATTGGTTAACTACCAAGGTTCAATGTCGACTTTGATGTATCATTTGGCATCCGCTACATCATAATATAATATATATATATATCAAGTTTTCTCCATATTTATGTGCCAATGTGCTTATTTGATGTCGTCGTTGGTTTATAACTTTATATTTTGAAATTTTGAAAAAAATGAATTTATTTTGTATTTTATAATGATTGTCATTGTTTGTCGATTTTTTCGTTAATGTTTCCAATGTCTCAATGTCCATACCCTCAACTATTTTCTGTCGATTCCCAATCTTTTCATCAATGGGCTTATTAACTAACAAAGCAATAGTTATTTCTATAACAAGATGAGATGCTTTCCAATTCGTCCAACTTTAACAACACTAGTAACAAATAATGATTCTAGTTCTAGTGGTTCAAACCCCTCGCCAATGTCTAGCAATACTTTGAGGAAGCCAAGAGTGCCTTATATCATGGTGAATATGTAGAGGCATTGCTTTAGGAAGAATGCAATAATATTTCTATAATAAGAGGAGATGTTATCTAGCTCCTCCAACTTCAACAACACTAGCACCAAGTAATGGTTATAGTTCTAGTGTTCTAAGACTTCCCCCAATGTTTGATGATATTTTGAGGGAGCTAAAAGAGCCTTATATCATGATGTATCAATGGGCCAATTGCTTTAGGAAGAATGCAATTCTACAATGCCAACTAGCCCCATCAATAGATTGTAGGTTTGGCCAGACAAAATGCAAGGGGAATTGCTTGTGGTAAGAGAGAGGTTTAAATGCCAAGGAGCTCACATATAGAAGTTTGCTAGAAGGAAGCACAAGTGTTACGCTAATAGGCAAAATGTAATGTTCCTTTTTAAACCAAGATGTGGAATAGGTGTAAATACAACTATAATAAAAAGGCTACGTCCTTAAAGGATGGAAATGCAAACCATGAAGCTATTATTCGCAATAGAGACCTCTAAAGATGGTGATCATGATCAGAATTCTTAGACTAATATAAAAAAGGCGTGTCCCTAAAAGGAAGTGCAAAAATGCAAGAGGCACAAGTACAAGTAACTCTTATCGAAACACCATGTAAAATCAATACCTCATGTCTATGGGGCCATTTTCAACTGGGATACCTTTTGCATCTAAGTTCTAACCTAATTGTACAAGCAATTAGTATAACCTCCTGTTGCCCACCTATTTCGACTAGGTGGCAATGTCATGTACATTAAAGATGTACATTATTGTACAATTTGTACCATGGAAAAATCTAAGGATTTTTCACTCTGCAGGGCAATTTGCCCCTTTGGTAAACAAAATATCCGTTCCCATGTTGGAATAACTAATGTAATTTTATATGTCAACATGTGTCATTCCTCTAAGGATGTCACCATGGACTTTATTATCAGGGAAGTCCTCTTCACTGAGTGTTTTTTTCCCTTCTAGTTAATTTTGTTATTTTTTTTTAACAATTTTAATTGGTTGGGTTTTTCACTCACCAGTCCTCCAAAGTGGTGAATTGGCATTCTGATAATCAATCCCATGAGGTGGCTAAGGTTTCAAGTTGTTGTCAATGACCATGCTAGCCATATCTTTACTCTTGCGAAATTTCGTTAGGATTTTTATTTATTTATTTATTTTTTCTAATTAACTAACTTTACCATTAGGTGGTTAATTAATTAATTTTTGATGTAATAATTCATTTTTGATGTAATAATTAATTTTCTTGATCCTTGGCATTTTGTAATAGGGGTTATGAATGCAAAGAAAAATGCTATGACACCCCCTAAGCCATAGGTTCAAGTCCCATGTCATTCTGACACGGGTTAGGAAGTTAGACCAATTTTGGTTAAGACAAGGTACTTTTTCCTAGCAAATTAATTTAATTTCCTAGGGTGAAAAATTAAATTATTTGTTTTTGAAAGAAAAAATCAAATAAGGCCATGGTACTTAAGTTTGGGGGGTGGCTAAGCATAGTCAATTTTTATTTTTGAGTAAACCCCCACCCCCCCATGGTCAAAATAAATTTTTGAAGATCTCCTAAGTGGGGCGCCCTTCTTGTTTAAAAAAAAAAAAGATAAAATTAAAAAATTAAAAAAAAAAAAGATAAAAAATCAAAAATCAAAATTTGAGTCAAAGGAGGCCCCACTTCAACCCTAAAACTACTCCCAAGGTGGGCACCTAGTCATGGAAACCCTATATCTAAGGGTTAAGCTTCATTGTGACATGGATCTATCTTTCTGACCATTGATCTGAAGAGGCGCCCTTGCTTATGATTGATGGATGGCTTGCAAAGTCAACAAACCTAAA
This sequence comes from Pseudotsuga menziesii, assembly GCA_001517045.1. Taxonomy (NCBI): domain Eukaryota; kingdom Viridiplantae; phylum Streptophyta; class Pinopsida; order Pinales; family Pinaceae; genus Pseudotsuga; species Pseudotsuga menziesii. Next base: position 460,380 of record LPNX011231500.1, read on the forward strand.
TCTAAGGGAGGAGGAGAGCTAAAGTTTAGAACTATGTTTTGAACCCTTGAATTAGGAGTGGGTTTGGGACCTCTTCAACTATAAAAGAAGGTCTCCCCTCCCTCATATTATTATTGGTTCTCGTGCTAAGGTTATGCTGCTGAAATCTTTCTCTCTTCTCCTCTCATATTCTCTCATATTCTCTCAAGCATTTGGCTCAAGCCTCTTGCTATTGTTGTATTGAATCTTGCCCTAGTTGGGCTTAATAGAAGAAAGCTTTGGAGGCAAATTGTTGGTGTGGATATCTCTCATTTCATGCTTGGATTAGTGAGGTAACCTTGTGGATTTATCAATTATTGTTGCATTTGTTTAGCTTGGAAGCTCTCCACAAAGTATTTTGTGGACAGACTTGTAGGTAGAAGTACTTCTATCTTCATTTGTGACTAGATTAGTAAGATTTTACAAAGTATTTTGTAGGATTTATTTTTGTGCTTATCTCTTTGCTTGCTTGTTGCAACTCTAATAGATTTGTTTTGAAGGGATCTAAAGCTAAGAAGGGCTCCTCCAAGGGTTTCTTGTTTTCAGATCTATTTTTTTTTTGTTCTAGATCTTGGGTTTCTACCATTGTATAGTGGTTAAAAACCCCTTGTTAGGGCCTAAATCTTTAGTATTTTAATTAAACATTTCAGATATGATATTTTAGTAGCATTTAGGTGGCTAGAAACTGAGTCAGTTTCCAGCCCTCTAAACATCACATTTCAGTTATTTTTTCAATCAGATTTTTTCCCTAAATTAGTGATTTTTTTGGACTAACTTTTTATGATAATTTCTTTGAGTTTTCTGTGATTTCTAGCAAGCTTTGCTTACTAGTTTGTGACAGGTTTTACACAGAAAAAATGGGAGGTGCTACCCAAATTAGCCCAAAAATACCTCAACCTTCAACCGGTTCCAAAAGGGGTTCAAACCCTCTCCTTTCTCTCTTCTTTTCTAATATTTGTAAACCCTAAAGAGAAGTTCTCTTTGGGTATTCTCCAAAAAGTTTATAAAACATTTGTAATCTATAGGTAAGTAGATTAGGAAGAAGAGTAGGAAGTAGATCAGTAGTTGTTGTTTTTCCATTTCAAATAGATCTAAATTTTTTCAGTTTTACCCACCTTCTTTTTCAGGGAGATTGTTGTGTGGTTAGCATTCTAAGTTTAACTTAGTTTATTTTGAGCATTTCTTTTTCAAGCAAGCATCTAGATTAGTTTTGCTTTCTGTTCTATAGTTTAGTTGCCCCAAGTTCCTCAAGGTACCGGCACCATGCCCTGTGGCACAAAGCTCAGTTTGAGGCTTGTGGGTTATTTTATTTCTGTAATTTACATCCTGAGATTTAATTTTGCAAAGAGTAATATACAACCTAGCATCCGTCCCTGTATCCTCTGCCCTTTGTTATCTCCCTTTAGGGAACTCGGATCAAGGGTATAAAAAGCGGAGGGGTTTGGGGGCTCTAGTTTAATAGGCATCCATCTTGCTATTTTTTTGGTTGATTAAAAACAGTGACCTCAAAGCTAGTTGGAGTAGAAGACAGTGGGGGTCTCTAGGCGTTCTACGTCCTCCTTGTTGAGCACCGAGGCATTGGGGTTTGACCTGGGAGCTACAGGTGCACTTGTTTCCACTGTTTTGAGAACACCCGCACTCCCTCTTTGACTTGAGAGATACTAAATTGGGGTAGTCACACCACTGGTTCGAAGACTTAACTAAACATCAAGACCCCTTTGAAATTTATTAAAATTTATAAGACATTGCAAAACATCCTACAAACACAGGTCACTGTTATTCATCTTTGCCTTGTTCAAGGCTTTTACTGCAAGCACTTTCACATTTTTTTTCACTGCAAGCTTTTCACTTTTCAGTTACAAGTATTTCCTTTCAGCTTTGCAATCTCATGTGGTGGCATCTTTAATTCATTTGGTTAAGTAATCACATTGTTTAGTAATCTGTAGATCTTGTGTAACACAATTGATTCATTTCCTTTTGACATTTTTGGTAAATAGTTTAATAATTGTTCCATTTATTCAATATGTTCATAACATTTAATACAACTATGGATATTGTTTATACTGCTTAACTGCTCATTCATTATTGTTTATGTTGTTCATAGTGTTCATTTGTCCATACTGTAATCTGGTTTGATTTACATAACACCTAAACTGTGGGTTTAATTAACGTAGATTTCAATTTCATTTGTAAATCTGTAAAGTTGTAATTCATCTTTAGACTCCATTTGTTAATAGGCACTAGTCTTCATTTATCTCAAGGTTTGCTTGTCATTAAAAGGAAATCTTTGCATTTGCATGCTGCTTGTCATTCCTTAAATAGTGTAAAGTCTTAGCCTTGCAAACCTTAATAAAAGATCCCTTTAACTAATAGTTAATAAACTTAGGAATAATTTCCTATAGGGACTACCCCCCTTGGATCTGTTGGGATTTGGCCTAAACAGAGGAGTTGGTAGATTGTGGTGACAGTGGTCCCCAGCTCTAACTTGCCCCCAAGGACACACAAAGCGGGTTGGATACTTCCCCGTGTCAAAAAGTGTGTATTAGGCGGCAACATCTTTGGCGTTGTTGCTGGGCACAATCATTTGTCCTTGATCTGACCTAATTAATTAATTTCTGGTTTTTGAATTCTTTAATTCTTTAAACTGTTAATAAAATTCTTTAATTAAATTTTAATAATTTATTTACCCATATTAGTGCTATCTTTTTCTCCAAGTGGCGACTCCAATTCAAAATATTGTGAGGTATTCTACCCAGAGCCATTCAGGTGGTCTACTTAACTCCCTCACCGAGCCTGAAAGGGTGTACAGGAGGAGGTTGAATAGACTTGCTTCCCGTAGACTTCTTGCAACTCTTGGAGAACATGCTATCTCTGATATCCATTTGTTGTTTGCCCAAAGCAACTAGCCCTCACCAATAGATGATCTCTGCAAGCAATGTGATTTCTCTAACATCATTGGTTATCCTCATGCTTTGCCAAATAAAGCTATAGAAAAGTTACCTTCCTTTCAGGGTAATAATGTCGTCAGTGCCAAGTCTCACATCACCAAGTTCAACCAGTGCATTGCCAAGTGGTGTAATACTAGTAACTATGAGGATGTCAAGATGAGGCTATTTGTTTTGTCTTTAGAGAATGATGCCATGGAATGGTTTGAGGAGCAGAATGACAATAAGTTCAAAACTCTCAAAGAAATCATTGAAGCCTTCAATGATAGATAGGGTGATAGAAGGGATAGCCATTTCTTGTTGGAAACCTTGCATACTAGCCACAAGCAAGAGAATGAAACCATGGAAGAATTTAAAAAAAAGTTTCATGACTTAGTAAAAAGTCTCCCTGCAGACATCAAGCCCCAAGAAGCATCTCTCTTGATTTATTACATCCAAGCATTTGAAGGAGAAATAAAATATCAGATAAGGGATAAGGAACTTACAAATCTTAAGGATGCACAAGATAAAGCCATCAAGATAGATAAGAACATGCAAGCTGCTGGTAAATCTAATATTCCTGGGTTTTCAAGGGGTAGTTCTTCAAAATCTAATGAAGTAAAAAAAGTTAAGTTTGAAAACCAGGAACCTCAAGGTGACTCCATAGATAAGCTCACCCAATTGACTAAACAAATGGAAGTTAATCATGCTAATCAATTTGCTGCCATGCAAGCATACCAAACAGCTTTGCAAAACAAGATAGTTTCCTTGGAAAGAAATAGAGGAAATAATTTCCATCCAAACAAGCCAAATGATAGGTGGCAAAACCAAAGAAGGCCCCCACCTCAAGATCAAAGGCCCCCTAGTCCTTTAGAGTCTACCATTATGGTTGATCATCAAGCCATTCCATATTGTAGACTTTGTGGAAATTTTCATGAAGAGAATACTTGTCAAGTTTTTCTGCAAATTCTAAGTGAGAAAATGGTTGAAAAAACAGAAAATGAACAAGTAAATATGTGTGGGAAGAAGTATAACATTAGCATGTATGATTGGATGGATTTGGTAGAAAGTAGTCAAAGTGTTGAGTCAGTGAATGAAGTAGCAGAAGCAACCTTTGGTCCTAAGCCTAGTAAGCAGCAAGTTTCAGATTTTTCTAGATATAGAGGCATGACTTACCAAAGAAATAGTAAGAGAAGTCAGGATAGAGAAAGAACTCCAGCAAATGTCCCCAATGTACCTCCTCCCCCTCCTAATTCAATTGCTCCTAGTACATAATTAAACATTGATTTAGGAGGTTGGTTAAGTAATGTTAAGATGTTGGTTCCTGTGGCAGAAATCATGAAGATCCCTTCTCAAAAGGGAAAGTTACTTAAAGCTATAGAAGAGCCTTCTCAGGGTAATGTTGACAAAGCCATAGCCTATCAGGATGCACCTGTCATTTTACAAAGTATGGATAAAGGAAATGAAAAGAATCAGCCATTCTTCCTTTCATTGTTAGTTAACAATCATCTTCTTCATAATTGCATGTTAGATTAAGGAGCTAGCTCAAATGTCATGACTAAGAAAGTTATGGAACAATTAAATCTGAGGATTTCAAGGCCTTACCATAACATTTCTGCTATGGATAGTAAGAAGATAAAAGTTTTTGGTTTGATTAAAGGTTTACAAGTGCACTTAGCAGCATTTCCAAATATTCAGATTGAAATGGACATAGTAGTGATAGATGTCCCTAATGCTTGGGGTATGCTACTCTCAAGAAAAACTGGAGCAGACTTAGGAGGAAATATTCAAATGGACTTAACTTATGCCACCATCCCAACTCCTGAAGGAACTTACATAAGGTTAAATAGAGAGTTTGAAATGAAGTACCATGTAGAAGACCCAAGAAATCCAAGTAATGAATTAAAGTATAAAACTGATCATTTTGGAAATTATGCAATTTTGGCTAACTCCTTGGAACCCATAGAAGAGTCATCTAAAGAAGAAAGAGTTAATCAAGTCTGGCATGTGCATTTTGATGGGGCCTTTTCTAGATCTAGTAAAGGTGCAAGCATAGTTATTGAATCTCCTTCCCATAAGGAATTCAATTTTTCATATAGGATGGAATTTAATGCCACTAATAATGTGGCTGAGTACGAAGCTTTACTCCTTGGTTTAGAGTTATGCAACGAAAGAGGTATAAAGAGCTTAGAGGTCAAAGGCGATTCAAATTTGGTCATTTCACAGGTCAACAAACTGTTTGATTGCAAATCAGAAAGGTTAAACAGGTATAGGGATGCAATTTTGAACATGATTCCCTATTTTGATCACATAGAATTTACTGCAATCCCTAGAGAGTTAAATGCTAAGGCAAATAGACTTGCAATTGCTGCTTCTACCCTTCAAAGGTCACTAGAATTAGTTGATAAAGAAGTTAAAATGGAAGTTATTTTTAGGCCTTCAGTTCCTGATAATGTGGATAATTGGCAAGTCTTTGATGATGATAAGCAAGTGATTAAGTTCTTAAACAATGTAGAAGAGTTTGTTGGTTTTCACATTAGTGAAGAAGAAGAGGGTTGTTATTATGCAGAAGAAAGTCAAAAGCTTAACCCAACCCTTAGAAAACTTGTGTCTTTAGAGAAGGCATTTGATAGACAAGATGGTCATAAGCCAAAGGAAGAATCTGGAACAAAACCTTGTGATTATCTTGAGGTCAACATAGGAACTAATGAAGAACCTAGAATGGTCAAGATTGGGAAAAAGACACCCAAAGAAGAAAGAGAACAAATCATTAATTTACTAAGGGAATTTAGAGATGTTCTAGCTTTCACATATGAGGAACTAAAACTCTATAGGGAGGATGTGATTCAACATACTATTCCACTTAAAGAAGAAGCTAAGCCCTTTAGACAGAAGCTTAGGAAAATAAATCCTAAGTTGACTCCCTTAGTACAACAGGAATTACAAAAGATGTTAGAAGCTGGAATTATAGCCCACACTAGACATTCTTCTTGGTGCTCAAATTTGGTGGTGGTTAGCAAGAAGACTGGTCAGATAAGGTTATGTGTAGATTTCAGAAATATAAATATTGTGTGCAAAAAGGATAATTATCCCCTCCCTAAGATGGAAACTTTATTACAAAGAGTAACAGGATCTGGTATGATTTCAATGCTTGATGGTTTTTCTGGTTATAACCAAGTTCGAGTCAAAGAAGAAGATAGGCATAAAACTACATTCACAACTCCATGGGGAACTTTTGAATATCTAAGGATGCCTTTTGGTTTGTCTAATGTTGGAGCTACTTTTCAAAGAGTTATGGATTATGCTTTCAGAGGTTTAATTCGAAGGATTATTGAAATTTATTAGGATGATTTAACAGTTTTTTTTGAGGATGGGAAAAGTGACATAGGGCATTTAAAACAAGTTTTTGAAAGATGCAGAGAGTTTGGGATTTCATTAAATCCAGCTAAGTCATTTTTCGGGGCAACAGAGGGGAAGTTGTTGGGTCACATAATTTGTAAAGATGGTGTGAAAATAGATCCAGAAATAATTGCAACCATTGCTAAGAAGATCCCCTTGCCACACAATAAGGAGGGCCGTCAATCCTTCTTTGGAACAATTAATTTTCTTAGGAGATTTATTCCTAACCTAGCAGAGGTAACTAAGCCCTTGAATAGGTTGCTTAGAAATGATGTTAAATTTCGATGGGATGAAACAAATAAAAGGGCCTTCCAGCAAATAAAAGATGCATGTGCCCAAGCTCCTATTTTGGTAAGTCCAGATTATTCTAAAGAATTCTACATTTTCTCCTTTGCATCTGAAGACACATGACACATGGCTGGTGTTTTATAACAGAAAAATGACCAAGGCCAAGAACAACCCATAGCATACATGAGTAAAATTTTAAGAGATTCAGAATTAAAATATCACATAGTAGAAAAGCAAGCGTATGCTTTGGTGAAGTCACTTAAGCATTTCAGAATTTTTATTGGGTATGCCAAAGTAATTGGGTATGTTCCTAGTTCAGCAGTTAAAGATGTGTTAACTCAAGAAGAGAGTCTAGGTCCAAGAGGTAGGTGGGTGGCTAAAATTCAAGAGTATGACTTAGAAATTAAACCCACAAAGTTGATCAAAGGACAAGGTTTGGCTAAACTGTTAACAGAAAGTAATGCGAAGGCTTTAGGTTTGGATGATCAGAATATGGTGTGTCAAATTGATGTTCCAGCATCATCCCCAGATGTGTTAAAACTTGAGCACGTTGAATGGTATTCAGATATTATTTTTTATCTTAAGAATCTCACATGCCCAAGTCACCTTGTTGGTCATAAAAGAAGAGCCCTAAGGCTTAAAGCATCCGAGTATGTCTTGATTAAAGATGGTTTAGGATGGAGGAATCCAGATGGTATTATCCTTAGATGTGTGGATCAAGTTGAGGCTAAAAAACTAGTGGATGATTTTCATAGTGGATTTTGTGGTGGTCATTTTGCTGCTAGAACGACTACTCACAAGATTCTTAGAGCAGGTTATTATTGTCCCACCATTTTTTCAAATGTGCATCGGTTTGTAAGAAAGTGTGAACCTTGTTAGCTATTCACCGGAAAACAAAAGTTAGCTGCCCTTCCCCTTCAACCAGTTGTTGTTGAGGCACCTTTTCAGCAATGGGGTTTAGACTTCATAGGGAAGTTTAAAGATAGCTCAAGTAATGGTTTTTCATGGATTATAACAGCTACAGATTACTTCACTAAATGGATAGAGGCCATTCCCACTAAAACAACAACTGAAAAGGTAGTCGTGGATTTTCTTGAAGATAGGATAATAACTAGATTTGGAGTGCCTTCAAAGATAGTAACAGATAATGCCAAAGCTTTATGTTCAACCGAAATGTCTGCATTTTGTTTAAAGTATGGCATTGTCTTATCTCATGCATCAGACTATTATCCTCGAGGAAATGGTCAAGCAAAATCTAGTAATAAAAATTTGATGACCATAATCAAGAAAATAGTGGGGGAAAACAAAAGGTCTTGGGATAGTAAAATAAATTATGCTTTATGGGCTGATAGAATAACCAAGAAAGCATCTACAGGAAAGAGTCCTTTTGAGTTAGTCTGTGGATTAGAGGCGCAACTACCAGTTCATCTTACTTTTCCAGTGTATCAGTTGCTTCAGGGGGTTGACTTAGAGGAAACTGCACTTCAAAACAGAATTAATCAGATTGTAGAATTGGATGAAATAAGAAGAAAAGCTTATGACCAAAACTTTAGAAGTCGGGAAAAGACAAAGAAAACCTTTGACAAATTAGCTAGACAGAGAGACCTCAAAGAGGGGGATACAGTTGTGTTGTGGGACAAAGGCAGAGAAAAACCAGGGAAACATGGGAAGTTTGACAACCTATGGTTAGGCCCTTATGTGATCAGATAAGTAGCAGGACCAAACTCCTTCCACCTTGATCACTTGAATGGTGAGCCATTGAACATTCCAAGGAATGGTCAAAAGCTCAAATTTTTCTACACATAGAGTCAACATGGTGTCCAAAGGGACACCCTTCTGTAACGTATCTCTAACCCTTTTCCTTGCATTCTTTAAGGTTTTGTATTATTTCATTCACTTATTTTTTATGCATATATGTATGATTAGTTGTATAGTCATTTCACTTATTGTTTATTTAGTGGTTTTTCTTGAGGTCTTATGTTGGTTATTGGTGAAAATCTGTGGTTACAGGTTTTGGAGTTCTCGTATGCTCTTCGATGATCAAAAACATGTCCCCAAGTTGGAGCCAGATATTTCCCACCTATTTCAACTAGGATGCAACGTCATGTACATTAAAGATGTACATTATTGTACAATTTGTACCCTGGAAAAGGATTTTTTACTCTACAGGGCAATTTGCCCCTTGGTAAACAAAATGTCCGCTCCCCTGCATGGGATAACTAATGTAATTTTATATGTCAGCATGGGTCATTCCTCTATGGATGTCACCATGGACTTTATTATCAGGGAAGTCTTCTTCACCGAGTGTTTTTCCCCTTCCAGTTAATTTTCTTATTTTTTTTAACAATTTTAATTGGTTGGGTTTTTCACTCACCAATCCTCCAAAGTGGTGAATTGGCGTTCTGATAATCAATCCCATGAGGTGGCTAAGGTTTCAAGTTGTTGTCCATGACCATGCTAGCCATATCTTGTAGTCTTGCAGAATTTCGTTAGGATTTTATTTTTTTTTTAATTTTTTTTTCTAATTAACTAACTTTACCATTGGGTGGTTAATTAATTAAATTTTGATGTAATAATTTATTTTCTTGATCCTTGGCATTTTGTAATAGGGGTTATGAATGCAAATAAAAATGTTATGACACCCCTAAGCCATAGGTTCAAGTCCCATGTCATTCTGACAAGGGGTTAGGAAGTTAGACCAATTTTGGTTAAGACAAGGTTTTTTTTCCTAGGAAATTAATTTAATTTCCCAGGGTGAAAAATTAAATTATTTGACTTTGAAGGAAAAAATCAAATAAGGACATGGTAATTAAGTTTGGGGGGTGGTTAAGCATAGTCAACTTTTATTTTTGAGTAATCCCCCCCCCCCCACAATGGTCAAAATAGATTTTTGAAGATCTCCTAAAATAAAAAATAAAAGAGAAAAAATAAAATAAAAAGAAAAAATAAAAAATCAAATTTGAGTCAAAGGAGACCCCACTTCAACCCTAAAACTACTCCCAAGGTGGGCGCCTAGTCATGGAAACCGTAGATCTAAGGGTTAAGCTTCATTGTGACATGGATCTATCTTTTTTACCATTGATTTGAAGAGGCGCCCTTGCTTATGATTGGTGGATAGCTTACAAAGTCAACAAACCTAGATTTAAGGGTGGAGGAGAGTTAGAGTTTAGATCTATGGTTTGGACTCTTGATTTAGGAGTTGGTTTGGGACCTCTTCAATTATAAAAGAAGGTCTCCCCTCCCTCATATTATTATTGGTTCTCATGCCAAGGTTATGTTGTTGAAATCTCTCTCTCTTCTCCTCTCACATTCTCTCATATTCTCTCAAGCATTTGGCTTAAGCCTCTTGCTATAGTTGTATTGAATCTTGCCCTAGTTGAGCTTAATAAAAGAAAGCTTTGGAGGCAAATTGTTGGTGTGGATCTCTCTCATTTCATGCTTGGATTAGTGAGGTAACCTTGTGGATTTATCAATTATTGTTGCATTTGTTTAGCTTGGAAGCTTTCCACAAAGTGTTTTGTGGAGAGACTTGTAAGTAGAAGTACTTCTATCTTCATTTGTGAGTAGATTAGTAAGATTCTACAAAGTATTTTGTCGGATTTATTTTTGTGTTCATCTCTTTGCTTGCTTGTTGCAGCTTTAATAGATTTGTTTTACAGGGATCCAAAGCTAAGGGCTCCTCCAAGGGTTTCTTGTTTTCAGATCTGTTTCTTTTTTGTTCTAGATCTTGGGTTTCTACCATTGTATAGTGGTAAAAAACCCTTTGGTAGGGCCTAAATCTTTAGTATTTTAATTAAACATTTCAGATATGATATTTTAGTAGCATTTAGGTGGGTGGAAACTGACCTCTAAACATCACATCTCAGTTATTCTTTCAATCAGGTTTTGCCCTAAATTAGTGATTTTTTTGGACAAACTTTTTCTAATAATTTCTTTGAGTTTTCTATGATTTCCAGCAAGCTTTGCTTGCTGGTTTGTGACAAGTTTTACACAGGTAAAAGAGAGGTGCTTCCCAAATTAGCCCAGAAATACCTCAACCTTCAACCGGTTCCAAAAGGGGTTCAAACCCTCACCTTTTGCTCTTCTTTTCTGATATTTGTAAACCCCAAAGAGAAGTTCTCTTTGGGTATTCTCCAAAAAGTTTATAAAACATTTGTAATCTATAGCTATGTAGATTAGGAAAATGAGTAGGAAGTAGATCACTAGTTGTTTTTCCATTTCAAATAGATCTAGATTTTTTCAGTTTTAACCACCTTCTCTTTCAGGGAGATTGTTGTGTGGTTAGCATTCTTGGTTTATTTTGAGCATTTCTTCTTCAAGCAAGCATCTAGATTAGTTTTGCTTTTTGTTCTATAGTTTAGTTGCTCCAAGTACCTCAAGGTACTGGCACCGTGCCCTGTGGCACAAAGCTCGGTTTGAGGCTTGTGGGTTATTTTATTTCTGTAATTTACTTCCGGTCATTTAATTTTGCAAAGAGTAATATACAACCTAACATCTGTTTGTGTATCATCTGCCCTCTATTATCTCCCTTTAGGGAACTCAGATCAAGGGTATGAAAAGCGGAGGGGTTTGGGGGCTCTAGTTTAATAGGCATCCATCTTGCTATTTTTACGGTTTATTCAAAACAGTGACCTCGGAAGCTAGTTGGAGTAAAAGATCGTGGGGGTCTCTAGGCGTTCTACGTCCTCTTTGTTGAGCACCGGGGCATTGGGGTTTGACCTAGGAGCTACAGGTGGACTTGATTCCACAGTTTTGAGCGAACCAACACTTCCTCTTTGACTTGAAAGATACTAGATTGGGGTAGTCACACCACTGGTTCGAAGACTTAAATCAACATTAAGATCCCTTTAAAATTTATTAAAATTTACAAGAGACATTGCAAAACGTCCTACAAACACAGGTCACTGCTATTAATCTTTGCCTTGTTGTTCAAGGCTTTTACTGCAAGCACTTTCAAAAAAAAATTCACTGCAAGCTTTTCACTTTTCAGTTACAAGTATTTCCTTTCAATTTTGCAATCTCATGTGGTGGCATCTTTAATTCATTTGGTTAAGTAATCACATTGTTTAGTAATCTGCAGATCTTGTGTAACACAATTGATTCATTTCCTTTCGCCATTTTTGGGTAATAGTTTAATAATTGTTCCATTTATTCAATCTGTTCATAACATTTGATACAACGGTGGATATTGTTTATACTGCTTAACTGATCATTCATTACTATTTATGTTGTTCATAGTGTTCATTTGTCCATACTGTAATCTAGTTTGATTTAGATAACACCGAAACTGTGGGTTTAATTGACGTAGATTTCAATTTCATTTGTAAATCTGTAAAGTTGTAATTCATCTTTAGACTCCATTTGTTAATAGGCACTAGTCTTCATTGATCTCAAGGTCCGCTTGTTATTAAAAGGAAATCTTTGCATTTGCATGCTGGTTGTCATTCCTTAGATAGTGTAAAGTCTCAGCCTTGCAAACCTTAATAAAAGATCCCTTTAACAAATAGTTAATAAACTTAGGAATAATTTCCTATAGGGACTACCCCCCTTGGCTTTGTTGGGATTTGGCCTAAACAGAAGAGTTGGTAGACTGTGGTGACAGTGGTCCCTAGCTCTAACTTGCCCCCAGGGACACACAAAGCGAGTTGGAGACATCCTTGTGTCATAAAGTGTGTATTAGGCGGCAACACCTCCCTAGTTCGATCAATTGCTACTTCTATTTAAAATGTTTCCCCTATTCAAGAGTTCACATTTAAACGGCATGTTAGGATCCCTTTTGGATCTAACTTAATTGTACAAACAATTAGTCCAACTTGACTAGTTCTCAATCAGCTTTTGTGGTACAGCAAAAAAAAACTACTCGAATCTGATAAAGATATATATTATAAAAATGTCCGATGGATTACAATAAGCTTTGTTTTTGGCTTATATACATATTTTAAGTCACTGTTCATAAAGTCACCATGTTACATGGTAATTTTTGGGTTAATTATATATAAAGGTAATTTATATTTATTACTTATTTATATTTTTATATTTGTACTTGTTTTATATATTATTTATTGTATATAACATTGCCCTCTTCTTTTAAGATGATTTGTCCTCAAAGTAGGGCAAAGATGGATGTTGTTGAATGAACTTCTCGGTTTCCCATGACGCCTCTTCTTCTGGACAACTCTTACACTTAATAACGTATTCTTTGATGATGCAAGAACGTAGTCTTCTTTCTCCGATGTTAATGATGGCTTCTTGTTCTAATACAAGTCTCCCATCTTCATCCAAGGTAGGAATTGTCGTCTGAGTAGATTGATGTTGACCAAACTGTTTTTTGAGATTTGAAACATGAAAAACATTGTGAATTTGACTATTTTCTGGTAGCTTTAATTCATACGCTATTGGGCTAATCTTTCGGATAATTTGGTATGGCCCATAAAGCTTGGGAGCTAATTTATTCTTTCCTTGTTGCTTAAGTGACAATTGCTTGTATGGTTGAAGTCTTACAATTGCCCAATCTTCTACTTCAAACTCTCTTTTTGTTATATGTTGATCTTCTTGTTGTTTCATACAATTTTGTGCCATAGTTAAATTATCCTTGAGTACTTGCAATACTCTCTGATTTTCTTCAAGTTGACTTTTCACTGCAGGTACTTTTGCATCACCTTGAACGAATTCCTTCCATGTGGGAGGAGGATAACCATATAATGGTTGAAAATGTGTCATTTTGGCTGACGTATGATAGGTGGAGTTATACCACCATTCTGCCAGATGTAACCATCTGTTTTTCTTGTCAGTGACGAAACCACGAAGATAGGCTTCCACACATTTGTTAACGACTTTTGTTTGTCCATTTGTTTGAGGATGATAGGCTAAGCTCATGTTAAGAGTGATCTCACTTTGTTTGCAGAATTCCTTCGAAAAAGTGCTTGTGAATTTGGCATCTCTATCACTAACGATGATTTTTGGAAATCCGTGTAATTTGTAAATATTTTTACAAAATACTTCAGCAATTTGTTTAGCGGAGTCGTTTTTCTTAACACCCATAAAATGTGCATATTTTGATAATCGATCCACTAACACAAAGATTTTATCCTTGGCTTTAGATATGGGTAACCCTTCAATGAAATCCATGGAGATTTCCTCCCACTTCTGGGTTGGAATGTGAAGCGGGTAGAGTAGCCCTAGAGTCACGACATTTTCGTTTTTGTTTCTTTCACAGGTGTCACACTCGGCTACATATTTTTGAATGTCTTTATACATCCCCTTCCAGTAGAAGGATTGCTTGGCATTGTAGTAAGTTTTGAAAAAACCTACATCGCCTCCAACTGGGGAATCATGAGATTCTATCAACACCTTGATTTTAAACCGAGATGTAGGGCTTAAGTAGATCCTTCCTTTATACCAGAGGATGTTAATCCTCCATTCAAATCTCGAACTTTTATTAGGGTCATTGATTAAGGCATAGATGTTTGGGTCCTTGGCATATTCTCCTCGAATTTTGTCCAACCAATCTGGAACTGCAACTGAGATTGCGAAAGCCTTGACTTCTTCATCTTTTCGGAAAAGGGCATCAGCAACTACATTGTCTCTTCCTCGCTTATGTAGTATCTCCATGTCAAAAGTAGCAATTTTTCCTATCCATTTCTGTTGTTCAGTTGACAATGTTTGTTGTTGTAGGAGATATTGAAGACTATTGTGGTCTTTTCTTATCAAGATTTTGCTCCCTAGGAGGTATTGTCGCCATAGTTACATATATCGTGTCGGCGAATATATCACCGAGGGTCCAGAATGTAACTTATCGGCAGCAACGGAAAAAATATCGGAAAATATCAACAAATGTCGTAAAGCATAAAAAAAATACAAAAATAACCATTTTTTTCAATGTTTTTAACATCTTAAGCAACAACAACATCAAATAAACACATTGCTACATAAATATGAAAATACAACTAATTTATAAGATGCATAAGATGTCAAATGGTGGATCATGATCACATATAGACTATAAACTAAAAATACTGAAATATGTTCCTGATGGATGATAGAAAATCACATCAAATGATCAAAATAAATGTCTCTCAAGAGATGAATCATCATGACTCATGAGGCATCTAGATACTACATAATACAATGATAACTAGTAGGAATCATCGATCCCCTCTACCCCTTTTATAGGTGAGGAGCACCACTCTTCCTCTGGAAGCAGTAGGGGATCTTGTAGGTGCTTTGGATGAGTTAGGCGTCAAATTGGAAGCTCCAACTACTCAAGCTATGGTGGAAGGTCCAATAACTCTACAATTTTGATGCAACTTCCCATGTTTAATGAGTGAAGGGCACATTTTTATTAAGGTCATGATAAAAGATTTCAACAGTCAATGCCACCAACATCAAGGTATAGAGAGGGTTTGACGTGCTCGATTCAATGCCAATCCCATACCCTCATACTTGATAAAATCCAATGGAATTGTTGAAATCTTGAAATCCTGAAAACTATTAAGTCTGTTGAGTTCTAAATGGGATCTAAAATTCTACTTTTTGCATATGAATTCCAATGTGGTTGGAACCACCTCAAAAATCCTAAAACAATTAATGGTAATGTTAAAAATTTAAGTAAAAAGATAGAAAATGAAAGTTGAGGAGAATGTCACTTTTACTTTAAGAATTTAATATTACCATTTATTACCTTAAGAATTTAATATATTTAGTTTTGATAACACTGCCAAAAACTTAACCCATGGATTTATTTCTCAAATTTCATGCAAATTTTTTTAGCAGGGCGATATTTTCCAAAATATCCCGATATATCGCGACACATTGAATATATCGCTATATATTCAAAATGTCGAAAATGTCGCGATTTTTTAGTGGCAATATATCGCCAAGGGGAATGACTCGCTATATATTGCGATATGGGGGATATATCGCCAATATATGTAACTATGATTGTCGCCATTTCGTTAGAGCATGTATAATGGCAAGCATTTCCTTATCATACGTGGATTTCAAACTCTCTCTTATTGAGCTTCCTGCTTTCAAAAGCTATCGGATGACCTTCTTGCATCAAGACTGCTCCTATCTCGAATCCTGAAGCATCGCACTCAACTACAAAGGGTTTTGTAAAATCTAGGGTTGCTAATACCGATGTTGATGACATAATGTTTTAAAACATTTTTCTGCCTCATCATTCCATCGAAATGATTTTTTCTTCAATAAGTTTGTTAGGGGGGGCATCTTATGGGCGTAATTTTTCACATATCTTCGATAGTACCCCATTAAGCCTAGAAACCCTTGTAATTTCAAGATGTTATCTGGTTGGGGCCACTCAGTGATTGCCTTGATCTTACTAGGATCGACTTTGACTCCTTTTGAAATAATATGGCCAAGATAGTCCACTTCTTCTTTTCCAAAAGTGCATTTTGACATTTTTGCAAAAAAATAATGTTCTTCCAAGATGGTTAGTACTTGATCTAAGTGTCGAACATGCTCTCTCCGTGCTTTGCTATATACGAGGATATCATCAAAAATTACTAATACGAACTTTCGTAAATATGAATGGAACAATTCGTTCATTACAGCTTGGAAGGTGGTGGGAGCGTTAGTTAGCCCAAAGGCCATTACTTTGAACTCATAATGGATCTCATGAGTACGAAAAGTAGTTTTGTCTACGTCTTCTAATCTAACCTTGATTTCGTAATATCCTGACCTTAAGTCTAATTTCGAGAAGTACTTAGCTCCGTGAAGTTAATTCAACATCTCATCAATGAATGGAATAGGGAATTTATTCTTAATTGTTACCTTGTTGAGTCCTCTGTAATCTATGCACAACCGAAAGGACCCATCCTTCTTTTGAACTAGCACTACTGGAGCAGCATAAGGGCTTCTGTTCTTTGAAATGACTCCACATTTTAACAAATCTTGGGTAAACCTCTCAATCTCAGTTTTATGATGATGGGGATATCTTGTATGGTATGATATTTATAGGCTTTGCCCCTGGCTCTAGCTCAATTAAGTGCTCAATCTTCCAGTTTGATGGGAGCTCCATCGAAAGTTCTTGGAACACCTTGTGGTGTTTTAGGATTAGTTCTTGTATCTATGGTGGTTTGCAGTCATCTCCTTCACATGTTAGCAACTCCATCTCTTGAAATTGAATTACGGGTGCTCCTTTTTGAATTAGCCTTTCCATCTGATGTGATGTAACCAACTGAGTTTGGGGTGGTTGGAAACCATACACCTTGTGCTCTTTCCCTAGCCAATTAAATTGGATGAAGTGCTCTTGATGGTTAGTGGAGTAAGTACCCAACGTTTGCAACCATTGGATTCCCAACACAACGTCCACTCCTCCCAAAGGTACTACAAAGAAGTCGGATTCTAGGTTATACTCTTGCATTTCTAATTTAACCTTGTGAAATTATCCCAAATTTTCAGTCTTCTTACCGTCTGCTACCATAACCTTCATGTTCGGCATTGGAAAAACGAATAAGCTGAATATCTTAGCAAGATTAATATTAATAAAGTTATGTGTACTGCCGATATCTATGAGAATCAAAACATTGTTGTTTTTTATGTCCTTTTAGCTTCAGTGTTTATGGTTGGGATATCCCTGTAATGGCGGCTAATGAGATCTTTGGTGTATCATCCTCTAGTTCTGAGTAGTAGTCGTGTTGGGCTCTTGTATCTTCCTCACTTGACTCTTCACATTTTGAGACTTTTTCTTCTTCGGCCTCGCAAGCATATAGTTTTTGGGGGTTGCTCCTTTGCAACCATCTGTGCTTAGGATCCCATTTTCTCCACAGTATTTGCACTTTCCTTCCCTCATCCTCTCGGCTTCTAAACTGGGTTTTGCCCCTTCCCTTAGATGCGGCAGTTTATACGTTGAAGTTCTTGCATTCGCTGATTGGGGAGGATTCCTCTTGGAGTATTTTTTGTCGAAGCTATTTTGAGTGGATCGTTTAAACTTGTTCTCGATGATCTTGGATTTACGTCTTGCCTTCTACATAATATAAGTGTTATGTAATTCTAACTCTTCCCAAATGTGCGGTTTTAGTCCATGTATGTATGTTTGCAGACGTTGGTCATCAGTTAGTTCTGGAACTCGAGTTGCCAAAGCTTCCCATTCACATGTGTACTCATCTACATTTCCTTTCTGTTGTAACCTGGTGATCTTGGCGAAGAAGTCTTTCTCAGTTACGCCTTGAAACCTTCTAAGAAGATCATTTTTAAAGTTATTCCAATTCAAGGAACAAACTCGAGTCGTCGTCTTCCACCACATATACCAATTGTAGGCATTTTCCTCCAATTGCATGTCAGCGTACTTAATCTTCTCGCTATCGTAAGGTATGTTATGGATGCCAAAGTATTCCTCTGCTTTATTGAGCCATGCGATGCATTGTTTTTTGTCACCATCAAATTTGGGTAACTCTAGCTTTACCCTTATCTGATATCCGTGTGCTTGCGGAATTGATATTGATGGAATCTTAAAGGGAACTTCATGGGGTGTAGTGTCGTGTTGGCCTAGCGATTTAGGCGTATTTGGAGGAGGTGTGGGTTATGGCTAGATGGGAAAAATGAAGTGTGCGACGGTAGTCTGGCTAAGATAGTGTTAAGAGACTCTTGAGTCTTCTTTTGCTTTACCTTCAATGCACTGATGCCTTGCTCTATTCCTTCCTTGAGTCTTGTTAATTCATTATTGTTTTTGTCGATGTCCGCCTTGAGTTATGCATATCTCTTATTGACCTTTTCATCTAATTGGTCCAATCTGGCATTGATATCTCCCATTCTGGCTATGACTAGAATTTTCTCCCCACTAAACTTTGATTTATTTTTGTCGGTTGTTTGAGCCCAACCAACGACGATTTTTTTTTATTTAATAATACTTTTAATTATTATTAAAAAAATTATAATATATATATATATAGCTTTTTTTTAATTAATAATAATATTAATTAATATTATTAAATTTGTGTCCAGATGAATGTTGGGGGCCGAGGTGGTGGTGACAGGGTTGGCGGTGGCAGTAGCAACCCGTGGGGTAGGAGTAGTGGCAATTGTGAGGTAGGAATTGGTGGAGGGTGGTGATGAGAGAGTGGAGCGGAGTGTCATAGCATGGAAAGCGAACACGGGAGGGATAGCGAGTGGGAGGACAAGCGGAGGTGGGAGGAAGCTAGACGATTGTGGAGGGATGGATACAACAAACGCGGGAAAGCAAATACAACGGCCATGGGGTGAGAGCTGGACGCGAGTTGCGGTGGAAATGGGTGGAAGCAGTAGTGGGAGGGAGATCGAATGTGAGCGCGGAGAGGAGGAATATACTGCAACTGAGGGAGAGGGGAGATGGAGGAGGGTGTGGGGGACGATGCAGGTGGACCCGCAGTGTGTAGAGGCATGGGCGGTAAATGAAATTGAAATAGCGAAGGGATAAAGAGAGGGGACTGCAGACAATTGTCGAGGAGCGACAGGCTCTAATACCAATGGTACAGCAGAAAAAAAATACTCAAATCTGATAAAGATATATATTATAAAAATGTCCAATGGAATACAATAAGTTTTGTTTTTGGCTTATATACATATTTTAAGTGATTGTTTGTAAAGTCACCATGTTACATGGCAATTTTTTGGTTAATTATATATAAAGGTAATTTATATTTATTAATTATTTAAATTTTATATTTGTACTTGTTTTATATATTATTTATTGTATATAACATTTTGCTTCTATTTGAAAGATTTCCTCTATCAAAGAGTCCATATTTGGAGAGCATGCTATGATTGCATCACAACCATCTATAAATCTTTAATGTTGCCAAACAAAGTGTACTTAGAGATAATTCCCCAACCCTAGAGTGTAATGTGATGTCCCTTTCCAGATGATCATTCCAAGGGATTATTGGATGACACTTAGGCCTAAAATTGTTATAATATTAAGCTATCATTTTATTAAAAAGGGGATATTTCAGTGGGATGTTATTGGATGATCCATGGTATTTCCCATGGTATTAGGTGTTCCATGGTATTGTGTAATGTCCCGTTTTTCACAAGCTGGGGAATTAACTAATGATTGATGCCACATGGGGATAAAAGCACATTATTAGGAGTGATATGAAGTCATTAGTGGAAAAGGAGGCAAATTAAGCAATATCAAGTGACATGCACAACTTGCAGTACGTAATTCAAAATGCATGCGGCATGTGTAATTAAAATTGCATGCATGCATAAGTAACGTTGCATGCGACATGCAAAGGTCAAAAAAGAGCGATAAAAGAAGAAAAAGTGAATTGCTAGGTATGCATTGTTATTATTCATTTTTGGAAACAGATTTGAGAGCTCTCTGAGTTGCTTTAGGGTTGAGGAAGAATTTCCTTAGCCAACATTGGGTTCGATGGCGAAATCTATCCATCCTAGACAATCTAGAGGATAGATCATCCAAATCTATCACCGAACTTCAATACAATAATATATTGATCATTCTTTGTAGGGATTCAAGGACATCTACATCTACATATTCAATTCAAGAGGGGTGCATCCAATTGATCATTCTAAAGATGCATTAGTTGGATCATCTCAAAAGGCGTTTGTTTGGCTATCACTGGAGGCATCTTCTATCTCTATTTCATTGGGCTCTTTGAAGATTCATTCCACAGAGGGAATATTTCCTTGTTACATCTTTATGGGCGCATTCTTCCTAGCCCATCATTGAGGGTACATTCTTCTTGACTATCTCACTGGAGGCGTGTTATTTTGATTATTTTGTGGACCATATTACTCATTCGTCTCACTAGGAAAGTCATATTTTGTCTCATTGTTGCTTATTGAGATTCATGCTAGTCTTTCTAGAGCCATTACTGTTGATCCGAGATCACATTTGGGCGTGAGGTTGTGCATGCTAGTTAGGCGAATTGTTATTATAGATGCTACCCTCTCTCGAACCAGATCTTGCGCAAGGCGAGCATGTCTTCTCTATGTTATCACACAACTAAAATATAATTATTTGATACGTCCATGCATTGTTTTTGGGCTTGTTTACATTATAGATATGATTATCTATTTAGATCGGGGCCATGCAACTTTATTATTGTCCATGCAAACCTACTATTTGTTAAATTGCATAGCAAACCCTTGAACAAATACCAAATACCACAACAACATATTACACCAGTTTGGTATATTACATATTAAGTGTTCCATGGTATTGCCCATGGTATGGAGCTCCAATAAAGTATAAAAAGAAGGGCAATACCTCACTTGGCATTATGATATGATATGTTTTTTATTTGATCCCATGATTGTGTGGTCTTATGAGCTAAGGGTTTTTCGGTAGAGGTTTTGGAAAAACCTCTTCCATTGTAGTTATTGATTTCAGTGGTGTAACAATTCCACTCTAGTCAACATTGTGGAAATTTCACTCAGAATTCTCACTTGAGCTTCATCTTTCGGTTTGGCATCATTTTGGGAGAGACCAGTTAGTAATAGAAGAGTCGTGGCATATTCTCGGTGTTTGATTTGCTTATTGTGTGTTTTCAGCTGCCCCTAGTAGCCATGATAGCTTGTAATCTGAAGTTTCATTCATAATGAAAATGCCAACTTTGTCTCTCTTATTTCATGTGTACTTGGAATGAAGGATGCCTCCCTTATTTTCATGTGCAAGCATTTGATGAAATATTTTGAATGCAAAATTGTTGAAGAAGTTAAAGATCAATATAATTTACAAGTTTTTTACCATATTTTCCCCATATCTGCCTCAGGGATATTTCATGCAAGGAAAGTCTATCCAATAACAAAACAAGATCTATGCCTGTATCAAGAGATCCCTTCTAGCTCCTCCAACAACATTGGCAACAATCAATGGTTCTAATTCATGTGGTTCCAACCCTCCGTCGGTGTTTAGCGATATTTTTAAGTCTTCCTGAACACCATATATCATGTCACATTTTTAGGATGGGTTGCTTAAGAAGGAACGCAATTATCATACAAACCCTATGATTGTAGATTTAGTAATAAAAGATGCAAGGGGAATTACAGTTTTCATGGGAAGAGGATTGCAAAGCATAAAGATCTAAAATAGACCTTGATTTGCTACCTTGGAAGAAAATCCAAACCGTAGAGCAGCTAACTAAAGTATGTGACCCAACAATTGGGGACATGGTAAAGAGAAATAGCAAACGGATACCGAAACGTCTCTGAACAAGAATAGTTGATCCACACACACACACTCATATACAACCAACATGAACACCATGAATCCATAATGACAATATATAAATTATTAACTAGGATAGGTTCTGTTACCGAATGAACTAGCAAGGCTAGTCACCGACAAACATATGAAGGAGGAAGTGACCACTGTCACCTTAGCCACTTCTTCAAACTTCTTTGGAAGTCAGAACCTCCTAGGGGAGAGCCCTACTGCAAGTCTGTAAGGACACTCAAACATCAAACAATATCTTCTTTTGGAAAGAGTTAGTGATCAGTGCCTTACTGGAGTCAGTCTAAGGAATGAAGAAGATAATAAATATAGTCTTAAAAGTACAATAATATATCCACTTCAGGCAAAAGTAAATGCAACAAGTAACATAGAGAAAGAAGGCAACTATCTAGACACTTTGAACTTGAAACAAGTATGACCATTAACCATCAATCACCTTTCATCATTCACATTGTAAGCACCCAATAGGGCAAGCACCAAGCAATATGTCTGACAAAACAAAGTAGTATAACAGCCAACAATATAATGCTGACAAGTGACAAATGCATTGGTATTCCATGTGTTTCAGCACTATGCACTATTACGATGAACATAGGCTAATTATGAGAATGTTCATTTCGAGAAGGGTAAACATCATACATTAATGAACAAACCTGAAAAATATGTCATGGACCGTTTGCAAATTTACAACCATAAATTAGTGCTGAAAACTATAATTATTAGTCTGATATATTAAAGATAGTCCTCTGTAGTAGTTTCCATACGATAGTAACGTCCAAACTAACTTGAAATGTCTGTCAATGTATAGCAGCAAATTGGAGTGTAAACAGTAGCGAACCACATCAAAGAAAGACAATGTAAACCCTGTAAAAGTACAATATGTGTCTATTCTAGCAGTCTGAAATGCACCATTTAGCACATGCAAATCAGGTAAAATAAGTCCTTTCATACCCTTTACCAAGCAACTAACCATCTAAGGTCTGTTCATGATTATATGCAGGATTATCATGAGCACATACAATGCTTGAAATGGCCGTGATTGAGTATCTTAAAAGGCTGTTACAGCCACTGCAAGGGCTGTAACAGCCCTTTAAAAAGTAAGGCTTGGAAAAAGCTTCAACCTTGGGAAGCCACAAGGACAAAGGCCTAGGCATAATGGAAGTTGGTCGTGGGGAAAAGAGGAGGGTCTGAGGTAAGTTGGGTTGAACCCTTTAGGCAGCAGGCCGTCACTGCTGGAAAGGTGACAAGGAGAAAGGGTTTAGGAATGGAAAAGAGACAGCCCTAGGGCTGCTAGGCTTTAGGGATGGAGGAGAGAGAAGACTTAGGACTGTTTTTAGGGTTTTGTAGGGCAAGAATTAGGGCTGTTTTAGATTAAATTTAGGGCATAAATTAAGTTTTAGGATTTTTTTATATTTTTAGGGCCTCGCAAGGCAAAATTGTAGGAGGGAGGTCCGAAATTTTACAGAGGCCCGAAAATGCAAAAATTGTAATTTTTGGATTTTTAGAGTTTTTAACATAAAATTGCAGATCTACTTCTAACCCTAATTCTACCATGAAAATGCAAATTTACATGCAAATGCAAGAGATTTGAAGGAAAATAGGTTTGGAGATAAGGGTTTTAACTTTTAGGTTTTACCCTAACCCTAGGGCATCTAAGGATGTGACCAACCTTCCTTTGAGAAGCTTATCTTAGTCTTGACAACAAAACCTAAAGGGCTCAGGTTCTAACCCTAGAAGGACTCTTCCAAGGATATACTTCTACAAACCAAGGTGACTAAAGGTTGAAAAATGACCTAACCAAAACAAAATGCAGCTCTAATGGCTGCTACCATTCAATCCATGAACATACATCATTCATCAACATTTAATGAAAGAGAGATCAAGAAAAACTATAGATACCTCCTTGTGCAAGTGTTTAGCCAAAAAATCATAGCATCATCTTTAACAAGAGCATAAAACCAAAGAACTTCAAGAAATTGTCATCTAAACCCAAAAAAACATCTTCCTCAAGAGGGGTGTATCACTTCCAAAGAGCCCTAGTAGGGTAAAATAAGTGCAAAATGTTTTATCCCACTTGTCTTATTGTTAAAATGAAGTTAGGAGAGGTTTATTTATAGCCTCTCACACTCACTTTTACAAAATATCTAGGCCTACATGCCTTAAAAAGTCAATTTGAAATTATAAAATGTCAACTTAAAATTATAACATAAAATAATGTAAAAATACCCTAAATAGGCTTATAGTAGGCTAACCAAGGTATATTTTCCTCTAGGTGCCA
This sequence comes from Pseudotsuga menziesii, assembly GCA_001517045.1. Classification (NCBI taxonomy): domain Eukaryota; kingdom Viridiplantae; phylum Streptophyta; class Pinopsida; order Pinales; family Pinaceae; genus Pseudotsuga; species Pseudotsuga menziesii. Next base: position 484,483 of record LPNX011231500.1, read on the forward strand.
AAAACTGCTAAAATAAGTGAATCACTCCAAACGCTGGAGTGAACTGGAGAGATGAGCCGAATAATTATTCGCTCACACAATGAATTCACCAAAAGAATTGGTAAATCAGATAAGCCATAAGGCAAGTATATATTAATGATAAGATAAGAGATGATATGTTACAAATGGTAGACCTGCCTTAAATATGGCTTGGGCATTTAATGTTGAGGAGACGCCTCATTTCATAACCTAACTTAGTTAACCTAATTATTAATTATTTAATTATTATCTTATTTTATGTCCGTTACATTGCCACTCTCTTAGAAAGGCTTTGTCCTCAAAGCCTTATAATGTTGTCGCGTCGTTCTTTGTGATGTCGTGGCTGATGACACATGTCGATACGAACTGCTAAGTATAGAGCATAACTTTCGATATGTGGATGGGTTAATCCATCCTAAATTGATTTGTTGTTGACTGTTGGGATTCCCTACTGATCTGTCGTCAAGAGCTTTGATCATATTAGTATCATTATCTTTCGACATTTCCCACTTTTTAGAATTTCGGTTTTTATGGTTGGGGTGTCGATAGGGAATTTTCACAATGTCATTTTCTTTTACGAGTGTCGTCTTTTGAGCATTGATGTGAGTTGGAAGTTGTATTTTCGTTCCTTGAGGTTTTAAGGTTTCATTCTGTATCTTTCCAACTTGTTTTCCAACTGCACGTAATCATTTTGAAACTTCTTAATCACTTCTACTTGCGCTTTTCTGTCATCTTCAGAATTCTTAAGTTGTTCCTTGAGATCTTTGTTATGACTTAAGATGCAACTATTTTCTTCCTGCTTGTCTAGAAGTTTCTCTTCAATGTCTTCCGTAGATTGTTCTGTCTTCTGACTATTTTTCAACTTCTTAATTTTCGTGACTAGTGTTTTGTTATGATTCCTTAATCTAAAAATTTCTTCAAAATTGTTGGATAGTGTTTTATTACTTTTTGCGATCTCCGACTTATGAGTCTTTTTAGAGTCGTCATTTTGTTGTTGAAGAACTTTTATCTGTTGTCGATACTAGTCGATCACTGATTCTTGATTTTCTAATTTATGTCGTATCTGCGTTAGTTCTTCATCCTTGTCGCTAACGATTTTGTTCAACCGTTTCATTTCCGCTTCGTAATCGTTTCTTTCTTTCTTTATGTCTTGATTTTTCAATCTCTGCTTAAAATCATTTTCGTCTTTTAATTTCTCAATCTGGGCAGACAATTTTTCTATATGATTTTTCAGGTCGGAAATTTTTTGTTCCTTGATCTCTTTTTGCATCTCATGTATTTTAATTATTACTTCCGAGTTCGTATTTGTGTCTCGTAATTCTTCATTGTCTCTTCGATAATGCTTTAACTTGGCTTCTAATTTCTCTATTTGTAGTCGCAAACCAGATTCCATGATCTCTAACTTTTTTAATGATAGATGGCTATCGATTTTTTGACAAGTCTTCCTTGGATTTTGTTTCTTTGACGATATATAGTCTTGACTTCTTATCTTCTTTTCTTTCACATCTTCGATGATAGAAGATCTTCCTTTTCTTTTTTTGATACTGTCCTTTTTTTTAATAATAAATATTAATTATTTAATTAATATTTTTTTTTTTATATAAACTATATAATATTTGTATATATTTTTTTTTAATGTTTTAAAAATAAATATTATAATATAATAATAATATTTTATTATTATATATAATATTTGACTTTTATTAAAATTTGTTTTTTGTTTTGTTTTGCTTTGCTCTTGTAATTTAATAATTGTACTTAATACAATTATTAAGTAATTATAATAATAATAGTATTAATATTTTTCTTTTTCTTTTTTTGAAGGTTGATAAATACTTCTTGTAGATTGGGTGGTTGAAAGGAATGATTGTTACCTTCCCCACCTAAGTTCAAATCTTACTTGCTTCTTAGTAGCAATTATTATGTACTTTTAGATTTTTTTTTCCTTAAGTTTTGTAAAATTCTAGTAGATTGGGTGGTTGGGAGGAATGAGTGTTACCTTCCCCACCTAAGTTCAAATCTCACTTGCATCTTAGTAGTATTTATTATACACTTTTATATTCAAACCCAAACCCACTTTAAGAAACCAAGTGTGGTTTTACTTTTGCCCTCTCTTTTTTTTTCTTTTTCCTTTTATCTTTTCTTTTTTAACCTTTTTTTTTTCTTTCCCTTTTTTTCGTTTTTCCTCGTTCTTTTAGTTTTTTTGTTTTTACTTTTTTTTCACTTTTTTTTAACTCTCTTTTCTTTTTCTTTTTTCTTTTTACTTTCTTTTCCTTTTTTTTACTTGGTCAAACACCATAAATTTAGGGACTCCCTACAATTATGATTAAAAATTAGGATATGGCCAAAGGCCTGGATCACAAACTAGCTCTGATACCAAATGAGCCGAATAATTATTCGCTCACACAATGAATTCACCAAAAGACTTGGTAAATCAGATAAGCCATAAGGCAAGTATATATTAATGATAAGATAAGAGATGATATGTTACAAATGGTGGCCTTGCCTTAAATATGGCTTGGGCATTTAATGTTGAGGAGACGCCTCATTTCATAACCTAACTTAGTTAACCTAATTATTAATTATTTAATTATTATCTTATTTTATGTTCGTTACAAGAGAGGGCGTCATACCCCATCTAACTGCGAGAATGCTATAAAATCCCTCAACGCCCTCCTCAAAGCAGTAATATGGTTTGGGAGGAATGATGACGTCCTCTGAGGAAGAACCCCCGGGGAGGGAGCGCCAGCGAGCTGAAGGGCTAGGAGGGTGTCTGAGGTGGTTGTGAAGAGAGACCAAGGTCTCGTAGCTGAAGCAAAGGACACCAGAGCAAGCAAACAAGGTGTGGAGTCATGTGACCCAGTGATCAACCCCTAGGGGGCCCGAGCACCAACCCCAGGGTAAAGAAACCCCAACAAAGGGTAGTCAACAGCGCCATTAAGCCATAGTACTCCTAAATGAAGGACCAAAGGGCTCGGTCATGACCACCACTACTGAATAACACCCCTCCAGGTAAAAAAAAATGACTCTCTCCCTAGGGCACATCTGAAGGTGCACTGGGTGCAGTCACAGATGCAGCGTAACATGTTCAAAACCTCGAGAACCTTGAGCTCTTTCAAAAAGTATAGGCTCAAATACCCCACGATATCCTGTGCACAATAAAATGAGATCTGTAAAATTAATACATTGGTCAGTAACAACCATCTAATATAAGATATACAGGGGCTAAAGATGTTCCCTGGCTTCATATTATTCTCGACATTATAATACGGAACCCAAAGATCCCAATCCCTTTTAAGAAAATGTGAAGTCCTTTGCAACCCCAATGAAAGTTAGTCTCCGTGTCGAGCTATGAATTACATTTAGAGGATGACCAGAATGGGATACAGTAGGGAGTAACTGGTACAATAAATATCCTCACATGGATTCTCATGTTATTGATTGACATTGCGCTAGATTAAGCAAATACTCCAGAGAATGAGGCTGCTATCTCACTCTAAAGAATGGAGATTACAAAATAGTAAAAGTATTAGTATCATATAAAAAAAATTATTAAAATAATAAATACACTACAAAGGAAGAAGAAATCTTGTTCAAATTTAATAAAATATTTGGCATAAATTTAAATAGCTGCCTTTTTTAAGCACACAAAACTAGGGAACATATGGCCACAGTATCACTAATGCAATCTATCAAATATCTATCTATCTGAATTTAAAAACAATAGTTAGCAGAGCTTCACAAACTGTATTTCATTGGAGCACAGAATTGTAGGTAAACATACCAGAACTAAGTCACTTGGTTCGAATTTGTGTTCGAGTTCGGGGACTTTGAAGTTCGTGAAAAAATCGACATTCAGAATTTTGGTGATAAAATTCGGCATTAAATTCGAGAGACTATAAAAATTAAAACTAATAAAAAATACATCTAATCTTTTAATAAAATTTAATATGCTGATTAAATACATTATAAAAATATAACTTTATAAAAATGAAATAATTAAATACATTATAAAAATATAACTTTATAAAAATGAAAATATTTACTATAGTCTATACTATCATTAATCGAACCAAATTGCCACGAACCAATGAACCAGTTTACTCATTAAAAAATACATTAAATTTTTATTAAATTTTGCAAATAATAAAATATGCATCAAACATTTGCAAATAATAAAATATGCATCAAACATTATAAATATAAATGAAACTAATTATTATACCATATTTACTATACGATCATTCATCGAACCAGCTTGCCATGAACCAAGGAACTAGTTTGCTCATTCTCCACGGACCCATAAATTAGTTTTCCACGAATCAGTTTATCACAAACCAGGGAACAATTTTTTTTATTTCTGGTTTGACTTTCGAGTACTGATACTCGAGAGCCACCATCGACTGTAAGATCTGTTGCAGTTCCAGTCGAGCGCATCGGATGATCCGCTAAGCACAGACTAATGCATTTTTATTCCTCTCAGCATCGCGTGGATTTATGAAAGGAGGTGCGTGCATGGACAAAAATCGCAGACTTGGGTTGAATTTAAAGGATGAAATTCGACGAATTTAAATGATTAAAATCGTGCTTAAATAAAATTCGGCAGATTTTGATTTTCATGCTTTAAAAGCGGCGAATGCGGTGACTTAGTATCAGAATTGCAAACAAATTTCTATGAAATTCATGCAACTAAATCAGTATTACCTACCTTATTCTAATCACAGTTTCTAAGACTGCAGTCCATTGTTTAAGCCTCTGAGGCCCAAGCTAGCATTTTATGCCGAGCATTTCCTCCTGAATTTCAAGAACTTACTGTTCAGTCAAGCTGTCCTCGGTTCCATTAGCAACTGAGAGTTGAGGCAACACACCATCTTCCTCAGGAAAAACGCATCTCCAGACTTCATTCATTACATGAGGTAGAAACTAAAGAGCATGCTATCTTTAGGTGCCCTGCCTACTATGACATTCGAGGGAGGTTCCAATGTTTCAACAGGAGCTCCAAGATATCCTTATTGATCTTTTTCAGATAGTCCAGCCAGCAGTGCCTTGTATTGTACATTATAGAATCATGAAGACTCATGCAGCATCTACGTCTAAGCTCTTTGGCGAATGCTACACAGATTACCTCCTTTCAACCAATTTGGGACACTGGGGGTTAAAGCACCATATAGTCATTCAGTTGGACAGCACTAGGACAGTCTGGCATTGTTCCCTGGCCTGTACTACCCCAGTTCCAGTCCATTCTACCTCGAGCAATTCTAAGAGGACCAGATCCACTTAGGAACATCACCATTGCAGGACACCCACTCAAAGATACATTACTTGGTTCTTCCCTACCATTAGAGTTCCTTGGCCTTGAATGTCAGGAATGCAACAACACCTTCACTTGTTCTACAGTCTCCACCTCAACCCTCATCAGAAGAGTTTTGCTGCTTCCTAGGATTATTCCCCAAGATCCCATTAACCTAGGCCACTAATCAAAGGACACTGTTCGGCAGGCACTTAGTGTTGACATCGTTGCTACTGAATTGGATGATGAGTAAGGCTAACTCCCTCCTCCCCTCTTGGCAGCTGCACCTTATTTTAAGGCTATGTTTCTCAGAAGTCCTTCCTTCACTTTCTAGTGTTTCCCTTTTGGTATGGATCTCTTGTATATTTTTATCATTTCAAACTGGCTTTTATACTCATATCTCTTTCTAAAGGTGACTTCTTGCACCCTACTCTTCTACTAAGCTATTATTGTTGTATGCATATTCTAGTCCCTTTTTAAGTTTTAACATTTTGGTTTTTTAGGGTTAAACTGTTAATACAAGTTCAATTTCAATTTCCCTGAAGAGCATTTCAATTTTCATACATATCTTCAATTGTAGGGATTTCATAAAGTCAAAGGCTAGCCACCTGCAAAGACAGGTATCTGCAAATCAAAATTCCGTGTATGTGCAATAAAAAAGTGTGTAAGTCATATATCTTCATACAAAAAGAGAGAAATAAAAATTGCTGCCATTGTATTCAATCCATGTCAAACATATTGCCATTATAATCACAAGTGATTCACAACAGACTTAAGTTCACTGTTCATCAACATCAACATGCAATGGGAGATGTTAAAGTTGAAAGAAACTTACCATTCTGAATCTTGAGTAGTGCTAGATCCATTGCAGCTCCTGCATCTTCAATACTGTTGTGACCATTTTCAGACTGTTGAATCTCTCTGTTCAAAAACTTTTTTGCAATGAATCGTAAAGCCGGCTTAAAATGTGTGCCACGGGGATGTTTGTACAAGAGGGCTGTATCTATTACAAGATTGTGGATAACCTTCAATGCTAAAAAGTCGCACTCCAGTGAGTGCCCAACAAGAACAGTTTCTCTGGAAACCAGGTTCATAAATTCTTTCTGTTCAAGGCAACAAACAAAAAACTCTTTTGGAGAAAACTTTACGGTGAAATAAGCAAATCCATATAATAAAGCATTCTGCATCCACTATGAACAAGACAGTGAAACATTTGGCATCTGTTTGGAAAGACCAAGAGTAAAATAACTAGTCCTCAGTAGGACCAACCTGAATATCCTGAATTGTGGTTGTAACAGTGGCCATCATTTCACTTGTTATCCCACTGTACCTGCAGTCATTGGAAGGATCTCAACTGTAAGAAAGACCCTCCTTGTTTGCTAGAAATTGCGAAGCCAATCTATCTGTCTTCTTTGAAAATTGTTTTGAAAATTTAATTTAGTTTTAATATATAAAATTTAAATTAATGCCCACTATTGGCAAATATACAAAGAAAATTAAGAATATTGGGAGTACAAAAGCATTTCCAGAAAGAAGGCAAACGAAATACCAAAATTCCTGAAAGAAAAACTGATAAAGACAAAAACTTTAAAGGAGAGCTAGATAAGATAATTTTATTACTGCCCAAAAAATGACCACAAAGTAGGTCAATGGGACTGTTTGGTACCATGGTGTCAATACAAAGTGGGAGCACTAAGGTAGCTCCTATAAAAAGTGAGAAGCAGAGAAAAAAGTATGACAAACCTAAAAACCAGAAAGCAAATTCCAAAGATGGAGAGCCAACCCAAGAGAGAGATGTACAAAGAGGACAAAGGCAAAGAAACACCAAACACCCAGTTGGCAAATTGGTATGAATCCCAAGGGAATCTGAAGAACTATATAGCTCAAGAGAACTGTAGCTTGGCAACTCTCTTAGCATCCAAGGCCAGAAAGAAGTCGGTGATGAGGGTTGAGCTGCCAGCCGGTTGGGGGAACCAAAACCTAGACTGTCACACTGATCTTGTATTTGAGCAATTGTTACGAAGATAAATAGGAAATAAAATAATATTTAATAATTAATAATAGTTTAGGATAATTAATGAAACAAGAATTGTAAATATGAGGACGTGACCCTCCATGTAAATGGCCAACCATATTTATGTTGATTTTTGTAGGTGACTTTAGCCTTATTCACTTAAAAGGGGAAAATAAAGTGACCCTTGCATTAAATGACTTGAGATGAGCATTTAATATGACTTTAGAGAATAAAGTCATTTTCTGATAAATTTAAGTGGGTGAGTGGAATTTATATTTATGAGATTTAAAATATGAGCATTTAATCTCATCCACCGAAAAATCTAATCTTCACCGTTGGATTAGATGAACCCTAGGGTTCTCACCAAAAAGGCAAGGAAAGGCCATTTCATTCACTTTTTGCAGATCGAGGTGAAGGAGAGAGCTGAGAAAGAAAGTTTCCATTTTTTTCTGAGAAAGAGAAAAAAAATTGCAGCACGCAAATCGAGGGATAGGACAGCAGCAGAGAGGGCATGAAAATCGAGGAGACAGCAGCATTTATTGCTGGTCTGTACAGTCAGTACAGTACAGTTTTATATTTATGAGATTTAAAATATGAGCATTTAATCTCATCCACCGAAAAATCTAATCTTCACCGTTGGATTAGATGAACCCTAGGGTTCTCACCAAAAAGGCAAGGAAAGGCCATTTCATTCACTTTTTGCAGATCGAGGTGAAGGAGAGA
>LPNX011231500.1:492596-546179 GCA_001517045.1 Pseudotsuga menziesii
GCTGAGAGAGAAAGTTTCCATTTTTTTTCTGAGAAAGAGAAAAAAAATTGCAGCACGCAAATCGAGGGATAGGACAGCAGCAGAGAGGGCATGAAAATCGAGGAGACAGCAGCATTTATTGCTGGTCTGTACAGTCAGTACAGTACAGTTTTCAGTACAGCAGGCACAATTTTCGAGGCATATTTCTAGGCACAATTTTCGAGAAAAAAAACTGGGCACGGATTTCGAGGTCCGTATGGTACAGTCCATACAGCGGCATGGAAATCAAGGCAGAAAACAGGAAAAAAATCTCAGTTTGATTTTTCCTGTTTGGCACGAAAAACGAGGCAGAAATTTTCTCTTCCGGGTTGAGATAAGTTGGTCTGAAAATTTCTGAGTTTTGCTGTAAATTTCCTGATAATAAAAATACTCTCTCTCCTAAGGTTTTCCCCTTGTGGGTTTTTCCTGGGCATGTTGCCAAAAATTTGCTGTCTGAAAATTTCATGGTGTGCATTTATTTCATTTTCTGTCATTAAAAGTTGAGTTACAGCAGTGTTTATTTCAATCTGAAAATTTATGTTATTTTCCAGCCTTATGCATTTCTGGGTTGGGCATTAAACTGAGATATTTTTTACATTTAAACGAGAATAGGAAGATGGTTTTGAGGGTGAAGCTGAAGAGTATCAAGATGGTCAAAGGAGAGGTTGTTATGACTTATCTTACTAGTATCTCTCAGGTGAGAGATGAGCTTGCAGCAGTTGGGGTGGTTGTTCCTAGTGGTGAGCTAGTGCGGACAACCTTGAATGGGGTGTCACAACCTTGGGCTGTGTTTGTACAGGGCTTGGTGGCTATGGAGAACTTACCTTCATGGGACTGGATTTGTGACGATTTTGTTCAGGAGGAGACTCGGAGGGGTCTTTTGCAATGTAGTGCTTCTACTAGTAGGGAGGATGAGGAGGATGTGGCTTTGACAACAAAAGGGAAGAAGAAGAACAGGAAGGGTCCCAAGAAGGGTGGGGCCAAGCAGCAGGATGGGAAGAAGAAGGATCTGAGCACTGTAAAGTGCTTTGCATGTCAGAAGATGGGACACTATGTTGGGCAGTGTCTGAACAAGAAGAAGAAGAAGCAGCGGCAAACAGTAGCTTCAGTGGAGGTCGATGACTTTGCAGCGAGATTTCGGAGAGAGTTTTCTTTGTGCACTAGGCATATTGATAAAGAAAGAGCATCTATTATCACCAGTGCGGATGTTGATAGAGAGAGGGAGTTTTCCTTGGTGACAGACCATTCCTACAGTGCATCTACTTCTAGCACTTGGTATATTGATAGCGAAGCTTCGAGCCACATGACAGGTGCTCGTGATATGTTCTCCAAGCTTTCACAGACAGAGACTGATGTGGAGGTGGTGTTGGGAGATGACTCAGCAATCATAGCAGTTGGGCATGGGACCATTACCTTTCAGAGGGAGTCCATGAGTCTCATGGTGTTGAGAGATGTATTGTATGTACCTGGGCTAAAGAAGAACCCGGTTTCAGTTTCCATGATTGAGGCTCAGGGTCTTGGGGTGTCCTTCCTAGATGGACATGTTCGTGTGTTTCCCAAGACTGCTGGACCATCTGCTTCAGTTGCCATTGGAGTTAGATGTGGGAAACTGTACAGGCTCCTATTTCAGCCTCGGCATGCCTTGGCACATAGCAGCGGCAGTGAGCTTTGTGAGCTTTGGCATAGGAGGATGGCACACTTGCATCATCCAGCTTTGGGGTTGTTAAGACATATGGTTACAGGTTTACCAGAGTTCAGCACATAGCAGAGTGATGTGTGTAGCGGGGTGTGCTTTGGGAATGTACACCAAGACTGCTTTTCCTAGCAGTGATAGCAAGTCAACAGGGATTCTTGACTAGATGCATTCAGATTTGTGTGGACCGATGTCATCTGTTTCCTTGAGAGGATATGAGTACTATATGACATTCATTGATGATCATTCCAGGAAGACCTAAATCTACTTCCTGAAAAGCAAGAAGTCTGAGGAAGTCTTGCAGAGGTTCCAAGAGTTCAAAGCTCTTGTGGAGAACCAAACAGGGAGGAAGATCCGAGTTCTCAGATCAGATAACGGGGGTAAGTATACATCTAAGGAGTTTGATGGATATTGCAAACAGGAGGGTATCAGGAGGCAGTTGACAGTTCCATAGACTCCAGAGCATAATGGAGTAGCAGAGAGGATGAACAGGTCTATTGTTGGAGCAGCCAGAGCTATGTTACATGAACAGTCACTTCCTTTCTTCCTTTGGGCTGAGGCATGCACCACAACTATATATCTTCAGAACAAGAGTCCCCATCATGCCATGGGAACATGACACCTGAGGAGTGTTTCACAGCAAAAAGCCTGAGGTCAGCCATTTTCGCATATTTGGTAGTCTGACTTACTCTCATGTCCCTTTTGAGAAGAGGACAAAGTCAGACCCCACTGCAGAGAAGGGCATATTTGTGGGCTATGATGAGTCTTCAAAGGCCTTTTGTATTTACCTTCCTTCTCAGAGGAAAGTTGTTGTGAGGAGGGATGTGAAGTTTGAGGAGGAGCGGGCCTTCAGGAAGTCAAGAGAGTTGGAGCAGGGAGAGCAGTAGGTTCCTGCACCTCAGGCAATTACATAGCTACTATCAATACAACAGACAGGATCACAGGTTTCCGGAGTTACTGGACCACACAGTGCAGGCACAGGTTCAGTGGTTCAGCCAATGGGGTCTTCGAGGACAGGTTTTGGGTCTCAGATTACAGGTTCATCGTATAGAGGATCGAGATCACTGAGTTCACCAGTTGTTGGTACACTAGATTCTGGTTCACAGGTTACTGGGGTTTCTATCTCTGGTAGTTCTTCAGATGTGGACAGACCAGTGTGGGAGCAGCCTCTAAGGAAGAAGACAACTAAGTGGCTTCGAGACACCTTGAAGGAAGCTCATAAGTTTGGGACACCCAAAGAGCCAGAGAGGTGTATTCAGATGCCTGACAGATTGGGCATGCTTTTGATGGCTTGTTTACGTGATTCAGAGCCTTCTACTTTTGAGGAGGCCTCCCAGCACCATGTTTGGCAAGATGCCATGATGGATGAGTACCATTCCATCATGAAGAACGTTGTTTGGGAGATAGTTCCAAGACCTGAGGGGAAGTCGGTGGTGACTTCTCGGTGGCTTTACAAGCTAAAGCATGTTGCGGATGGTAGTGTGGAGAAGTACAAGGCCAGGTTTTGTAGAGCAGGGGTTTTCACAGGTTGAGGGTGTGGATTATGATGAGACATTTGTGCCGGTTGCTCGATATACTTCGATCAGGGCTTTGATTTCCATTGCGGCAGAAATGGGTTGGAAGATCCATCAGATGGATGTGAAGACCGCATTTCTCAATGGAATCATACAAGAAGGAGATTTATGTTGAGCAGCCGCAGGGCTTTGAGATTCATGTGAGAGAGTCTCATGTTTACAGGCTGAAGAAAGCCTTGTATGGGCTGAAGCAAGCTCCTTGAGTTTGGTATTCCAGGATCGATTCTTACTTGCAGAGGATGGGGTTTCAAAAGAGTGAAGGAGATCTGAATCTCTATTTCATCATGGTTGGAGATGATCGACTTATTCTTCTGTTATATGTTGATGAGTTATTTATCATAGGAGGAGAAAGACCCATTGCAGCTTGCAAGAAGGATCTTGCTTCAGAGTACGAGATGACAGATATTGGGTTGATGCACTATTTTCTGGGATTGGAGGTTTGGCAGGAGCCTGGACATAATTTCCTGGAAAAAGGAAAGTATGTTGTTGATATTCTGAGGAGATTTAAGATGGAGGATTGCAGGTCGATGTCGACATCGATGGTCACAACTAGAAGAAGCTTCATGCTTCTAAGGGAGAGTTGGTGGATCCTACATTATACCGGTAACTCATTGGTTCACTGATGTATCTGGTCAACTCTCGGCCAGATTAGTGTTTTGCGGTGAACACTCTCAGTCAATTCATGGTTGAGCCTAGGAGAGTGCACTGGATAGCCGCAAAACATGTATTGCAATACCTAGCAGGGACAGTGGATTTTGGTCTGAACTACAGGAGGTCGGATGGGATCAAGTTGATTGTCTTCACAAATTCAGATTGGGCTAGCAGTGTGGCAGACCGAAAGAGCACTTTCAGATGTTGTTTCAGTTTGGGCTCGGCAACAGTGTCATGGTTCAGTCGAAAGCAGAAGTCTGTTGCTTTGAGTTCTGCAGAGGCGGAGTATATGGCAGCCAATCAGGCCAGTTGCGAGGCAATGTGGCTTCGCAAGTTGCTGGTGAATTTATTAGGTCAGGAGTTGAGGCCTACAATGATTTACTGTGACAATCAGAGTTGCATCCAGCTCTTTGAGAATCCAGTATTTCATGACTGGTCAAAGCATATTGAGATCAGGTATCATTTCATCCGTGATTACGTTCAGAGAGGAGCAGTGACTTTACAGTACATTTCCACTAATGAGCTGGTTGCAGACATTCTGACGAAATCTTTGGAGAGGGGCAAGTTTGTCTTCTTCAGGGTCAAGTTGGGAGTGGTGCAGAACACCTTCCTCGATAAGAGGGACTGTTGATTTTCGTACCTAGGAAAGTGTTCCCCTAGGTGACTTTAGCCTTAGTCACTTAAAAGGGGAAAATAGAGTGACCCTTGCATTAAATGACTTGAGATGAGCATTTAATATGACTTTAGAGAATAAAGTCACTTTTTGATAAATTTAAGTGGGTGAGTGAAATTTATATTTATGAGATTTAAATAGGAGCATTTAATCTCATCCACTGATCTATTCTAATCTCCACTGTTGGATTAGATGAACCCTAGGGTTCTCACCAAAAAAGGCAAAGAAAGGCCATTTCACTCACTTTTTGCAGATTGAGGTGAAGGTGAGAGCTGAGAGAGAAAGTTTCCATTTTTCCTGAGAAAGAAAAAAAATTGCAGCATGCAAATCGAGGAAAAGACAGCAACAGAGAGGGCAAAAAAATTGAGGAGAGGGCAACAGCGTTTGTTGTTGGTCTGGACTTTGTACAGTCCGTACGTACGGTCTTCAATACAGCAGGCACGATTTTCGACGAAGATTTTTGGGCACGATTTTCGAGGTCCGTACAATGGCATGAAAATCGAGGCAGAAAACAGGAAAAAAATCTGAGTTTGTGTTTTCCTATTTGGCACGAAAAACGAGACAAAAAATTTCTCTTCCAGGTTGAAATAAGTTGGTCTGAAAATTTATGAGTTTTGCTATATATTTCCTGATAATAAAAATACTCTCTCCTAATAGGTTTTCCCCTTGTGGGTTTTTCCTAGGCATGTTGCCAAAAATTTACTGTGTTTGAAAATTTCATGGTGTGCATTTATTTCATTTTCCGTCATTAAAAGTTGAGTTACAATAGTGTTTATTTCAGTCTGAAAATTTATGTTATTTTCCAGCCTTATGCATTTTTGGGTTGGGCATTAAACTAAGGTATTTTTGATATTTAAACCGATGGATGAAACTGAGTAAAAACTTACAATTTAAAGGTGGCCTACCCATTTGTAAATCATCCATCAATTATTATATGCATACATTCATTTCTTCAACATGGAAGTCAGATACACTTCTTGAAGTAAAACAACCGGATACGGTTGTGACATTGGTATCAATGCAGATTCGCTCCTCCTATTCTGAGCTTAAATTTGGCTCCTCCAAAACCCTCTACTGCCATCTTCATAAACCCTAAATTTATATAAAAAAATTGTGTATTAATATTTATATTGCTATATCAATTATTTTATAAAAATCAAAATTATAATATAAAAATCAAATTATATCTATATATATATATATATATATATACACATATATATATTATAATAAATATTATTTTAAATAATATCATTATAATTAAAAATGTATTATTAAATTTTTTCTATTAATTGTTATTATTTTAATAATTATTATTATTATTTTTATTAAAATAATTAAGCTTATCAAAAAAACCATTAAGTGTCATTAGCCTCCATATAAAGCAAAATAGCGTCCAAATACACAACTCCGCATACAAGGACCAAGACCATGGTTGAATTAAGGGACCAAATTGAGAAATTGGAGGACATCAAGGACATTGTCCCCAACCAAAAAAGTTGGAAGGACGAAATGAAAAATAACAATCCAGTGCTTAAAAAAGAAATCAAAGACAAAGTTGTTCTAGTATTAGAAAGAATACATGATGACAAACTAGACATCATGAACGAGAAAAAAGAAGACTTGGATAACAAAATGAGTACCATGACTCAAGACATAAACATTGTTGTCGCCTAAAAACACATTTGGACACGGGTAAGTCTCCCAACTGCTGTGTCTGTTCCTGAGGGCAACTTATGAGTTGAGAAACTGTTGTCGACCGAAACTGGCACATGAGTGTTGAAGCCCAAACTGCGGGCACGTCGACCAGGTGACAACTCTCGAGAGAGAGGCCAATGTCAGCACGCCCCTCTCTCATCGCTTTAGGCTTGGCTCTTCTCCAACTCTAGGGGGGTATCCCTAAGTTAGGATCGCTAAGGCAGGTGCAACTGAGGGCAAGGTGATCTAAAGAGGCTGCCTTAGAGAAACATGGGTAGCAAAAAGGAAAATGATTGTGCTTGATGGACACGAAGGGAAGGGAGGATCAGTCCTCGAGGGAAAACCAGTGTCAATATCCGAAGGGTGAATGGAGTCAAAAGGGGACTCGGGGAGGCCTTGCGTTTCATAGAAGGGAGACTAAGCTGGTCCATTCCATAATCAGAGGTAAGGAGAATGGAAGTATAACTGACTACCATCCATTACTCCTAGACCTTTAAAAACATAACGACGACAAGCAACTTGGCAGCTGCAAATGCTTGCCCAATGTGCTAGATTATAGCCCTCTATGCTAAGTCTAGTCTACAACTTATAAAAAACAGACAAACAACTATGACAAAGATGCCCAAGATATTCCAAAAAGCCCCAACATGATCTTCATTTTATTCAACTCTAGGGAAAAATCCTCCCAGCTAATTTTTCCATCATCACAAAGGGAAAAGCTATACTCTTCATAAGCCAAAAGGCCCTCTTCCTTTTCAAAAAAAGAAAAAAAAGAAAAAATAATCTAAAAATAAAAAATAAAAAAGTGGATGAAGTTTAGATCCACTTTTTCCTCCCCTTGAATACCTCCAATACATAATCTAAAGCCCACTTAAAAAGATCTTCCACTTAAACTATTTGTTACCAACCAAAAGTGAGCAACTAAAAGGCAATCAAATCATAAGACTCGAGTGGTCGCCAAGCAGAGACACGAGTCAGGTCTAATCCACGTGAAGATGAATGCTGATTTTGGACTCAGTCTTATGGGTGACAGCTTGATAAAAATGATACGTGGATCACCAAGCCTACCCAGTAATTGTAAACCACCACTCAAACTGATAAGTGGCTTGTTGAGGACTCATGAAACAGTGAAGAGCTGCCAAATGGGAGAAGCCAAGGCGGCAAAGAAGTGCATTAGTTGCCACCAAAATTGGGGTTTGGCATTTCACAAAATCCCCAGGTTGATTGGTAGCCACCAATTTTATTAATTGCTTGACTGGTTGCTACAACAAATGCCAAGCCCAATCGACTCTGTTCTCATTTTATCAAAAATGAGCAGATGGATTTTCACGCCACTGCCATCAAGGACTCGCAGGCTGCTTCCATGATCCGCGTGACATTCTTCTCTGCAATCAGCTGTGGGATACATGAAATCGACCTCCAATTGGCCAAATGAATTGCTCCACGTGAAGACACCCCAAGCAGCCAATTTGGTGGATACACTATGTTAACTCATACCTTTCACGTTGGTTTCTAGATTCGAAACTTACGCCATATAATGGAGTCTCAGGCCAACTAACGGCTTCAGCCAATCCTGAGAAATTCTTCACTTTCAAACGTTTTGTTATAGCCAATTCATCCATTCACCCACGAATCGGAAGGCATAAGCTATAGCTAGCAAGCCAAAGAGCCTGAATTTCTCCACATGAGGATATGCCAAGAAGTAGATTCGTGGATCTTGGTGGAGGGCATTTTATTCATGCCCAGGATACCTTGAAAGTAGATCACTGATGTGATTTTGAACAACTGTGCCTAGCTCATTCTGATTCAATTCTTTAACCCATTGCTGCTAACGTCTTCCCAAAAGATGCAATGTCCTCTGGTCTTGATCCCGTGGTATTTACAAAACTCACAAAACACAAGGAACGCATCTGAATTCATGTAATTATAGTTCCCTTTTTGTGGCCCTGTCCAATACCTTTTCAGCTCACTTTAAAAAACAGCTCGGTTGAAATTTTTTTACGAAGAAGGTAAGCATAGTCTTCATTATTGAGACTAATCCTATTGATGCATGACCCCAAAGGAAAACTGTTGTATGTCTCT
Source organism: Pseudotsuga menziesii (assembly GCA_001517045.1). Taxonomy (NCBI): domain Eukaryota; kingdom Viridiplantae; phylum Streptophyta; class Pinopsida; order Pinales; family Pinaceae; genus Pseudotsuga; species Pseudotsuga menziesii. The sequence continues at coordinate 500,986 of LPNX011231500.1, forward strand.
TTGACTTAACAGAGAAAACACATAATCTATCCAGCATTGTTTCTCTTGATGTCTTGATTATCACATCACACATACACAGCTTCTTAGTTTGTTTCTTGAGATGCTCCAATCGTGTTTTCTGACCAACAGGAAATATCTGTAGCTCGGCTACCCTCAAGTCAAACCCAGGTGAGGGACCTTGCACATAAACCATTGCATTTTTTAACTCTAATCCGAATGACCCTGCAACCTCTCCCCTTTGGACTAAGGTACCGGCTTCGTTGCTTTTGCAACATTTACCCTGGGAAGTAACCAAGATTAACATTCCTGTCATCTCCAACACCAAGCCTCTCTATAAGAACATATGACCTCCTCTGCTGCTTTATGGAGAAACCTGTCACAATGGGCTAGTAACACACTCAAAAATACAGATGCACTTGGAGAGGTAACATCTGGCTCCATGGGGGACGTGTGCTCTCCAAGAGAGGACACGAGAACCTCAGTCTCTCTGAGTATCAGCAGACCAATTTGAAAGACAAATGCGATGGGATGGCTTCATTCACATCCCAGACTTTATTACACAATTTTGAAGAACATAATGAAAATTTAAATGCTCATGCAAGAGCTTATTTTTCTTCCTACCTACACTAACTTAACATGAATCTAACACACGTCAAGTGTATGCATACAAGTAATGGAGCCATCTCAGCTCCTTGTCAACAATAGAACATCTCCCCTTGTGTTTGGTCATTAACCAAAACAAGGTCTCATAAAAAATGTTGTAGATCTAACCCGAAAACGTCATCAAAGTATGGCTGTCATAGAAAAGCTCCTCCTGCAAACACAAGTCTTCTTTCAAATTTCCAGTCACATAGCACATTGGAGTGCATGCTTCATCAAGATAACACTGAAGATGGCTGTAATAAGCAATGGGCAGCCCTCCTTCAATCTGACTTGTGTCATTCAACAACCTCTCTTGAGGCAGATCTGCAACATAAGTTTTATTAGTCTCAAAATATACTTGAGGCAACTTCTCATCTTCAACATGAAGTTGTTCAGAAACTTGGGACAGCTTCCCATCTTCTATTACAGCCGTATCTGAAATATCTTCAACCAAAGGCCTTTGTAGTGCTTCCTTGATTTGATCTTCAATTGTTCGTTCTTTAACCTCGGGATGGACCCTAGGGATGAGGGTATCATATTCTTTAGCAAGCTGCCCAATCTCATCTACTGTTCCATTGTGCCAGCGGAGGAGAAACCTCTCGAAAAACATTGACACTGAATCTATGGATTCATCCAAAAGACCATAGAACCAGATCATTGCATCCCTTTCCAAAGTTATGGCAAAAACGATCATAATATCATCCTCATGATGAACATTAAAATCAGCCATCAGTTTGCAGAGAGAGGCAATATGATGGGTGGCTAAAACACCATCATTACCATAAAATTCGGGAAGAATGTCATGCACCTTCCAACGGTCATAGCACTAATTAGGAAATCCATGGATTTTTGAGAAATCCAGCAAGCTGTAAGCCTCATGCCAAATATAATGCGGTTCTTCCATAAATCAAACAATGAGGTACTAAATTTGAAATATGTGTTTAATCATACCTCATACCAAACTGTGGAGTCGCCAAGGTGAGATTGAAGGCCTTCTAATGAGTGTGCTCACCTCTACACCCAATCGGATCTTTTAAATCAGCAAAAGGACAAGGGATCTGTCCCCAGCGGAGTCGCCATTTGAGAAGAAAAATCTGCAATGTAATCTCCCACAATGTCAATGAAGCATAGTCTTCAAAATCTGGGAACTGGACTTTTACCCCGGCAACGGCGCAAAAATGTTGTTGCCCAAAACTGGCACGCGAGTGTTGAAGCCCAAACTACTTGCGCGTCAGCCCGGTGACAACTCTCAAGAGAGAGGCCAATGTCACCACACCCCTTTCTACTTGCTTTAGGCTTGGCTCTTCTCCTGCTCTAGGGGGGTTTCCCTATGTTAGGATTGCTAAGGCAGGTGCAGCGGAGGGCAAAGTGATCTGAAGAGGCTGCCTTAGAGAAACATGGGTAGCAAAAAGGAAAATAATTGTGCTTGATGGACACGAAAGGAAGGGAGGATCAGTCCTCGAGAGAAGACCAGTGTCAATATTCGAAGGGTGAATGGAGTCAAAAGGGGACTCGAGGAGGCCTTGCGTTTCACATAAGGGAGACTAAGCTGGTCCGTTCCATAATCAAAGGCAAGGAGAATGGAAGTATAACTGACTACTATCCATTACTCCTAGACCTTTAAAAACATAACGGCAACAAGAAACTTGGCAGCTGCAAATGCTTGCCCAATGTGCTAGATTATAGCCCTCTATGCTAAGTCTAGTCTACAACTTATGAAAAACAGACAAAGAACTATGACAGAGATGCCCAAGATATTCCAAAAAGCCCCAACATGATCTTCACTTTACTCAACTCTAGGGGAAAATCCTCCTAGCCAATTTTTCCATCATTACAAAGGGAAAGGCTATGCCCTTTATAAGCCAAAAAGCCCTCTTCCTTTTCAAAAAAAGAAAAAATAGAATAAAATAATCTAAAAAAAGAAAAAAGAAAAAGTGGTTGAAGTTTAGATCCACTTTTTCCTCCCCTTGAATACCTCCAATACATAATCCAAACCCAACTTAAAAAGATCTTCCACTCTATTTGCTACCAACCAAAAGTGGGAAACTAAAAGGCAATCAAATCATAAAAAGTAATCAGATCATAAGACTCGAGTGGCCGCCAAGCAAAGGCACGGGTCTGGTTTAATACACATGAAGATGAATATCGAGTTTGGACTCGGTCTTTTGGGTGACAGCATGATAAAAATGATACGTGGATCACCAAGCCTACCCAGTAATTGTAAACCACCACTCAAACTGATAAGTGGCTTGTTGAGGATGCATGAAATAGTGAAGAGCTGCCAAATGGGAGAAGCCAAGGCGATAAAGAGGTGCATTAGTTGCCACTACAATTGGGATCTGGCGTTTCACAAAATCCCCGAGTTGATTGGTAGCCACCGATTTTATTAATTGCTTGACTGGTTGCTACAACAAATGCCAAGCCCGGTCGACTCTGTTCTCATTTTATCAAAAATGAGTAGATGAATTTTCACGCCACTGCCATCAAGGACTCGCGGGCTGCTTCCATGATCCGCGTGACATTCTTCTCTGCAATCAGTTGTGGGATACATGAAATCGACCTCCAATTGGCCAAATGAATTACTCCACGTGAAGACATCCTAAGCAGCCAATTTGGTGGATACGCTATGTTAACTCATACCTTTCACGCTGGTTTCTAGATTCGAAACTTATGCCGTATAATGGACTCTCGGGCCAACTGACGGCTTCAGCCAATCCTGAGAATTCTTCACTTTCAAACATTTTTTTATAGCCAATTCATCCATTCACCCATGAATCGAAAGGCATAAGCTATAGCTAGCAAGCCAAAGAGCCTGAATTTCTCCACGTGAGGATACCCCAGGAAGTAAATTCGTGGAACCCGATGGAGGGCATTTTATTCATGCCCACGATACCTTAAAAGCAGATCACTGATGTGATTTTGAACAATTGTGCCTAGCTCATTCTGATTCAATTCTTTAACCCATTGCTGCTAACGTCTTCCCAGAAGATGCAATGTCCTCTGGTTTTGATCCCGTGGTATTTACAAAACTCAAGGAACGCATCTGAATTCATGTAATTATAGTTCCCTTTTTGTGGCTCTGTCCAATACCTTACCTTTTCAGCTCACTTTAAAAAACAACCCGGTTGAAATTTTTTTACGAAGAAGGTAAGCATAGTCTTCATTATTGAGACTAATCCTATTGATGCATGACCCCAAAGGAAAACTGTTGTACGTTTGTTTGAATTGAGAGAGAAAACACATAATGTATCCAGCATTGTTCCTCTTGATGTCTTGATTATCACACCACGCATACACAGCTTCTTAGTTTGTTTCTTGAGATGCTCCAATCGTGTTTTCTGATCAACAGGAAATATCTGTAGCTCGGCTACCCTCAAGTCAAACCCAGGTGAGGGACCTTGCACATAAACCATTGCATTTGATGGCTTTAGCTCTAATCCGAATGACCCTGCAACCTCTCTCCTTTGGACTAAGGTACCGACTTCGTTGCTTTTGCAACATTTACCCTGGGCAGTAACCAAGATTAACATCCCTGTCATCTCCAACACCAAGCCTCTCTATAAGAACATATGACCTCCTCTGTTGCTTTATGGAGAAACCTGTCACAATGAGGTAGTAACACACTCAAAAATGCAGATGCATTTGGGGGGGTAACAGAACCCAGTGTCACCTCGGTTCTAAACTCCTCCGTTTAGACCACAACTCCTAAAAGCCAAGGGGGTAGTCCCTACTTACTAAAAGACATCATGAACGAGAAACAAAAAGACGTGGATAATAAAATGAGTACCATGACTCAAGACATAAACATTGTTGCCACCTAAAACACATTTGGACACAGGTAAGTCTCCCAACCGCTATGTGTGTTCCTGAGAGCAACTTATGAGTTGAGAACCCACTGTCACCTCGGTTCTAAACTCCTTCGTTTAGACCACAACTCCTAAATGCCAAGGGGGGTAGTCCCTACTTACTAAGTTCTTTTTTTGAAGAATGTTTTCTTGGAGTTGTAAATTACAAAAATGACAATCAGCGTGCAATGATGCAAATATTTCTATGTTAAGCAAGACCTTTAACAATCAACTAGTAATGTATGCAAGAGAGAAACAATCAAATAATCAAAATGACCAGTGTCGTCTCTACTCGGGCTATGTAGTCACAATAATCAACTTCAAATAATTTTCCCAAAGCATCAACTCATTTACTTTAACAAATATACAAGAACATGATGATTTCCAATAAATGAACAAGTTAAAATAAAGTGCTTGCAAAGTAGAGAAATGTAAATGATTGTAACAATGTTATGCAAGTGGTCCTATAAATTTTAGTAAACTTTATGTCTCTCTTTGACTTAGGGAATTAAGGTGTTTGTTGCAAAGAAATGAACTATTCTGGCGTCTACCCCAAGAGACTATCTCCTTCAATTAGAGAGAGAATGCCGAATGCTCAACACAGGAACACAAGGTTCCCGTCTAGCTCCATGAGTCAAACTCGAAACTTGTTGGGTGCTCAACTGGAGGACACAAAGTGCCACGAAGCCCCCTACGGCCTCTACCCCACTAGCTCCATAGGTCAAGCCTCTTTTTCTCCTTTCTAATGAATATAATTATCTGGGTGCCTATTAAACTAGCCACCACAAATCTTTTCCTTTCTCGTCACCCTAGATCAGTCGAACCGGTGGGGGGAGAGGATACAAGGAAAAAAACGGAGCTTACGATAAGTTTTATCCTTAAAGCAAAAATTAAACAAAACAAGCCAAGCGCGATATGACAACGAGGCAGACCCTACTCAATTGTAAGGTGCGGTCAAAAGGAAATAAGAAAAATAAAAATGCTAACCAACGCGATTTCACTTTGATCCTCTAGTTCTTAATTAACCTTCTTCGAGGAGAAATTTTCTTTGTCTTTTCCCAGTATTTTTTGCTGGAAAGCTTGAATATTCTCTTCTAACTTTTGACTACATTGAACTTTATCCTTTTCCTTCTTGATTTGCAGAAGTAATTTCTGATTATGATCTCTTAAACGAGAGATCTCTTCATCTTGTGCTTGTATGTCCTTATCGAATTTGTTTCTCACAATTTCAAATTCCTTAGTTTGCTTGGTGGACTCACGAATATGATTTTTCAATTTGGTATTTATTAAATTACTAAAATACTTCTCTTTGTTATTTTCAATTTGTAACTTTTTTATTATTTTCCTTGTAGTATCCTAATTCGCTTTCAAGTTTCTGTGATTGCAACTGTGAGTTACTTTGTTCGTCTTTCATAATAAAATATTTTCCACATATTGGACAGGAGCGATTGCCCTTCTTAAAAAATGTTGGATATTGGAATTCCATTTCGCAATAAGGACACTTAGTCCAAAATTTGGATTTATATATTGATTCAATATTTCTTCAATAATTAGAAAATGCTTCAATAACCTCCTTTAATCGCTTCCTTCTTCTTCTTCTTCTTTTTTAATCTATAGCAAGATAAGGTGGTCAAAGACCTAATTTTAGGGAAACCCCAGAAATTTCAGACAAGGTCTGAATTTAGCCAAAAGTCGAAGTAGAGATGCCCAAGAAGGGGCTCTGATACCAATGAAACAGATAAACTTTGTTTTTAGGGGAAAACCCAATGTAAATGAAATAAATAATCCATGTATGGATAATAAAATATATTTTGATAAGATAAGTGATGATATTAAAATGAAAATGACATTTGTATAAATACCCATACTGGATGCCTTTTCGTAAAGAGGCATAACCTAAGATGCCAGGAAACTTGGGTACGGGTACGGGTACGAGGACACCACTTTTTGAAAAAGGGTACTTGGGTACGTCAAGGGTACTATATATATATATATATATATATATATATGTCATAGTCACATCATACATGCATATAGATTTCTTCATAAATTATGAATCATGATTCATAATTATAAATTCGATGATTATTTGAACAATGAACATTCAGATTGAAAATTTGAAACATAAAATTTGATAAATCATACACTCAGTAGATATCAATTGAAAGACTGGAAGTTACATAAAATTTGATAAATCATTGTACCATTCAACTATAACAGACAATCAAACTCAGACATGAAGGTACACTTGAAATCTTATTTTAAACACCTATTTGTAATACTGTTACAAGCAATAAAAATTTGCAAATTGCCAAATATATTCCTGCGTTGATGTGAGTGTATTTCTCAGTATTAAATACATACAGATACTTTTTATGTGCACATTTGGTAGTCAAATTATGTTCCATGAGTTTTGAACACAAAACCATAAAAACATTCATTGTAAATCAATGTAAAATCAATCTACCAGATTTGGACAATATTCAGTGGAATTTGAACAGTGTTGCAAAGTGTTTGACATAAGTCCTGAACCAGTCCATACATAGTTAGCAAAAAATTAGTTTAGATTTGGTGGGGGGGCATTATATTTTCCCCAATGGATTGCATTTTACTGAGTCGGTCGTACCCCCGGAGTACCCAAACACAGGGTACGAAGTACCTAAACACGGGGTACAGCATACCATTTCGCCTATAAGTACCCCTTTTTTTATAACGAAGTCTTGGGTACGTGGACCCAGTATGGGGTACGCCAGGGTACGACAGGAGACGTACCCTACGAGTACCCAAGTAACTGGTACGAGTACATGTACCCTACTCCAGGGTACGGGTACCCTGGCTACATAGGGCATAACCTTTCATCAAGGTGCCTCTTCATTAATTATTAGTTCATTTAATTATTAATGTTTATTAAGGTTTAATTATTGATTATATATATATATATATATATATATTGTTCATTACAGAATGTACAACTGAACCTTAAACTAAAAATCTAAGCTTAACTACTTACAAAATCCCACAATGCTTGTAGAGAAAAGAGCTTTCAACACTTAAAATAAGTTGTAGAGTTTTAATTATGTATTTCTAGCAATAATGAACATATAATATAAATTTGGAAAACTGTAACTTATATCACACAATGCTGGAACAAATTTACTGTGGGCCTATTTGCATTATAGGTCGAACAAGAAAGAAAAGTGTTCATAACAGAGTAAGAAAGCATATCAATTGATAAAATACACAATAGATAACCCCATGTCGAAACCACGAGAAGAAAGAAGAATCACATCTTGGACAATGATGCCCCTCTCCAAATCGCTACCATGTCATAAAAGATGACAACGAATGCATGCACAAACATTCACCAAGAAATTCTACAAGTGTTCACAGTGTAAGATATTGCAATAACGAATCAAGAACATTCCACACAAGAGACCCAAGGATTTTTGCAAAAAGATTTTCTCTAATCCAATAGCCAAGAGCCAAATTTTCCAATGGGATACAATGGTGGGATCATAACTCTTAAATAAATCGAGAGTGTGTCCAATAATAACATATATCAATCCAACGGTTGAGATTAAAACCTCATCAACGATGGAGATCTCATTTTTAATTTTTACATGGATCAGTATGACTTAAGTCAAGTGGGGCGCACTTTTGCCCAAGGACGTCTTATTTAGAAATTATACATCAAAGTGCTAAGATATAACATGATAATACATGGAGGGGTGCCTTAGGGAAATAAATCACCCTAGGCCCCTATACAACATCATAATATAAGATATAACAATGAAATACATCCATGACCAAGGTGAGGGGCGCTCCATGGGGGACGTCCTCCCTAGGAGGGCCAATAAAATAATTTGGAGCCCAAAATTGAGTGGAGTTGGTGCATATTGGTCCAAAGAGCCATAACACATCATCAAAAATCATTCCCAAGCCATTTCATCAACCTCACTAAACAAATCGATTTCCTCAGTGAATTTCATAATTCATTTTATGTTGGTTCAATCCCCGAAAATAATAAAAATCACAATACCTCTCGGTCGGCTGAAAACTGGGACAAACTAACTGCACAGATCAATATGAAGACATGGTAGAATGGTACTGGTGACTACTCATACCCCTTGGAGCGCTATAGCACCCTAGGAGTGCTACTCTCTAAAGCAATCTCATAATAAAAAATGTGATCTAATCTAACCAATAATAAAGTGATAATAATCATTGAAAATGAAAACTGAGGCCAAACTTTGAAAACTGTGATTGTAGTATTATCGTTGGGAATGTCTGGGGCTGATATAACCAATGTTGTTTTTTGTAGTCACTGCATTGGGAACTGTGTTTGACTTGGTCAACAGGATTGACCTGGTCAAAATACCCAAACTAAAGGTTGAGCAATGGTCTACATGAACATGGGTACATCATAGATGCATAAATTGTTAGCAGCCAAACTTAAAACATTAATAGCATGACAGTGGTACAAGAAAATAAATAGCAGACTTAAATCAGAGTAACCATTCAACTTCTATAAATCCCTTTAAGTATGTTCACTTACAAGACTTAGGTAATTAGCTATGATGGGTGAAGTGATGAAACAAGGATTAAGGTCAAGGGGAAGACTTGTTGACTTTAACATAGTGATCTTTCAAACATAGGGAAAAAGGATCTACTTGAATTCATGATGAGCAGAGACCAATACGGAATGGGAGGGTCTCACAAATGGATGAGTTGATCTGAAAAGTGTCCATTCAACTTAAACACATGTGTATTGCTCACATCCAAGCTAAAATCAAGCTCCGTGAGGTTCTTTTCTCTTGCGTTAAGTATACAAGAAATTGTAGTGAAGAGATCCTAGGGGACACTTAGAATTAGTTGTCCCTTACTCCATCTCACATCCCAATCCGTAGGCTCCGTGAGGGATTTAATCATTACATTTTCAAAAAAAATGGCCAAAAGTCTTTGGATTTACCATCCATTTAGCCATTGCTTTTTAGGACTTTCACATTTCATTTACTAGCCCCTTTCAAGTGTGTCTAGAAACATAGTTTGCACATTTATTTATGGGCTTGCATTTCATAAGATAAGCATATATAGTATATAATGCATGTAATGATTCTAGTCAAAATGCTTCAAGTTTTAGATGACAACTCTTCGAGCAACTAGGGAGAATATCCACAGTCAGGACCAAACATCAGGGGCAACCGACCAGAGAGGTCAAGGCTTCAAAACCCAACTCACCTCTGCTCAAGAAACAACACAAGTGGGTTCTCCTGGACCAAAAGGATCAAGGCTTCGGCAAGTTTAGTTGCACAATTCAGAGTCGAGACACAAAACAACATGGGGTCTATAAGTTGGGGAATAAGGTGTCCTCAGTCTCACAAGTCGAAGTTCAAATCTGAGTAAATATCAAATGGAAGATACGGATGGGTGAAGAAAGTGATAGGTGGTGCCAACACAACAGGATAACCTAAGTTTGTTCAAGACGAGCATACATAAAAGCCTTACATAAAATACTGCATAGCTACTCATAAAGGAAGTCATTCAAACAATATGGTACCACAGTAAGCTAATCAATGTCAAGTCATAGCTACTAAAATAACCACCACAAACAACATACATCCAAGTAATACCTGTATACCTGCTCAACTACATGTCTCTACCTGAAATGTCAATCTGTCAATATGTACCATCTACGCTGCTCTGCTCGAATGAACTATGTCATTACCAAGGTCATCTCAATGGACTAGGAAATCTCAGTCATGGCAAGGGAATGCTCTGTATCTGCTACTGAATGAAAACTTTGAATGGCTCATGCTGTAATAATGATCCATGCTATATCTCCATCAATATGTTTGGCTCGAATAATAAAGAGAAAAATCTATATGTTGTATCATAGTAGCCCAGCTATAATATTGTTGAATTTTAGTATTAGCATGAACACTTTAAAAAATTTGCAGACTAACATGAACAAATGACTAGTGCAGTAAATCACATCAACACACCGAACACAAGAGTTTTTCACTGGGGAAACCTTTAAAGGACAAAAACCCCAAAGCATTAGTAATTCATCTCGTAAATGAGATGACCGAGTTCTTCAAATTTCTCAAACCCTAATTGGGTTTGTACCACAAATCCACAATTACAGAAGATAAACTTTTACACAAAGAAAATGCCAAATTAGACTTTTTAACAAATTAGGGCTTGCTGCCCTAATTTTCTCTCTTCTGCCCAAAAATTTGCAAGCTACCCGAATTTCTGATTTTGCCTGCCCAAATCTATTTAAGCCTGCTTGTACCGGTTAAGGCTTGCCCATACCTACTTCCCATACCTGTTGCCCTCCTGCTCGACTGCTGTTTTGTTGCCCAGAACTTGCTGGGCCAGTCTGTGGACTACCCGAGCCCTGTTGGGCCAATCCATGGACTGCCCGAGGGTCTGGTGCAGACCCAACACCCTCCGGACTAGTCTGCAGACTACCTGAGGGTAGTTGACAACCCTCACGGGCTAGCCTTAAGGCTTCCCGAGGGTCTGCAAGGGCCCTGAACCCCCTCGGGCTGGCCTGTAGTCTGCCCGAGGGTTCTGTGGGCTCTCGACGGCCTTCACAGCCTGTTGTTGTGGGCTGCCCGAGACTCCAGTAGAGGGGTCAATCCCTAGAGTGGCCTGCCCATGGAAGAAAGGAGGGCAACCGTGAGAAATTAGCGCTGCCCGTGAAGACTTAGAGTTTCCCAGTGAAACTTGGAGCTGCCCAATGAATACTTTGATGCTACCCGTAGAAGGAAAAGAAGAGTTGAGGTAAAACCCTAACTCATAAAATCTAATAAAAGAATGCTCTTGCTGAAACCCTACCACAGGGTTTATAAAAAAAAAAGTGTGAATGCTCTAGCTAGACTCATCCATGCTAGGGCATCACATCAATCTTCCTTCTCTTCAATAACCAGCAATTTCTTCTGTTGGAGCAGCAGTACCTATGAGAGCACAGTGTGTGTAATAATGAAATGGATTGATCTTCTTTTATATCCTTTGAGTCACCTGTAAGTGGACCAAGACTCAAAAGAACAAAATATTATTATTTTATTCTTTTCTGACTTTGAGTTTTACCCTTAGTGGTACTAAAGGTCTTTTTGCACTTTCACTTGGACACCTTACTGGTACTAAGGGTCATAATGTATTTTTGACTTTTGCTTTAGCCTTCTTCAAGTGCCATGTTCTTCAAATTCTCAAACCCTAATTGGGTTTGTACCACAGATCCACAATTACAAAAGATAAACGTTTACATAGAGAAAATGCAAAAATAGGCTTTTTAAAAAATTAGGGCTTGCTGCCCTAATCTTCTCTCTCCTTCTCAGAAATTTGCAAGTTGCCCGAATTTCTGATTTTGCCTGCCCGAATCTGTTTAGGCCTGCCTGTACCAGTTTAGGCCTGCCTGTACCTGCTGCCCTCCTTCCTGACTGCTGCCCTGTTGCTGTTTTGCTACTCGTAGGGCAGATCTGCCTACCCAAAACCTGTTGGGCAAGTCTGTGGGCTTCCCGAGCCCTGTTGGGCCAGTCCGTGGACTGCCTGAGGGTCTGGTGCAGACCCAACACCCTCCGGACTAGTCTGCAAATTGCCCGAGGGTAGTCGACAACCCTCACGGGCTAGCCTTAAGGCTGCCCGAGGGTTTACAAGGGCCCCGAACCCTCTCAGGTTGGCCTGTTGGTTGCCCGAGGGTTCTGTGGGCTCTCACCAGCCTTCACAAGCTGCTGTTGTGGGATGCCCGAGACTACAACAGAGGGGCTGAGCCCTAGAGTGGCCTACTCGTGGATGAAAGGAGGGTAGCCGTGTGAGAGTAGGGCTCCCCGTGAAGACTTGGAGCTTCCCGGTGAAACTTGTAGTTGCCCGATGAAGACTTCGATGTTGCCCGTAGAAGGAAAAGAAGAGTTAGGGTAAAACCCAAACTCATAAAATCTGATAAAAGAATGTTGTTGCTGAAACCCTAGCTTAGGGTTTATGAAAAAACAAGTGTGAATGCCCTAGCTACACTCATCCATGCTAGGGCATCATATCAATCTTCCTTCTCTTCAATAACCAACAATTTCTTTCGTTGGAGCAGTTGTACCTGTGAGAGCAAAGTGTGTGTAATAATGAAATGGATTGATCTTCTTTTACATCCTTTGAGTCACCTGTAAGTGGTGCAAAACTCAAAAGAAAAAAATATTATTCTTTTATTCTTTTCTCACTTTGACTTTTACCCTTAGTGGTACTAAAGGTCTTTTTGCACTTTCACTTTGACACCTTAGTGGTACTAAGGGTCCTTATGTATTTTTTACTTTTGCATTAGCCTTCTTCAAGTGCCCTATGGTTAAAAGAAGTGGTCAAGGTGGTCTTTCATCCCCACTCAAAGTACATCATCATAAACAAAGAGAATTACTAATGCTTTTATCTCGCACACTATGTGACACCAAGATCGGATACTAAGGTGTCTTAACCAAGGATAGCTAAGCCTTGGAGAAGATCACAAAGCCCATTGATCGAGGGTCAGAGTGTCACACATGCCTAGACCCGGTCAAGGGCTTATAGTGTCTTCCTGGAAACAGACAGCCATAGGCTACATAATTTCACACAAAGTCAAATAGTTGGTAACAGACCAAGCGCCTCCATTCTCCCAGAGAATGGCCCTTAGCTCCGGGTTGAGTTCCTAGTCCCAGACTAGGTAAATTCCTAATAACTGACCAGGTGCCTCGATTCAAAGAATGGCCACTCAGCTTTAGGTTGATTCCCCCAGTGCTAGACTGGTTCCATATCCTGGTCCTGAACCAGATGTCACCATTCAATAGAATGGTCACTCAACTCAAGGTTGAGTCCCCCAATGCTGGACTGGTTCCATATCTTGGTCTCAGACCAGATATTCCCATTCAACAGAATGTTCACTCAACTCTAGGTCGAGTCCACACCCTGGTCTCGAACCAGGTGTCTCCATTCTCTTAAGAGAATGGCTCTCAATGCTGCTCAGAAAAATCAACACTCCCTCTCAGCGAGAGAGGCATTCTCTACCATGCCAAGCTTGTCATGAAAGTATACGAACTTTGATGTTGTCAAAGGCTTGGTCAAGATATCTGCAATTTGTTCATTCGTACGAATGTACTGCAACTTCAGAGCACCTCTTTGCACTAGGTCTCTGATGAAATGATACTTCATTTCAATGTGTTTCGATCTATTATGAAACATCGGGTTCTCTGAAACCTTAATGCAACTCTGATTATTGCAATGGATGATCGTTGAGTCAAGCTTTCCACCGAAGAGATCAGATAGAAGTTTTCTGAGCCAAACTGCTTCCTTGCAGGCATCACTTGCAGCAATATACTCTGCCTTTGTTGTACTTTGAGCTATGGAACCCTGCTTCCTGCTGGACCAAGAGATCATTGCAGATCCCATACTAAAGCAGTAACCAGAGGTACTTTTCCGGTCTACTGTGCTTCTAGCCCAATCTAAATCAGCATATCATGATAACAATACTCCATTGCTGGAAGTATACCTAAGCCGGTAAGTGGTAGTACCTCGCACATATCTGAGTATGTGTTTAGCAGCTACCCAGTGTATGTGCTTCAAATCGGACATGAACTGACTCAAAGCATTTACTATGTAACAGATGTTCGGTCTCATATGCACGAGATACATCAAGGATCCAATAAGTTGTCTGTACAGAGTAGGGTCCACACTTTGTGAACTGGTGGCTGAGTTACGCAACTTTGTCAAGTTGGTATTCATGGGTACACTCATGGACTTGCAGTCCTGCATCCCAAATCTCTACAAGATGTCCACTGCATACTTTCCTTGTGTCAGGAAAATCTCGCTTGGCTTTTGCCAAACCTCTAAGCCAAGGAAATAATGCATCAAACCGAGATCCTTCATCTCTCAGAGGTAAGCTCCCTCTTACACTGTTCTATCAATTGTTCATCACCTGTAAGAAACAAGTCATCTACATATAGAACAAGGATCAAGATATAATTATGAACAACCTTAAAGTACAAGTTAGTGTCAGCTGTACTTTTGGAAAACCCCAAGCTATGGAGAAATCCATCCATCCTCGCATACCAGACTCTTGGAGCTTGTTTCAATCCATACAAGGCTTTCTTCAGTTTACACACATGGGTCTTATTTCCATGAGTCACAAAGCCTTCGGGTTGTTCAATATAGACTTCCTCCTCAATCTTGCCATTAAGGAAGGTTGTCTTTACATCCATCTGATGTAACTTCCATCCAAATACTGCAGCAAGAGAAATGATGGTTCTAATGGTAGTATACCTGGTAACAAGAGCAAATGTCTCATCGTAGTCAATGCCTTCTTTCTGAGTGAAGCCACGAGCTACGAATCTAGCTTTATACTTCTCCACACTGCCATCAGCAGCATGCTTGATTTTATAAAGCCATCTGGATGTCACCACTGACTTTCCTGTTGGTCTGGGAACAACTTCCCACACATCATTCTTCATGATTGAACAATACTCTTGAATCATGGCATCAACTCATACTAGTTGACTTGTTGCTTCTTCGTATGAGGAAGGTTCTGCACTGATGAGTTGGATCATAAGAGCGGAGTACTTCTGTGGTCTTATGCTTTCTCTGAAAGTCCTGAGAGGAGCTTTATGCTTCTCGCCTTCTTGAACCGTTTCTCGGTACCAAGCAAGTCTCATTTTGGAAGGAGGAACTTCAAGTAGTTCTTTTGGTGGACTTTCAATGTCCTCAGGTACATTTGGAATTTGATCCTCAAATTCCTCTTCCTCCCTCTGAATTTCTGAATCTGGAAACTCAAGGGGATGTACTTCATCTTCCTTTGAAAGCTCTTGTGTTTGACGAAACAAAGCTTCCTCATGGAAGATCACATCTCTACTGACTTCAATGTACCTCTGTCCAGGTACATAGATACGATAGGCCTTCGAGCAATCACTGTACCCAACAAATATACCTTTCTTACTGGAAGGCTCTAGCTTAGCCCTCTTTTCCTTTGGCACATGAATGTAAACTGGAGAACCAAATATTCTCGTGTGACCAACTACAAGTTTCTTTCTGGTAAAGACTTCTTCTGGACTCTTCTCCCCCAAGATAGCATGAGGGCTTCTGTTCTTGTTATACACAGTAGTACCTGCAGCTTCAGCCCACAAGGATAAAAAAAGATCTAGATCAGTAAGCATGGCTTTAGCAACTTCACAGATCGTTCTATTCTTCCATTCTGCAACCCCATCGGTACTATCAACTCTTTCTTGATTCCCGCTTCGCGGCAAAAATCATCAAACTCATTAGATTCATACTCACCTGCGTTATCTGATCTCAAGATACGGATGTGTCTGCCACTCTGATTTTCAATCAGAGCCTTGAACTCTTTGAACCTGTCATAAGTTTCATTTTTGGCCTTGAGAAAGTAAATCCATGACTTCCGAGAGTGATCATCAATGAACAAGACATAATATAAACACCCACTCAAAGAGGGTGAAGACATAGGCCCACAAATGTCATAGTGAATCAAATCTAAAATGCCTTTAGATCTATTCTTGCTTCTAGAAAAGGATTTCTTAGTGTTCTTACCTAGAGCCCTTGTCCTCTAAGCCAACAACAGATAGAAGATTCTTCCATGAAGAGGACTCTGTAGCCCTTGTCCTCTAAGCCAGCAATAGATAGAAAATTCTTTTTCAAACCAGGAACATATAAGACATCATCAATATGTAAAATCGTACCTAGTCAAGTTGAAGTGAAGTTGACCCAACTCCTTCAAACTTGTAAGTGGAGCCATCTCCAAGTTCCACCTGAGTTGTGAACTTCTTCTTTCTATAACTAGTGAGAGCTCCACGGTTTCCCGTCATATGCCTGGAGGCACCACTATCCACCAACCAAGAGGTAGCACTGTCTGTGATGGATCCAGACAAAGCTGAGATCCAATAGTACTCTCTTCTAGGTTCGTCTTCTTTGTTAGCCCTAGTGTTCTTCTTAGGTTCTTCTTCTTCTTCTTTTGCAGCAGACGCTTGAAATCTTCTTTTGAATTTCTTCTTGGTCTTCCTGCAATCCCTAGCAAAGTGCCCAAACTTGTGGCAATTATAGCCAGTGTTTTAAAAATCAGTCTGACCGGTTTTGGAACCGATTCGGTACCAAACCAATTCAAACTGGCAGGAAAACCGGATCGGTGACCGGTTCGTTATCGAACCCGTCAGCTAGGTCACCAAATCGGTCCGGTTCGATCCAAACCGATATGACCAGCCCATTTCCGAAGCTAGTCAGTTGATTAGGGCAAGTTTCCATTTGTTTTTAACCTAAACTAGTCCCCACCCAACCCAACCCAACCCAGCTACAAATAACAACTACCACTCACTACCTATTATTTATTTTGTTTGATGTTTGGACTCTTGGAGTAGTCTGGAGTGGAGTTGCTACAGCAGCAACATGAGTGCTCAGTGGACAAAGCAGTTGACAGTGCCAATGGCAAGTGCTGAGTTGGGTGGACACTGGACAGTGGCAGTGCTTACCGTTGATTTGGGTGGACAGTGTTGGACAGCAAACAGTGCTGATAGTTTTCAACTTTTTATTGCTGAGCTGGGTGGACAGTTTATAACTTTGAAGTTTGCAGAGGTACAAGTGTCAAGAAGTGGGCAGTCTTCAAGAATCAATATCAGAGATTTAGAGGTAAGTAACAAATTTATCAAAGTTTATGTTTTATAAAAAATTAAAATTCTTATTTATGTGAGTTAAAAGTTTACCAAAAATTTGTATTTGTAATTTTGTATTAATTATTAAACAAAGATCTCTTTTGCAATACTTTTATAATTTTAAAAAGTAATTTTATAATTTATTATTTTACCAATTGGTAAAAGAGATGAAGATCCCCTATATTTTTATAATTTTATAATTTTGCTCGTTGTTGTTTCAACTTTCAGCCTATCAGAAATGGCCCCAAAAGCAAAAGATTTGGCATGGGCCCATGCAGATGTTGTTGACAGGGTGATGTATTGCAAATATTGCAAGAAGTTGATTAAGGGTGGTGGAATTTACAGGCTTAAACAACACGTGGCTGCCATCAAAGGCCAAGTGAAGGCATGTGAAGCTCCACTGGATGTTTTTGGACAGATTAGCGCTGATATGCAAATATATTTTAAAAAGTTTGATGATAGTAAGGCTAGGCAAAGAGAGATAGAGGAAGAAGTAGGAAAGAAGAGGAGGCTTGCTGAAATGATGGGTGGGACCTATGCTCCGAGTTCAATTGAAGGCTCTTCATCTATCCCTTCTACCGATCTAAGGGATCCTTTTCAATATGTTGCACCCTCCGATACTACACAAAAGAAGGGTGGCATTCAAAGCTATTTTACACCCTCTGCTAGTGCCAATGCTTCTCAGTTGCCTCCAGCACATATTCAGCCCACCTTAGATGACCATTGGAAGAAGAAATACAAAGAAGTTGCCTATGATTACATAACTAGATAGTGGTATGATGTTGATCTCCCCTTCAATGTTGCCCGATCTTCTTATTACCAACCTATGTGGGATGTTGTTATAGCTGTTGGTAAGGGTTTCAAAGGCCCTGGTATGCATGACTTGAGGGGATCTCTTTTGCAAAGAGAGATAGTGTCCATAGATGAACACCTGAAGGATTTCAAACAGTCATGGGTCAAAACAAGATGCACTATCATGTCATATGGATGGACTGATCACAGGGGTCGTACTCTCATAAACTTTCTTGTCTCTTGCCCACGAGGAACCATGTTTTTGAGATCACGTGAAAGACGCAAATCTGTTATTTCATCTTTTGGATGAGGTTGTTGAGGAGGTGGGGGCAAGTAATGTTGTACAAATCATCACAGATAATGCCTCTAACTATGTTCTTGCTGGTAAGATGTTAGAGGCAAAACATAAAACCATATTCTGGACTCCATGTGGGTCACATTGCATAGACCTCATGCTTGAGGACATATGAAAACAAGATTGGATCAAGGACACTATAGAGCATGCCAAAAGCAACACCAAATACATCTACAACCACGGTTGGGTATTGAGCGTGATGAAGAGACACACACAGGGCAAGGACCTTGTTAGGCTTGCAGTTACTAGATTTGCAACTCACTTCCTCACGTTGCAATCTCTCCTTTGCCAAGCATAGAACTTGGAGAAAATGTTTTCAAGTGATGAATGGAATTCATCTCAATGGGCCCTCAAACAAGATGGAAGAGACACCAAGAAAAGAATTAAAAGCTCTTCGTTTTGGCAAAGAGCAGCAGAGGTTGTGGCAATTACTGAGCCACTTGTTAAGGTGTTGCGGTTGGTTGATGGAGAAAAATTGGCCATGGGCTACATTTATGAAGCAATGGATCAAGCAAAGGAGCAGATAAAGGCAGCATACAAAGATAGAGTGGCCAAGTATGGGCCTATTTGAGAGATCATTGATAGGAGATGGAACAATCAACTCCATCGCCCTATACATGCAGCTGGGTATTTTCTTAACCCAACGTATCAGTATAGAGAGCATATTGATCCAGATCTGACTGGGGAGGTAGCAGATGGATTATATTCTTGCCTTGAGCGCATGGTCCCAAATGAGGCGAACCAATTGGAGATACATCGACAGATCAACTCTTTCACCGCCGCCATAGGTACCTTTGCCAATAATGTGGCTAAGATTTCAAGAGAGGATGACCAACCAGGTAAACATTTCCATTGTTTGATTAATTTCTGTTTTTAAAGTTTAAACTGCAATTCTTAAATTGTAAATAGTAAATACTAAATACTGCAATTCTTAGCCAAATTTACAATCGAATTTGTTGAATTAAGTTATTAACTACCTTGACTCTTCACATTTGCAGCACAATGGTGGAAGGCATTTGGTAACCATACTAAACTATTGCAAATGTTTGCAATTTGGGTCCTGAGTCAAACCTGCAGCTCTTCTGGGTGCGACCGCAATTGGTCTTTGTTTGAGCGAATTCACACAAAGAAGAGAAACCGTTTAGAGCAAAAACGGTTAAACAATCTAGTCTTCGTGCAGTACAACCTCTAACTTAGGCGCAACCAATTGATGAGCAAAAGACCTGATACGGATCCCATTGTCTTAGATGATATAGATCCAACCTCAGATTGGGTAGTGGAGACCCAACCACCAGAGTTTGGTGATGACATAGATGTTGAGCTGGAGAGCTTGTTGGATGTTTCGTTGGATGCAAATCCTTTATTGTCGATGCCATCAGTTCATACATGTGTAGATGCTGAGAGAGAGCAGTGCCAGGCATGGCAGGCACTAGCCGATCAAAACCTCGTACTTATAGTCGTCTACGACGTCGACATTCAGCCAGTACTACTACTTCATTAGCAGATGACTTTGATCCTGAGGAGCCCGAGACTGAGCCAGATCATGATGCCTTTGCTAGTCCTTCTGGTTCTTCTTCTAGTTCTAGTTCTAGCAATGGTGCTGAGTTTGATTATGATCATTGATGATGTATTATGTAGTTGATTATGTAGCATGTTTTTTGGACTCTCCAATGCATATAACCTTTACTATAGATGGCCTAGCCTCCTAGGCCTCATGGATTATGTATTTTGTTCTAGTATCCTAGATATGTTACATGTATTATCATTTATGGATTGCACAGAGTACAATCACAGACTCCAAATTACAGTACACTTTGTGCCATTTTGATATATTGACTTTTATATGGTATATACATCAGCAGATTTTGGTTATTGTGTCTTCAATGCCTTGGAATCATGGATTATAATCTTGAAAATGTTGTTTTTCTTTAAAATTTAAATATTTTATGTATTTTTTAGCAAACCGATTCATTGAATTCAAATCGGCCGATTTATGACCGATTCATTACCGATCCTGATTCCGATTCCGAGTTGACTCTTGACCAATTCCGATTCCAATTTTTAAAACTATGATTAAAACACTCCACTTTTAAAACATCAGAGAGCTTACCTTGAGGTTTCTTACCCTTCTTTTGCTGAGAGGAGGGCAATCATGCCAAGGTCTTTCAAAGTTTGGTTGATTCTCACGTCCATTAACTGATGCCAGGAATGTCTCCCAAGAGCTTGGGAGACCATCAACCACAGTTTGCACAAGGTCATCGTCATCAACAACAATACCAATAGCAATAAGTTGATATCTTACCTGTGCAATCTTTGTGAAGGAGCCAACCCCTTCATCCTTGTTCAACTTCAAAGTTCATAGCCTTTTCTTCAAGACTCTCTTCTGATTGAGAGCTTTCTTCTCATACAAGTTGGTCAAAGTGTCAAAGCATTCTTTGGCAGTCTTTAATGTTGTCATGTTGGGCATCACAGTTTCTTTGACAGAATCATAGATGATCCTTCTAGCCTTAGCCTGCTTCTTCTTATAAGCAAGTCTGCTAGCATTAGATGTTGGCTCTTCACTAACATTGAACACAATGTCATCAAGGTCATTTTCTTCTACAACAGCTGTAAGCCTAGCATTCCAAGAGTTGTAGTTAGCTAAACCTTGAAGCTTCTCTTCCGGTCTGAAGATGTTGATGGCCATATCTGCCACTTAGTCAAATATCAAGTCTGCAAAATATCCCAATGTCTAGGAAGATAACAACAATTTCTTCTTACTGGGTCTTCACATTCTATGCTCTGATACCATGTTGAATTTTAGCATTAGCATGAATACTTTAAAAAAATTGCAGACTAACATAAACAAATGACTAGTGCAATAAATCACATCAACATACTGAACACAAGAGTTTTTCACTGGGGAAACCTTTAAAGGACAAAAACCCCAAAAGCATTAGTAATTCATCTCGTAAATGAGATGACTCAGTTCGTCAAAATTCTCAAACCCTAATTGGGTTTGTACCACAGATCCACAATTACAGAAGATAAAGTTTTACAGAGAGAAAATGCCAAACTAGGCTTTTTAACAAATTAGGGCTTGCTTCCCTAATCGTCTCTCTCCTGCCCAAAAATTTGCAGGTTGCCCGAATTTCTGATTTTGTATGCCCAGATCTGTTTAGGCCTGCCTGTACCTGTTTAGGCCTTCCCGTACCTGCTTCCCGTACATGTTGCCCGACTGTTGCACTAATGTTGTTCTGTTGCCTGTAGGGCAGATCTACCTACCCGGAACCTGCGGGAAAAGTCTGTCAACTGCCCGAGCAGTGTTGGGCTAGTCCATGGACTGCCCGAGGGTCTGGTGCAGACCCAGCACCCTCTAGACTAGTCTGCAAACTGCCCGAGGGTAGTCGACAGCCCTCATGGGCTAGCCTTAAGGTTGCTCGAGGGTTTGCAAGGGCCTCGAACCCTCTCAGGCTGGCTGGTTGGTTGCACGAGGGTTTTGTGGCCTCTCGGCAGCCTTCACGGGCTACTGCTGTGGGCTACCGAGACTCCAACAGAGGGGCAAAGCCCTAGAGTGGCCTGCCCATGGAAAAGGAGGGCAACTGTGAGAGAGTAGGGCTGCGCGTGAAGACTTAGAGTTGCCCGATGAAACTCGATGAAGACTTCGATGCTGCCCTTAGAAGGAAAAGAAGAGTTGGGGTAAAACCCTAACTCATAAAATCTGATAAAAGAATGTTGTTGCTGAAACCCTAAATTAGGGTTAATAAAAAAACAAGTGTGAATGCCCTCATCCATGCTAGGGCAACACATCAATCTTACTTCTCTTCAATAACCGAAAATTTCTTCTGTTGGAGCAGTTGTACCTATGAGAGCAAAGTGTGTGTAATAATGAAATGGATTGATCTTTTTTATATCCTTTGAGTCACCTATAAGTGGACTAAAACTCAAAAGAACAAAATATTATTATTTTATTCTTTTCTCACTTATACTTTTACCCTTAGTGGTACTAAAGGTCTTTTTGCACTTTCACTTTGACACCTTAGTGGTACTAAGGGTCCTTACGTATTTTTGACTTTTTCTTTAGCCTTCTTCAAGTGCCCTGTGGTCAAAACAAGTGGTCAAGGAGGTATTTCATCTCCACTCAAAGTACATTATCATAAACAGAGAATTACTAATGCTTTTATCTCACACTCTATGTGACACGAAGATCAGATACTAAGGTGTCTTAACCAAGGGTAGCTAAGCCTTGGAGAAGATCACAAAGCCCATTGATCTAGGGTCGAGTGTCACACATGCCTACACCCAATCTAGGGCTTATAGTGTTTTCCTGGTAACAGACCAGGTGCCTCAGCCATAAGCTGCATGATTTGACACAAAGTCAAATACTTGGTCATAGACCAATCGGCTCCATTCTCCCAGAGAATGGCCCTCAGCCTCGGGCTAAGTCCCTAGTCCCGGACTAGATAAATTCCTAGTAACTAACCAGGTGCCACCATTCAAAGAATGGCCACTCAGCTTTAGGTTGAGTCCCCCAGTGCTAGACTGGTTCCATATCCTGGTCCCGGACCAGATGTCACCATTCAACAGAATGGTCACTCAACTCAAGGTTAAGTCCCCCAGTGTTGGACTGGTTCCATATCTTGGTCTCGGACCAGATATCCCCATTCAACAGAATGGTCACTCAACTCTAGGTTGAGTCCACACCCTAGCCCCGGACCAAGTGTCTCCATTCTCCTAGGAGAATGGCTCTCGATGCTGCTCAGAAAAATCAACAAATATATGTGATAACAAGTACATGCATGTGTCTTATAAAGACTTGAGATTGAGTTGGGATTTGAAATTCCAGAGCCCATCTGAAAATCTATAGTTTTCATGCACATGCACCTCTCATGCGCATGCACACCTACTTTTCATGCACATGCATCATGCATATTCCATGCAGCATGCAGACCTCATGCACATGCATCATACATATCTCATGTAGATCACACTGCTGCCTTAAAAATTGGTGCGTCCCTGCACTGCTCGCATGTTTCCATCACTAGATCCATGTCAATTGGTAGAGAGTTTCTCACACACTACATCAATGCCTATACCCATAATGAACCTTCGTGCTAGGAATCAACACTTGAAGGACATCCCGAGTTACAAAACTCAACATAGTTCACATTCAACAAGCTATGAACAAAGGTAATGTCTATAATACCAAATAAAAATTTATGGAATAACATCAACTTTTGAAAAATCTTCTGTTTGAATGAAAGAATAAACATATTTCCAAAAAAAATGATAGGATCCTTTTGCAAAGGTTTATGGAACCTATTCCTAAACCTAGCATAAGGAGCATTTATAAAATGGCACCCCAAGGATTAAAGGAGTGCATTCCCAAATAATTTTGAATTTTAATATTGTAGTGAGCATTAATTCTTATAGATCTAATATTTTTACACTTGTTTTCATCATGTATTTAGGCTTAAACTTATTTGAAAACTATTCATCTTGATATTACAATGAGCTTTACTCTTATCGATCAAGTTTATTCCCCATTGTTGGATCATTTCTTTCCGGTTTGAATTTATTTAGCACTTGACGTTTAGGCTCCTGAATCCTTGCTTAGGAAGTGTGTTAAAGTGCATACAACAGGGTTCAAATGTTTAATTCCTGATTACTTTTCCATGGAAATCTACTGGATTTTAACATGGGTTTTTGCAATACAATAGAGTTTTGCTCTTTATTTTAGCTGTAGTGATTCTAATTTATAAACACATGGAAGGACACGATAACCTGAATAGAGAATACATGCCTATATATTCAAGTCGTCATCATTGCAGGCAATGTGATAAGTAAACATAACAAATAAACTTTATGTTACATACATAGAATAAATTTTTTTTAAATATAATAATAATAATAGAGACCACAAAAGAAACATCTTGAAAATTCAAATAATATAGAACATACCTGGTATTGTAGTCAATAATTTCTCTTGAAGGTTTGACCAGTTTGTCAAGAACAACCTTAAGCAAGCACAAATAAGAATGAATTATGATATTTTTAAAGCAATTTGGAAGATATTCTGAAGCATTTGGTAAAAGCATAAAAGAGAAAGTAGTGCTGCAATTTATTAAATGATCACGTCATGCCATTATTTGTTCTGATAAAGACATGGATTAGGTCACATTTTCCCAGTCTTAATAATGAGAGATTAGCTTAAACCAAAAGGATCATATAGGTCAAGTAACTAGAAGATTTCTTCTACTTTGAAGAATCAGATTCCTGATGATAACCAGACTCTATTACTCTTAGAGTCTACAGAGTCATTTGATTAGGGTCACAACACACCATGCTACCCTTCATTTAATCAATAAAGAACTTTGTTTCCAAAACCGCTGCAAAAGATGCCATCAAACTACTCTTCTATGGTCTACCCTTATCACAAAACTTTCAATACGTGAATTCAAAAACTACCACCACTTTGGCAAGCAGTTTTTTGAGTTATCAATAGGGCAATGATGTATGTTGAAAAATTACCAAAGTGTCTGTTCACCTTGTGATGCCTTGGGGTGGACATGAACACTTAAAAGTTGTGGTCCCTAGTATTTTTAAAGTGAGAATGACTTTATGTTTATAAAGTGAGTTTGAGTTCTTAAATATTTTAAATGTGACTTTGAGAATTAAAAAGGTGGGTGAGTAATAATGTCTCATTTTATATTTAAAAGTGAATTAAATGCTTTTAATGAGAAAAGTGAGATTTAACATGAGCCATAAATCTCATCTAGTTATGTTTTAATCTAGGCCTTTAATTTTCAAGTGGTGGTTACTCTAATAAAAAGGCTAGGGAAAGGCGTTTGTTGACCACCAAAACCAACTAGGTGGACAACGATGTACCATGCACATGTTGGATGTGCCTTGAAGATAAGAATGAAGTACTTAATGATTTTATCAAGCGAGGTAGATCTTCTTCTCTTCTTCTCTCTATGAAATTTTCACACCCCTGCAGGGGATTTTGTAAGGATATGTCAGCATGAAGGTCTAGTTTTTTGTAGCTTAATCACCTAAGACTTAGTCATTAGGGAAGTCCTTTCATTGAGTTTTTTTTATTTGGATAATTAAAATTTATTTTTAGAGATTTTAATCATTTTAGTTTTTCACTCAAAATTACTTCCAAAGAGGTGAAAGGTGTTCTAGTGATCGAGTCCATGGGGTGATTGGGGTCTAGGAATCTTCTATATTACCATGCTAGACATTATCCGGAGTCTTGCGGAATTTCATTAAGTTTTGCATAGGGTTTTTTAATTTTTGGTCATTAAAAATTGTCACTCAAGACAATTTGTTGTAATGTAAAATAGGGTTACTTGGTCCATATTAATGTTGTATAGGGGTATGGGTACTCAAGACAAATGACATGAGACCCCCTACACCCTTGGGCCAAGTTTGAAGTCATTCGAATGAGTATTACTATGGTTTGGTCACTTTTTTCCAGGTCAGTCATGAAAATCAGGAAATTGGGCATTTAATTAGAGAGTCAAATTTTAGAAAAGTGACTAATGTCACTTGGGGTGGCCAAGTAAAGGTTCTAATGTTTATATTATGTTCCTAAGATAAATTTAAGACCCAAAGGGGGACCCCCAAGCAAGCATGTAACAAGTTTTGAATTGTCGACTCTGGGGGGTGCCCCTTCTCTCTTTGATTGGTTAGGTGAGCTAAAGTCAATGGAAGGGGCCCCACTATGGTGGTTTCCTCCCCATTTGACATAGCAATAAGGTTAAAAGCATTAAATTGGAGGTTTCTCTGCCCATATTTGAGATCTCAAACCATGGTTTTGCCCTCCTTGAGCAAATTTGCCCCCCTCTCTTGGGGCCCCCTCTCTCCCTTGTGACACTTGTCTAGCAAGCACAAAGCCTCTCTCTTTCATTTTTCCTGTTTAAGGAGGGAATTCCTCCTCATTTGGGCTGGATTCACTTACTCTTTTGCTTCATTTTGCTCATGCTCTCTTTCTCTCTCATTCTATCATTCTTGCTCTCTTGCTCCATTCTTATCCAAGAGGAGCCATTGTACTTTCAAGTTTTGATGATAATAGAAGAAATCTTTGGAGGAAGTATTGTCCATGCATTGTGATTGAGGTGATCTTGTTCCTTTATTGGTTCATTTTGTATTTGGAATCTCATGCAAAGTTTTTGCTTGAGAAAAGTATTGTAATAGTTTTGTTGCATGTTATGTGGGTTGTTTGCTTAGAATTTGGGAAGTTAAAGTATTTATAGCTTGAATATTTTGTTTCTCAAGTCTTTGTGGATTTCTCACTCCATTTGCATTGTTGAGCTAATTTTGTTACAAGTTTCCCAAGTTTGGAGAGTGGGATTCTCGAGTGGGATACCCCATTGTCCAACAAGTTTCGAAAAAGACTTGGCATCTTTACTAACATTCTTATTCTTATTGCAGCTCTTAAATACTTCATTTTGCACTCAAATATTATTATTTTTCAAGTTTTTACATACTAGATTTGCCTTGAAAATTTTCTGATTTTTGCATGAAAATTTTTGAGTTTGTTTAAAACTCATTTCTATCACTTTTGTGCTATAATAGCTTGTTGTTTTGTGCAGGTTTCTAATCTCACAGGGGGAGTGAATGCTCAAGTTCAGCCACTAGCAAGCACCAACAACACCCAAGAGAGTCTACTTCAAGTCCCTCGCAAAAAATGGTTAAAAAAATCACTCTTTCTCTCTCATTTCTTAATAAATATTAGTGTTGAAATCTACATCTTTGTAACAAGCCCAAGAGAGTCTCTTGGGCTTGAGTTTGTTGTGCTTCATTTCGAGTTTTCAGTACTTAGTGATTTTGGTTTCAGGTGCATGTAAGTGAAGTGGCTCTGCCCATCCTTGATGACCATGTAAGTTGCTTGGATTTAGATTAGTTTACTTCATTGTTTGTTTTATTTTTTACCGCACCTCACAAGTGAAGTGGCTCTGCCCATCTATGTGAAATCGCATTGGCTAGCATTTTTATTTCAAGTATTTGGTTATTTATTTTTTGCCCGCACCTCACAAGTGAGTGGCTCTGCCCATCCATGTGAAATCGCGTGCTAGCATTTTTATTTCAAGTATTTGCTTGTTTCCTTTTCTCCGCACCTCACAACCGAGTAGGCTCTACCTCCGTTGTGATATCGCGCTTGGCTTGTTTTGTTTAATTTTTGCTTTAAGGATAAAATTTACCACAAGCCCTGTTTTTTGCCCCGTATCCTCTCCCCCCGCCGATTCGACCGATCTAGGGTGACGAGAAAGGGCAAAGATATGTGTTGGCTAGTTTAATAGGCACCCAAATAAGTATATTCATTAGAAAGGAAAAACAGAGACTTGACCTGTGGAGCTAGAGGTCGTAAGGGGGTTCGTGGCACTTTGTCTCCTCCAGTTAAGCACCCAGCAAGTTTCAAGTTTGACCCGTGGAGCTAGGTGGGAACCTTTTGTTCCCATGTTGAGCACCCGACATTCTCTCTCTAATCGAAGGAGATAGTCTCTTGGGTTAGACATCTGGAATAGTTCATTTCTTTACAACAAACACCTTAATTCCCTAACTCAAAAAGACATAAAATTTACTAAAACTTACAGGACCACTTGCATAACATTGTTACAATCATTTACATTTCTCTGCTTTGCAATCACTTTATTTTAATTTACTCATTTATTGGAAGTCATCATGTTTTTGTATATCTGTTAAAGTAAATGAGTTGATGCTTTAGGAAAGTTATTTGAAGATGATTATTGTGACTCCATAGCCCAAGTAGAGACGGCACTGGTCATTTTGATTATTTGATTGTTTCTCTCTTTCATACATTACTGGTTGATTGTTAAAGGGTTTGCTTGACATTGAAATATTTGCATCACTGCACGCTGATTGTCATTTTTGTAATTTACAACTCCCAGAAAACATTCTTCAAAAAAGAACTTAGTAAGTACGGACTACCCCCCTTGGCCTTTAAGAGTTGTGGTCTAAATAGAGGAGTTTAGAATCGAGGTGACAGTGGGTTCTCAACTCATAAGTTGCCCTTAGGAACACACACAGCGGTTGGGAGACTTACCTGTGTCCAAGGGTGTTTTAGGCAGCAACAGCGTTGAGAAAATCATTTGTTCACATTCACAAAGAGATTTTGGAGAGGAGAACGAGAGAAAAGAAGAAACCCTTGAATTTTTGGAAAAACTGAGTTATAGGCTAGAGATCAAATCCAAGGAACGAAAATTGAGGTGAGGTTGTACAATTCAGATCGTACAGCATGCACACTTTCCTAGGAATCCATACAGCAGTCGTACAACATTAATTACAGGGTCGTACAGCATCAATTTAGAGGTAGCAAAAGGTAGCATAAATTGCAGGTCGTACAGCATCAATTGGGCATGAAAATCGAGGTCATACAACATTAATTACAGGTCGTACAGCGCTGAAAAATCAGGTCATACAACACAGAAATCGGGGCAGTGATTTCTACCACATTTTCCAAGGTCACACATGTGAACCGTACAGCTGTTTGGAGGGCACAGTTTTCGAGATGAATTCTGGAAATTTTCTGCAGTCCATTTAGTGATTGTTTGGCACAAATTCCAAGGCGATTTGGTTGAGACAAATACTATTGTAAATTTGATTAGTTTTCCTGAAGAAATAAAAATATCTCTGAAACTGGTTTCCCTTCGGGGTTTTTCCTGGACCATTTTGGTCAAAATTTTGAGTCTAAATTTCATGTGTGTGTTGGCTATTATAATTTTCTGAGTGTGAAAATGTTGGCTGCCATTTAAATTTCTGAGTTGTTTATGTTGAAATAACTCCATGTGTTTGAAGCAAAAGTGAAAATTTTTTATTATAAATGATTATGCATGTTGGGGTTTGGGCATTAAACTACATGCAGCGACACTAAACTTAAAATCGGGTTGGGGTTCCAAAATTTTCATGGTATCAGAGCTGAAGTGAAGGGCTGAAATTGAAACTTAGATTGAAATTTCATACTTGGAGAAATAAGGGAAAACACGGTTTTGTGAATAAACAGGTTCTTTGGCTTATTTCCACTCAGTGTTTTAAAAATCGGCCGACTCGAAACCGGAACTGACCGAGTTGACCGGTCTAGACTCTAACCATTTGGAACATTGAACCGACAGAAAAACCGAACAAACCGGCCGGCTAGGTGCCTTAACCGGCCAGTTTGGTACTGAACCGGTTCGAACTGGCTAAGCCCAATAAAAACCAATCGGTTGCTCCATCGACAATCTCTGCAAACCCACATGACGTGAAGGGGTTTAATTCCCTATTTTTTTTAAAAACCCTAAAATGAACCTACAAATACACCCCTCCACCTCTCATTTGCGTCACACTTCTCTCTTTTATCAGTTGGAGCATTTGTGGTTGTAGCTGTTAGAGCTTTGTTGGAGTTTTTTTGAGCCTGTGGTTGTTGCCGTTGGAGCTTTTGTGCCTATTGGAAACCAAAGGTTGGAGCAGTTAGAGCACCGAAGGCTTAAAATTTGTGTATGGGTTGTAGGCTTAAAATTGTATTTCGTTTCAGAATCTGAGATGTGTGCTATGACTCACGAGACTTGATTATGAACTATGTAGTGCACTTGGTTCCATCTTGAAGTTGTGACCCATATATATATNNNNAAAAAGTACAATTTTTTTCATTAAAATTGTATTTTTTTGTATTTTTTACTAGTCCGGTTCATTGAAATCAAACCGCTCCGGTTCATTACCGGTTCCGGTTCCAATCCAAGATGACCCTCGACTGGTTTGATTCTCGGTTCTGGTTTTTAAAACATTGTTTCCAATGATGGCTACCAGACTTAGGTTAGAAGACATTTTGGATGGGGCAGTTAATTTTAGCCCATGGAAAGCTAGAATAGTGTTGATACTGCAGGACAATCTACTATGGGACATAGTGAACAATACCTCTACCAATCCAATCACAGTTCCTACAGTAGCAGTTGATCAGGCCATATTTGACAAGCAAGACATTAAAGTAGAAAGAATCATACTTGATGCCATAAAAGATCATGTTATACCACATATATCTGGGAAAGACTATGCTCATCAGATGTGGACATCTTTGACCAACTTATACCAGAGTTTTAATGAAAATCGGAAAATGGTGTTAAAGGAGAAGTTAAAGAGTACTCAGATGAACAAGGGGAAGAACATGGTTTCTTACCTTACCAATATTATACAGTTCGAGATGAACTTGGAGCGGTGGGAAAAAGAGTATCGGATGTTGAGTTGGTTTGCACAACTCTGAATGGCGTGACAAAGCTATGGGCTGTACTTTTGGAGTCAGTGATTGCTCGTGAGCATATGCCCACATGGGATCGTCTTTGGCATGATTTCATACAGGAGGAGACCCGTAGAGGGTATGTACAGGGGAGTACATTTCACAGCAAAGAAGATGAGGAAAATGTGGCCTTAGCAGCAAAGGGAAAGAAGAAGAAGTCCAAGAAGGGCCCTAAGGGTGGGACCAAGTAGTAGACAGGTGAGCAGAAAAAGGATATAAGCGAAGTGAAATGCTTTGCTTGTCCTAAGTTTGGGCACTACGCTAGGCATTGTCCAAACAAGAAGAAGAAGAAACAACAGACAGCAGCAGCAGCAGAGATCGATGAGTATGTTGCGAGATTTGACAAGGGGTTTTCTCTCTTTGCTGGTGGTTGTAAAGAGAGCAACATCTATCACCAACGGTGATATTGAGGACCAGATGGAGCATTCCATGATAGTTGGCCATTGACTAAGTGCATCCACCACTCCTTCCACGTGGTATACTGATAGTGAGGCTTCGAACCATATGACAGGTATTCGAGACATGTTTACTGAGATGACTGAGACAGGCTTGGAACTAGAGGTGGTGTTGGGTGATGACATAGTGGTGAGAGCAGTTGGGCATGGGACTGTCAGTTTTGAGAGGGATTCCAAGGAGCCCGTGACACTGAGGAATGTCTTGTACGTCCCTGGGCTGAAGAAGAACCTTGTTTCAGTTTCCACTATTTAGTACAGGGGCTTTCGAGTATATGTCCTAGATGGAAAAGTCCGTGTCTTTCCCAAGGTAGCAAGACCATCTGCTTCATATGCAATCATAGTTAGATGTGGGAAATTGTACAAGCTTCTCTTCTAATCTCATCATGCACTGGCATGTACTAGTAGCAGAAGTGAGTTGTGTGAGTTGTGGCACAAGAGGATGGACCATATTCATCATCCAGCTTTGAGGATGCTGAGAGACATGATTACAGGTTTGCCAGATTTCAGCACAAAGCAGAGTGGTGTGTGTAGGGGGTGTGCTTTGGGAAAGTACACCAAGACATCTTTTCCAAGTAGTGACACCAGATCAGAGGGAGTGCTTGACTTGATTCATTCATACTTGTGTGGTCCCATGTCATCTGCCTCTTGACAGGTTTTGAGTACTACATCACATTCATTGATGATTATTCCAGGAAGACCTGGATCTACTTCCTGAGGAGAAAGAAGTCAAAAGAACTCTTGAAGAGGTTGCAAGAGTTCAAAGCTCTTATGGAGAACCAAACAAGGAAGAGGATCAAAGTACTCAGATCAGACAATGGGGGTGAGTATACCTCCAAAGAGTTTGATAAGTATTGCAGACAAGAGGGGATAAAGAGGCAATTGGCAGTTCCTTACACTCCACAGCAGAATGGAGTTGCAAAAAGTAAGAATCGTGCAATAGTGGGAGCAGCGAGAGGCATGCTGCATCACCAAACTCTCGATTTCTTTCTATGGGTTGCGGCCTAAAGTATTGCTATTTATGTTCAGAACAGGAGTCCTCGTCGAGCATTGGGGAGTAAGAATCCTGAGGAGATGTTTACTAAGAAGAAACCTGAGATAGGCCACTTCCGCATTTTCGGATGCCTTATATATTCACATGTCCCTTCTTAGAGGAGAGATCTTGGTTGCAGCTTGCAAGAGAGATCTTGCTTCAGAGTTTGAGATGACAGACCTTGGCTTGATGCATTATTATTTGGGTATGGAGGTATGGCAAGAAGATGGACATGTTTTCCTGGGGAAAGGAAAATATGCAGCTGATGTTCTAAAGAGATTTCAGACGAAGGTTTGCAGACTGGTGTCCACACCCATGATCACCAACTGGAAGACACTCCCTGCTTTTGTAATATCCCAAATACAGATATTCTACTGTTTCACTATTCTAGGGCTTATTTGTACTCTCAAAATGCAAGAATACTAAAATAAAATTTGCATGCAAGGTGTCGGGACAATGGCCCTAAATTATAGCTAAACTAAGGAAAAGATTTACAGAAAGAAGGTCAACACTTACCACTAATAGTCAAGTTGATGATACTCCAGAAATAAGATGCATGCATAAAGATCCGGACTAGTGAGGTAATGATGCGTCCATCCCGGTGTTACCACCCAGCAGCACAAAACCCTCTCCTCAGCTAAAGGTGACGTTTTTGGTGGAGGAGTTGCCTGATGGAGCTGGGATTTTGTCGGGATGTAGATCTTCCTGTGCCAAAGAGAATAACCGGAGCATGCAGAGATTCTGACCCCTCTAAGCAGGCTAGCAAATTGGTTCCCCTGTTGAGCTGCTCACGCCCCCAACCACACAAAACTGTTGATAACTGCTCCGAATGAGCAAAGTGAAAGTTGATGATCACCCAATGCAGTAGAGTGACCCTGCTGATGAAGATGATGCCAGTATACGAGAGATAAACTGAGATTTAGAGACTCGGCGAATACTTTGGGGTTTTCTAGCTAAATCCCGAGTTGCACACGTGTTCCTGCAAACAATCTTCCAATGGATGTCAAATCGCTGTATATGAATGAAATAAGGATGAAAGTTGATGGTGGACTTGAATGGCCTAAATTGAAGGAGACTAGGGAAGATATTTCACTGTCGAACCCTCGTTAGCTGAAGACGTTGTCTTCAACCCCAACTGTTGTTGCTGCACACTGTGTTGTTGCTTAAATACCCCAAATCAACAATAATAATGATAGATAGCTCCTTATTGAAGCGGCCGGTTCGGTCACCAAACCGGTCCGGTTCGGTCCAAACTGGTCTGACTGACCGATTTCCGAAGCTGGCTGGCCAATTACGGCAAGTTTCCATTTTTTTTTTCATTTTTTTAACTTTTAAAGTTTTAACATTTGTTTTTTTATTTTATCTTATATTTTACCTAACCTACCCCTGACCTAAACTAGTCCCCACCCAACCCAACCCAACCCAACTACAAATAACAACTACCACTCACTACCTATTATTTATTTTGCTTGATGTTTGGACTCTTGGAGTAGTCTAGAGTGGAGTTGCTACAGAGGCAGCGTGAGTACTCAGTGGACAGAGGAGTTGACAGTGCCGGTGGCAAGTGTTGAGTTGGATGGACACTAGACAATGGCAGTGCTCACTGCTGAGTTGTGTGGACAGTGTTGGACAAGAAACAGTGCTGAGAGTTTTTAACTTTTTATTGCTGAGTTGGGTGTACAGTTTATAACTTTGAAGTTTGCAGAGGTACAAGTGTCAAGAAGTGGGCAGTCTTCAAGAATCAATATCAAAGATTCAGAGGGAAGTAACAAATTTATCAAAGTTTCTGTTTTATAAAAAAATTAAAATTTCTATTTATGTGAGTTAAAGTTTACCAAAAATTTGTATTTGTAATTTTGTATTAATTATTAAACAAAGATCTCTTTTACAAAAATTTTATAATTTTAAAAAAGTAATTTTATAATTTATTATTTTACCAATTGGTAAAAGAGATGAAGATCCCCTATATTTTTATAATTTTATAATTTTGTTAGTTGTTGCTTTAACTTTCAGCCTACCAGAAATGGCCCCAAAAGCAAAAGCTTTGGCATGGGCCCATGCAGATGTTGTTGACGAGGTGATGTATTGCAAGTATTGCAAAAAGTTGATTAAGGGTGGTGGAATTTACAGGCTTAAACAACACTTGGCTGTCATCAAATGCCAAGTGAAGGCATGTGAAGCTCCACTAGATGTTATTGAACAAATTAGAGCTGATATGCAAGAATATTTTAAGAAGTTTGAAGAGAGTAACGCTCGGCAAAGAGAGATAGAGGAAGAAGTAGGAAAGAAGAGGAGGCTTGCTGAAATGATGGGTGGGACCAATGCTCTGGGTTCAATTGAAGGCTCTTCATCTACTATCCCTTCTACCGATCTAAGAGATCCTTTTCAATATGTTGCACCCTCCGATACTACGCAAGAGAAGGGTGGCATTCAAAGCTATTTTACATCCTCTACTAGTGCCAATGCTTCTCAGTTGCCTCCAACACATGTTCAACCCACCTTAGATGACCATTGGAAGAAGAAATACAAAGAAGTTTCCTATGATTACATAGCTAGATGGTGGTATGATGTTGATCTTCCCTTCAATGCTGCCCGCTCTTCTTATTACCAACCTATGTGGGATGCCGTTATAGCTGCTGGTAAGGACTTCAAAGGTCTTAGTATGCATGACTTGAGGGGATCTCTTTTGCAAAGAGAGATAGTGTCTATAGAAGAATACCTGAAGGATTTCAAACAGTCATGGGTCAGAACAAGATGCACTGTCATGTCAGTTGGATGGACCGATCAAAGGGATTGTACTCTCATAAACTTTCTTGTCTCTTTCCCACGAGGAACCATGTTTTTGAGATCACGTGATGCATCTGATCAGGTGAAAGATGCAAATCTGTTATTTCTTCTTTTGGATGAGGTTGTTGAGGAGGTGGGGGCAAGTAATGTTGTACAAATCATCACAGATAATGCCTCTAACTATGTTCTTGCTGGTAAGATGTTAGAGGAAAAACATAAAACCATATTCTGGACTCCATGTATGGCACATTGCATAGACCTCATGCTTGAGGACATATGCAAACAGGATTGGATCAAGCACACTATAGAGCATGCCAAAAGCATCACCAAATACATCCACAACCACGGTTGGGTATTGAGCTTGATGAAGAGACACACACAAGGCAGGGACCTTGTTAGGCCTGCAGTTACTAGATTTGCAACTCACTTCCTCATGTTGCAATCTCTCTTTTCCCAAGCACAAAACTTGGAGAAAATGTTTTCAAGTGATGAATGGAATTCATCCCAATGGGCCCTCAAACAAGATGGAAAAGACACCAAGAAAAGAATTAAAAGCTCTTCATTTTGGAAAAGAACAGCAGAGGTTGTGGCAATTACTGAGCCACTTGTTAAGGTGTTGCAGTTGGTTGATGGAGAAAAATTGGCCATGGGCTACATTTATGAAGCTATGGATCAAGCAAAGGAGCAAATAAAGGAAGCATACAAAGATAGAGTGGCCAAGTATGGGCCTATTTGGGAGATCATTGATACGAGATGGAACAATCAACTCCATGGCCCTATACATGTAGCTGGGTATTTTCTTAACCCAAGGTATCAGTATAGAGAGCATATTGATCCAGATCCGACTGGCGAGGTAGCAAATGGATTGTATTCTTGCCTTGAGCGCATGGTCCCAAATGAGGCGGACCAATTGGAGATACATCGATAGATCAACTTTTTCACCGCTGCCACGAGTACGTTTGTCAATAATGTGGCTAAGATTCCAAGAGAGGATGACCAACCAGGTAAACATTTCCATTGTTTGATTAACTTTTGTTTTTAAAGTTTAATGTTTAAAGTTTAAACTACAATTCTTAAATTGTAAATAATAAATACCAAATACTGCAATTCTTAGCCAAATTTACAATTGAATTTGTTGAATTAAGTTATTAACTATCTTGACTCTTCACATTTGCAGCACAATGGTGGAAGGCATTTGGTAACCATACTAAACTATTGCAAAGGTTTGCAATTCGTCTCCTGAGTCAAACCTGCAGCTCTTCTGGGTGTGAGCGCAATTGGTCGTTGTTTGAGCGGATTCACACAAAGAAGAGAAACCGTTTAGAGCAGAAACGGTTAAACGATCTAGTCTTCGTGCAGTACAACCTCCGACCCAAGCACAACCAATTAATGAGCAAAAGACCTGATACAGATCCCATTGTGTTGGATGATATAGATCCAACCTCAGATTGGGTAGTGGAGACCCAACCGCCAGAGTTTGGTGATGACATAGATGTTGAGCTGGAGAACTTGCTGGATGTTCCGTCGGATGCAGATCCTTTATTGTCGATGCCATCAATTCATACAGTTGTAGATGCTGAGAGAGCAGTGCCAGGCATGGCGGCCACTAGTCGATCAGGACCTCGTACTTATAGTCGTCAACGACATCGACATTCAGCCAGTACTACTACTTCATTAGCAGATGACTTTGATCCTAAGGAGCTCGAGACTGAGCCAAATCATGATGCCTTTGCTAGTCCTTCCGGTTCTTCTTCTAGTTCTAGTTCTAGCAGTGGTGCTGAGTTTGATGATGATCATTGATGATGTATTATGTAGTTGATTATGTAGCATGTTTTTTGGACTCTCCAGGCCATATAGCCTTACTATATAGGGCCTTGCCACCTAGGCCTTATGGATTATGTATTTTGTTCTAGTATCCTAGATATGTTACATGTATTATCATTTATGTATTGCACAGAGTACAGTCACAGACTCCAGATTACAGTACACTTTGTGCCATTCTGATATATTGACTCTTATATGGGATATACATGAGCAAATTTTGGTTATTTTTGTCTTCAATGCCTTGGAATCATGGATTAGAATCTTGAAAATGTTGTTTTTCTTTAAAATTTAAATATTTTATGTATTTTTTAGCAAACCGATTCATTAAATTCAAATCGGCCGATTTATGACCGATTCATTACCGATTCCGATTCGGAGTTGACCCTCGATCGATTCCGAGTCCGATTCCGATTTTTAAAACTATGATTCTAAGTACAAAATGTCCTTAGTCAATTCCCTCTTTTGCGGTACCCGCTTGAACCTATGGGAATTAAGTAGGTTAGCGGGTGTTTTGGTGCTTAATGAGAAGAGGACATTACAGTCCTCCCCGCTTCAAATTGCTTGTCCTCAAGCAACTGCAAACTAGAATGCTACAATAACTACTCTCCCTCCCATGTGGCATCCTCCATAGGTAATTCTTTCCATTTTACTAAGTACTCTCGAATCACCTTGTTCGGAGTTTCCTTTCTCGCACCTATATTATTCTATCTGGAATCAATACCAACAAGCCCTCATCATCTAAGGGAGGAAGCTCGCTAGATGGAGCAATGTGTTATCCTACTATTTTCTTGAGGTTGGACACATGAAACACATTGTGAATTTTGCTCTCCTCTGGGAGTTCTAGTTCATAAGCCACCTCTCCAACTTTCCTAACTACTTTGTAAGGACCATAGAAGCGAGGTTTTATTTTTTCCACTCCTTTTTTCTTGAGAAAAGATTGCTTGTAAGGTTGTAGCCATAAATATACCAGATCTCCTACCTCAAAAATCCTTTCAATCCTGTGTCTGTCTGCGTATAGATTCTGCTTATTCTGTGTTGCCTGTAGATTCTGGTTCGAGACTTTGAGAATATCTTGACTATCCTGTACCCAATCTTTGGCCTTGGGTGCCCTGCTGTCTCCAAAAGCCAACACTACAAAGTTCAGTGCCTCATAGCCATATAGAACCTTGAAAGGTGTCATTTTAATAGACATGTGGTGGGTAGTATTGTAGCAGTACTCTCCTAAGTGTAGCCATTTAATCCATGTCCTCTGTTGCCCTGCTACATAGTTTCGCAGATACCCCTCAACCCACTTGTTGACAATCTTCGTCTGCCCGTCGCTCTGGGGATGATAACTTGTGCTTGTAGCAAGTTTTGTCCCTACCAATCTTAATTGCTCCTGCCAGAAAGCACTGGTGAATTTACTATCACGATCACTGACAATGGTTTTG
Organism: Pseudotsuga menziesii; assembly: GCA_001517045.1. NCBI lineage: Eukaryota > Viridiplantae > Streptophyta > Pinopsida > Pinales > Pinaceae > Pseudotsuga > Pseudotsuga menziesii. Next base: position 539,088 of record LPNX011231500.1, read on the forward strand.
GGTAGCCCATGGAGTCTGAAAACCTCTCTGAAAAATAACTCGACTACTTGAGATGTTGAATAGTCGAAAGAGATAGCAAAGAAGTGAGCAAATTTGGTCAATCGATCTACCACTACATAAAAGCAGTCTCGTCCTTATACCTTGGGTAACCCTATAATGAAGTCCATCAAGATGCTTTCCCATTTCTACTCCGGTATCGGTAATGGTTGAAATAACCCTGCTAGATGTGTATGTTCAATCTTGTTCTGCTGGCAGATACTGCATTCTGGGACGTGTTGTATTACCTCCCCCTTGAGGCCCTTCCATGAGAACCTCTCTTGGATCTGCCTGTAGGTTTTCAAGAACCCCTAATGCCTTGATAACGGCGAGCCATGCAATGCATGTATGATAATCCTTTTTAAAGCTTATTCTGGGACGAGGTATATCCTACCTTTGTAATAGATGATGTCATCAATGATTCTATACCTGTCATCCTGGATCTGTCCATCTAATAACTCACAAGCAAATTTGTTTTTGGAATATTCTACTAAGAGAAGTGACCTCCAATACATGGATATAGCCATGAGGGATACTGAAGTTGGTCATCTGGATAAGGCATTAGCTACTACATTGCTCTTACCCTTCACATACTCTATTTCAAAATCATAAGCTTGTACCTTGCTGAACCATTTCTGTTGGCACTCATTTAATTCTTTTTGCTCCAAGAAGTATTTGAAGCTGTTATGATCTGTCTTGATTTTGAATTTGCTTCCCACCAAATACTGTCTGAATTTAGTTAGGGCATGTAAGATGGCTAGCATCTCTTTGTCATGTAAGGAGTAGTGGTGCTCATAGTCTTTTAGTTTCCGACTTTTAAATGCAATCAAGTGATGGTTTTACATCAGTACTGCCCCTAGTCCTTCTCCTGAAGCATCACATTCCACTATGAATGGCTATGAGAAATCCGGTAGTGCCAAAACTGGGCAAGAACTCATGATGGTTTTCATTTCCTCAAAGGTTTGTTGTGCCAATTCTGTCCATGTGAATGCCCCTTTCTTTGTGAGATCAATGAGTGGTGCGGCGAATTGAGAGAATCCCTTAACGTACCTCCTGTAATATGTGCAAAGGCCTAAAAAGCCCTTCAGTTCAGTAATTGTCTTTGGCGTAGGCCAATCCCGGATAGCTCTAATCTTCTCCATATGAACCTGTACCCCTTATGCACTAATTGTATGTCCTAGATACAGCATCTCCTTCATGCCAAACTCACACTTAGACATCTTCGCGAGTGCTCTTCTAGAATTATCAATACCTCATCTAAGTGTTTCAGAAGTTCCTCCCAAGTTTTGTTGTAAATAAAAATATCATCAAAGAATACTAACAAATACTTTCGTAGCTGAGCCCTGAAAGTGTGGTTCATGCAAAACTGGAAGGTGGCTGAAACATTGGTGAGTCCAAAAGGCATGACTAAGAACTCATAGTGACCATAGTGGCAACAAAAAGCTGTCTTGGAAATGTCTTGATCCCTTACTCAGATCTGATGGTACCCTGATCGATGATCGATCTTTGAAAAGTATTTGGCACCTCGTAGCTCATCCAAAAGTTCATCAATATTGGGAGTGGGATACATGTTTTTGATGGTCTTCTTGTTGAGTGCTCTGTAATCAATACACATTCGTAATGTGCCATCCTTCTTTTTAACTAGGACCACTAATGATGCAAAGGGACTAGAACTCCGCCGAATATATCCTAGTTCTAGTAATCCCTTGATCGTCTTCTCGGTCTCATCCTTGTATCTTTTGGGATGTATGTATGGAGTGGTTATGACCACCTGTGTCCCCTCCTCCAACTCAATAATATGCTCAAATCCCCTATCTGGTGGTCTACCTGCTGGAAGATCCCGAAATACCTTCTCATGTTTTTGCAATAGTGCCTAAATATCTGTTGGATGTTGTGTGTTGTTCTTTGGAGGTTTTCTAAAAGTAACCAAGCACTCTGCTGACCATTCTATGTCACCCGTCTGAGTACGGCCTCCATTCTCTGTGATGATACTGGTTTGGGGGAATAAGTATTCATGCCCCTCAAAACTACCCATTTTCCATCTGGTCCCTGGAATTCCATTTCCATTGCCCTGTAATCTATAGTATATTTTCCTATTGAATAAAGCCATTGGACACCTAATACAACATTTGTATCAGCCACATTCACCACATAAAATGAGTCTGTCATATGGTAGTTTCCTAATGTCACATTCAGTTCAGGAATCCAATAGTTGCACTCCATGCTAGTATTTCTTGCTACTGCTATAGTGAATCCCTCAAACTTCTCTATCGGAATACCCCTCTTAGCCACCCATGCTACATCAATGAAATTGTGGGTTGCTCCCCCATCAATCAACACTCCTACCCTGTGGCCCTGTACAACTCCTCTGACCCTGAGAGTATGAAACGTAGGTACTCTGAATAATGTAGCAATAACTCCCTCAGGTGTATCTCCTAGGAGTGACCCCTCCTCTGTTGCCAGTTATTCCTCTGTTATTTCCTGCTCAGATTCTTCCCCTTCACTATCTGGATTATGAATAGACCTCAATATAATGGGCCTTGGCCTTCCCTGAGCACCTATGGCCCGGAACCCATGGTTCCTGACAAGTGAAACATAACTTTTTTCTTCTCAAATCTTTCCTCGTGTCATCTTCCAACCAATTTTTCCTTAGCCCTTCCTGTTGAAAAGGTTTTCAATCTTTGTCTTTTGCCAGGAAGTTTGTCTTAAGTGGAAACCTGTTCTTCGGAATTGAATCTTGTAAATATCTGGCTCGGCTGATTGCATCATGTAGAGTAGATGGTTTGTAGGCTTTCACCCACCCCTGTAAAGGTTATGTCAAGGCCTCTGAAAATAGCATAATCAACCTGCTCTCTGACACATCTGTCACCATAACAGCGATGCTCTGAAACTCTGAGATGAAGGCCTCGGCACTACCTATCTGTTTGAGTTGAGCCAACTCTCTAAAGTGTATCTTCAGGTCCTTCCTGTCAAATTGTTCCATGAGCTTCTGTGTGAACTCACTATAGGAACTGATGGTGGTGTGACCCAATGTCACTAGCTCGTGGTACCACCACCCATGAGCCTCTCCGTCCAGGTGTAGTGTAGCCAATTTAATGGCATCTGTCTTTGTCATGGGGTTGAGTTGGAAGTAAGCATCCAACTTCTAGACCCATATTCTTGCTGAACCTCTGCGAGCCCCGTCAAAATTTGATATGGTCAATCTACCAAAGGTTTTCTGCAACTCATAATTCTGGTTAAACCCTCTATTGAAATTCTTGGGTCGGTTCCTACTTTTCATATTGCAAAAGTCTGAGAAAGACATGGTTGCATAGAACTCATCTCCCAAATCCCTGTATTCCTGTAAATAGGCTCCAAATGGTTCACTAGGTTCTATTGGCATGATTGGTCCTGCTACTGCATATGTCAGGAAGTGAGGCATAGTAGGTCTGTTGGAAGGTCTGTTATATATCTGGGGTGTGTTTTGCATATTAGTGTATGCATGCTTCCCACTACTGCTTGTAGACCCTCTATCTACTAGTGAGAGAGGTATACTGCTATGACATGGTTCTGGTTTCGAAGCCAATCTATTTATTGCATGCAATACTTCCTTTAAAACCTTTGGCTAGGTCATGCAGTGCGTTTACTAAGATACGGAACTCCATCCTCTCTTTCTCTTCTCCTGTGCCTTTCCCTCTGTCAGAGTGTATACCTGTTGGGTCCATATCTGAGTTGGTATCTTCTAACTGAATATCCTTTAATTCCTGCTCCTTAGTGTACCTACTCTTCCTTATCTTATAGGTTACAAAAGTGTCTTCTTCTGTATTCATTTATTTCTCATGCGCAAGCCCACAGGTGGCAAGGAACATGCTCTGATAGCACTATAGTATCCCAAATACTGATATTCTACTATTTCACTATTCTAGGGCTTATTTGTACTCCCAAAATGTGCAAAAATACTGAAATAAAATTTGCATGCAAGGTGTCGGGACAATGGCCCTAAATTATAGCTAAACTAGGGCAAAGGTTTACAGAAAGAAGGTCAACACTTACCACTGATAATCAAGCTGATGATACTCCAGAGATAAGATGCATGCATAAAGATCCGGACTGGTGAGGTAATGATGCTTCCTTCCCAGTGTTACCGCCCAGCAACATGAAACCCTCTCCTCAGCTAAAGGTGAAATGTTTGGGGGAGGAGTTGCCTGATGGAGTTGAGATTTTGTCGAGATGTAGATCTTCGCGTGCCGGAGAGAATGATCGAGGCATGCAGAGATTCTAACCCCTCTAAGCCGGCTAGCGAATTGATTCCCCTGTTGAGCTGCTCACGCCCCCAACCACACAAAACTACTGATAGCTGCTCCGGATGAGCAAACTGAAAGCTGATGATCACCCAATGCAATAGAGCAACCCTACTGATGAAGATGATGCCAGTATACAGAATATAAATTGAGATTCAGAGACTCAACGAATGCTTTGGGGTTTTCCAGCTAAATCCCCAATTGCACACGTGTTCCTGCAAACAATCTTCCGGTGGATTATGAATGAAATAAGGATGAAAGCTGATGGTGGAGCTGAATGGCCTGCCCTGAAGGAGACTAGGGAAGATATTTCACTGCCAAATCCTCGTTAGCTGAAGACGTCGTCTTCAACCCCAACTGCTGCTGTTTTACACCGTACTTCTGCTCAAATACTCCAAATCAACAATAATAATGATAGATAGCTCATTTAGTCCAATAACCCTTCTTAAATAGATCATCATGTGCTTTTAGGGTTTACATGTCACTTTTAAGGGTTATGCTTCACTTTTGCATGCATGCAATTCTAATTTGATGTTGACTTTTAAGCCTAAAGAAATAAGGCTTCTTTTATCCGACTGATGACTTTAATACTGAATGAATGTTCCGATATGTTCTAAGTACCAAATGTCCTCAGTCAATTCCCTATTTTGCAGTACCCACTCGAACCTATGGGAATTAAGTAGGTTAGCAGGTGTTTTGGTGCTTAATGAGAAGAGGACATTACAGCTTTTGAGGGATAGTTGGTTGATCCTTCCTTATACAGGCAGCTCATTGGTTCATTGATGTATCTGATTAACACCGGACCAAACATATGTTTTGCAGTGAACACTCTCATCCAGTTCATGATGAAGCCCAGGAGAGTACACTGGGTCGCTACAAAACATGTTTTGATATATATTGTTGGGACAGTGGATTATGGTCTGGGCTACAGGAGATCAAATGGAGTGGGTTTGATTGGCTTCACATATTCAGATTGGGTAGGCAGTGCATCAAACCGGAAAAGCACTTACAGCTATTGCTTTAGTTTTCCTTCCGCAATTGCAGCTAACAGATTGCGGGTTGACCTTAAATTTTCCCCAAAATAGTTTTTCACGATTATGCTTCCGCAATTTGCGAAAAGAGCATTGCGGAAGACTAGTTGTGGAAGGATCTTTGCGGAAGGCTAAATTGCAGAATGATCGTTGTGGAAAGATACATTTCAAAAAGATCATTGCGGAAGCTTTTTTGCGGAAAGATCTTTGTGGAAGGCTATATTGCGGGATGGTCACTGCGGAAAGATAAAATGCAGAAAGACTAATAAAGTTAGAAGTTTTGGACTAAGCATAAAGATGTTTTGAAGCCTAATTTTCAGAGTTGAGTTCAAACTTGGAAGAACAAGATAATTACAACAAAACATCACATGTAGGTCGAAGAACACTTAAAGTTATTGTTTCCTTAGTAAACATCTGCATTGCAAAACCGGTCAGGTAGCAGTAAAGTATGGTTTTGGTAACAAAATGAAAAACTATGACAAGATGTCTTTAATAGCATGTAAGTATTTTAATGATGTGTGATGTGTCTTATATATATGATATGTCAAAAAAAATTCTATATGGATATTTGAGGTGTGTGTTTTGGGGGATTTTACATTTCGGCAGTAGTGTCGTGGCACAGCAAAAAGCAAAAGTACGTTGCTTTGACTTCTGTTGAGGCCGAGTATATGGCAGTCAGTGAGGCCAGTTGCGAAGCATTGTGGCTTCACAAGTTGATAGTTGACTTATTTGATCAGAAGTTGAGGCCTACAGTTATATACTGTGATAATCAGAGTTGCATCAGGCTCTCTGAGAATCCAGTATTCCATGACAGGTCTAAACACATAGAGATCAGATATCACTTCATTAGAGATTATGTTCAAAAGGGAGTTGTTGAGTTGCAGTACATATCTACTGAGGAGCAGGTGGCTGACATTCTCACGAAGTCTTTGGGTAGAGGAAAGCATATTCATTTCAGAGACAAGTAGGGAGTGGTGAAGAACAGCTACAACGGTAATAGGGAGTGTTGAAAAATTACCAAGTAAGTTTGTTCACCTTGTGATGCCTTAGGGTGGACATGAACACTTAAAATTTGTGGTCCCTAGTATTTTTAAAGTGAGAATGACTTTATATTTATAAAGTGACTTTAAAAAGTGAGTTTGAGTTATTATATATTTTAAATGTGACTTTACCATAATTACAAAGGTGGGTGAATAATAATGTCTCATTTATTATTTAAAAGTGAATTAAATGTTTTTTTAATGAGAAAAGTGAGATTTAACAGCCCTAAATCTCATCTAGTTATGTTTTAATCTAGGCCATTGATTTTCAAGTGGTGGTTACTCAAACTAAAAGGCTAGGAAAAGGCATTAAGAGAATCATTTGTTCATTTTCACGAAGAGATTTTGGAGAGGAGAGTGAGAGAAAGAAGAAAACATTGAAATTTTGGAAAATTTGCGTTACAGGCTGGAGATCAAAACCAAGGGCACGAAAATCAAGGTGAGGCCGTACAGTTCAAACCGTAAAGCAGGCACACTTTCCCAGGCATCCGTTCAGCAGCCGTACACCATTAATTACAGGGCTGTAGAGCATGAATTTTGAGCTAGCATAAGGCTGCATAAATTGCAGGCCGTACAGCATCAGCTAGGCACGAAAATCGAGGCCATACAGCATTAATTACAGGTCGTACAGCACTGAAAAATCAGGCCATACAGCACAGAAATCGAGGCAGTGATTTTTGGCAAGCTTTCCAAGGTCATACGTGT
>LPNX011231500.1:546536-581190 GCA_001517045.1 Pseudotsuga menziesii
ATTTGAGTTTTCTGTGTGTTTAAAATTGTTCGGCTAAATTTTTAAGTAGCTTCAAGCCTATGCAAAACCGGCTGAAGTGAAAAAACACAAATTGTTCATTTAAACCAGCAAGCAGTAAAACTCAGTTTTTCAACATGGTATCAGAGCAAAGGGGGCAGAAACAGTGATTTTTGCAGACACACAGAAATTTGCAGCATTCAGAAATTTTTGTTATTTTACTTCTGTCAGTGAACAGCACTTTGCTGAGTTGTTGTTGAGATGGCTATGGGACTTAGATTGGAGGATAGGCTGGATGGGACAGGGAATTTTGTGCCGTGGAAGGCTAGGATTTTGCTGTTACTTGAAGACAATGAGTTGTGGCCAGACATAGTGAGGAACACTACTGCAAACCCCATAACCATTCCTGCATCCACAGATGCAGCAGCCCTCACAGCCTTCAATAAGAAGGACTGCAAAGCCAGAAGAATTATTCTTGATGCCGTGAAAGATCACATTATTCCTCACATTTCAGGAAAGGACAAGGCTCATGAGATGTGGACAGCCTTGACCAGTCTGTATGAGAGTTCTAATGAGAACCGGAAAATGGTTCTCAGAGAAAAACTCAAGAGTATCAGGATGAATGGAGGAGAGGGAGTCACAGCTTACCTTACTAGGATTTCTGCAGTTCGGGATGAACTTGCAGCAGTTGGGGAGAAGGTTGCCCCTACAGAGCTTGTGCGGACAGCAGTGAACGGGGCTTCAAAGTCCTGGAGTGCCTTTGTGCAGGCTATTGTGGGCAGAGAGAACCTGCCTGACTGGGAGAGGTTATGGGATGACTTTGTACAGGAGGAGACCAGGAGGGGTCTTGTACAGAGTAGTACTTCTCAGAGAGGAGTTGATGATGAGGATGTGGCTTTGGCAGCCAAGGGTAAGAAGAAGAAGGGTCCCAAGAAGGGTGGGGCCAAGCAGCAGCAGCAGCAGGGTCAGCAGAGTGGACAGAAGAAGGACTTGAGTAAAATCAAGTGCTATGCTTGTCAGGCGTTTGGACACTATGCCTCACAGTGTCCAAGCAAGAAGAAGAAGAAGGGGCAGGACAGCAGACTGCAGCCTCAACTGAGGTTGATGAGTTTAGTATTGCATTTCAGAGGGAGTTTTCCCCTTATGCTGGACAGACTGAGAGAGAGAGAGAGTCACCTTAGCCACCAGCATAGATATGGATCAGGACAGGGAGCATTCCTTGTTGGCAGGACATGAGGGGGGTTCATCCACCTCTTCTACTTGGTACATTGACAGTGGAGCCACGAGCCACATGACAGGAGCTCGTGAGGTGTTCTCAGATTTGTCAGAGTCAGGTACGGATGTAGAGGTTGTCCTTGGGGACAACACCGTTGTGAGAGCTGTTGGTAGGGGTACCATCACATTTCAGAGGGAGTCTATGAGTCCCATGACTCTGCGGGATGTGTTGTATGTTCCGGGGCTGAAAAAGAACCTTGTATCAGTTCCACTATAGAGGACAGAGGGCTTGGGGTGTGCTTTTCGGATGGGAGAGTAGAGGTATATCCCAAGGCTGCAGGTATGTCCAATGCCATGGACATCGGGGTCAGGTGTGGAAAGATGTACAAGCTATTATTTCATCCACAGTGGGCTTTGGCACATAGCAGCAGCAACGAGCTTTGTGAGCTCTGGCATCGGAGGATGGCCCACTTACATTACCCAGCTCTGAGATTGTTGAGGTGTATGGTCACAGGTTTACCTGAGTTCAGCACAGAGCAGAGTGATGTGTGGAGGGGGTGTGCTTTGGCAAAGTACACCAAGACTGCTTTTCCAAGCAGTGACACTAGAGCTGCCGGGGTGCTTGATTTGATCCATTCTGATATTTGCGGTCCCATGTCATCGCGTTCTTTGACAGGCTTCGAGTATTACATCAGCTTCATAGATGACTACTCCAGGAAGACCTGGATCTACTTCTTGAGGAGCAAGAAGTCTGAGCTTGTATTGAGAGTCTTCCAAGGGTTCAAAGCCCTTGTGGAGAAACAGACAGGTAGACAGATCCGGATATTGAGGTCGGACAATGGGGGTGAGTATACCTCCAAGGAGTTCGGCGCATTCTGTACACAGGAGGGGATTCAGAGACAGCTGACTGTTCCTTATACTCCTAAGCAGAATGGAGTAGCTAAAAGGAAGAACAGGTCTATTGTGGCAACAGCCAGGGCGATGCTCCATGATCAGGGACTACCTTTCTTTCTTTGGGCTGAGGCATGTAGTACTGCAGTATATCTGCAGAACAGGAGTCCTCACAGGGTTGTAGAGCATGAATTTTGAGCTAGCATAAGGCTGCATAAATTGCAGGCCATACAGCATCAGCTAGGCACGAAAATCGAGGCCGTACAACATTAATTACAGGTCGTACAGCACTGAAAAATCAGGCCATACAGCACAGAAATCGAGGCAGTGATTTTTGGCAAGCTTTCCAAGGTCATACGTGTGGACCATACAGCTGTTTGGAAGACACATTTTTCTGTTGATTTTTGTACCTAGGCAGATGTTCCCTAGGTGACTTTAATTTTTGCCTAAAGTCACTTTAAGAGGGAAAAAGGTGACCCTCACATTAAAAGTCACTTAATGAGACTTTATAACAATAAAGTCACTTTTTGATAAATTTAAGTGGGTGAGTGATTTTATTTATGAGAAATAAATAAAAGTGATTTTCACTCTCAATCAATCTCATCCATTGGATTGATTCTTTCTCCACCATTGGATTAAGAAACTCACTTAGGGTAAACAAAAAGGCATGAGGGAGGCAAAAGGGTTTCACTTGTTCATTTTTTCAGAGAAGAGGGAGAGCTGAGAAGACTGGGTCGAGTTTGCTTGAGGAGGGCACGATTTTCCAGACTGATTGCTGAAGTGATTTCAGTGAGCAAGGAGGTCGAGACTACATTTATTTTTGTCTGCACAGGAACCTGAGAAGAGTACGGCTGAGTGTGATTTCTGCTGTACGGCTGCATCATTTATTGGCACAAATATCGAGGGAGTACGGCCTGTTTTTCATGCTGTACTGTGCATTAAATTTTGCACAGATTTCGAGGGGTGTACGGTCTGTTTCTCTTGCTGTACGGTGCATTTAATTTTTGCACAAATATCGAGGTTAGTACGGCTGAGTTTCTTCCTGTACGGGCTGCTTATTAATTGCACAGATTTCGAGGAAAGGGTACGGCCATCTGCTGCTGTACGGACTGTTTTTTATTGGCACAAATTCCTAGAAAGTGTACGGCCTATTGGTGCTGTACTGTTGCATTTAATTTGACGAAGAAAATGAAGAAGGGTGTACGGCTGGTTTGCTGAGCACATTTCCAGACTTTGAGATAAAGTTTGCCGGTGGAGATAAGTTGTATTTTCCACTATTTTTCTGTCCTGTACTTTGCTGAAGAATAATAAAAATCTCTCCTCTCTCTGACTGGTTTTCCCCGTGGGGGTTTTTCCAGGGCTGATTAGCCAAAAATCTCTGAGTTAAATTTATGGTGTGCATGCATTTGTTTTCAGCCTGTTAGTATTTGAGTTTTCTGTGTGTTTAAAATTGTTCGGCTAAATTTTTAAGTAGCTTCAAGCCTATGCAAAACCGGCTGAAGTAAAAAAACACAAATTGTTCATTTAAACCAGCAAGCAGTAAAACTCAGTTTTTCAACCAGGAGAGTACACTGGGTTGCTACAAAACATGTTTTGATATATATTGTTGGGACAGTAGATTATGGTCTGGGCTACAGAAGATCAAATGGAGTGGGTTTGATTGGCTTCACATATTCAGATTGGGTAGGCAGTGCATCAAACCGGAAAAGCACTTACAGCTATTGCTTTAGTTTTCCTTCCGCAATTGCAGCTAACAGATTGCGGGTTGACCTTAAATTTTCCCCAAAATAGTTTTTCACGATTATCCTTCCGCAATTTGCGAAAAGAGCATTGCGGAAGACTAGTTGTGGAAGGATCTTTGCGGAAGGCTAAATTGCTGAATGATCGTTGTGGAAAGATACATTTCAAAAAGATCATTGCGGAAGCTTTTTTGCGGAAAGATCTTTGTGGAAGGCTATATTGCGGGATGGTCACTGCGGAAAGTTAAAATGCAGAAAGACTAATAAAGTTAGAAGTTCTAGACTAAGCATAAAGATGTTTTGAAGCCTAATTTTCAGAGTTGAGTTCAAACTTGGAAGAACAAGATAATTACAACAAAACATCACATGTAGGTCGAAGAACACTTAAAGTTATTGTTTCCTTAGTAAACATCTGCATTGCAGAACCAGCCAGGTAGCAGTAAAGTATGGTTTTGGTAACAAAATGAAAAACTATGACAAGATGTCTTTAATAGCATGTAAGTATTTTAATGATGTGTGATGTGTCTTATATATATGATATGTCAAAAAAAATTCTATATGGATATTTGAGGTGTGTGTTTTGGGGAATTTTACATTTCGGCAGTAGTGTCGTGGCACAGCAAAAAGCAAAAGTACGTTGCTTTGACTTCTGTTGAGGCCGAGTATATGGCAGTCAGTGAGGCCAGTTGCGAAGCCTTGTGGCTTCACAAGTTGATAGTTGACTTATTTGATCAGAAGTTGAGGCCTACAGTTATATACTGTGATAATCAGAGTTGCATCAGGCTCTCTGAGAATCCAGTATTCCATGACAGGTCTAAACACATAGAGATCAGATATCACTTCATTAGAGATTATGTTCAAAGGGGAGTTGTTGAGTTGCAGTACATATCTACTGAGGAGCAGGTGGCTGACATTCTCACGAAGTCTTTGGGTAGAGGAAAGCATATTCATTTCAGAGACAAGTAGGGAGTGGTGAAGAACAGCTACAACGGTAAGAGGGAGTGTTGAAAAATTACCAAGTAAGTTTGTTCACCTTGTGATGCCTTGGGGTGGACATGAACACTTAAAATTTGTGGTCCCTAGTATTTTTAAAGTGAGAATGACTTTATATTTATAAAGTGACTTTAAAAAGTGAGTTTGAGTTATTATATATTTTAAATGTGACTTTATCATAATTACAAAGGTGGGTGAATAATAATGTCTCATTTATTATTTAAAAGTGAATTAAATGTTTTTTTAATGAGAAAAGTGAGATTTAACAGCCCTAAATCTCATCTAGTTATGTTTTAATCTAGGCCATTGATTTTCAAGTGGTGGTTACTCAAACTAAAAGGCTAGGAAAAGGCATTAAGAGAATCATTTGTTCATTTTCACGAAGAGATTTTGGAGAGGAGAGTGAGAGAAAGAAGAAAACATTGAAATTTTGGAAAATTTGCGTTACAGGCTGGAGATCAAAACCAAGGGCATGAAAATCAAGGTGAGGCCGTACAGTTCAAACCGTAAAGCAGGCACACTTTCCCAGGCATCCGTTCAGCAGCCGTACACCATTAATTACAGGGCTGTAGAGCATGAATTTTGAGCTAGAATAAGGCTGCATAAATTGCAGGCCGTACAGCATCAGCTAGGCACGAAAATCGAGGCCGTACAGCATTAATTACAGGTCGTACAGCACTGAAAAATCAGGCCATACAGCACAGAAATCGAGGCAGTGATTTTTGGCAAGCTTTCCAAGGTCATACGTGTGGACCATACAGCTGTTTGGAAGACACATTTTTCAAGATGAATTCTATAAATTTTCAGCATGCTATTCAGTGATTGTTTGGCACAAATTTCAAGGCAATTTGGTTGAGATAAGTACTGCAGTAAATTTGATTAGTTTTCCTGAAGAAACAAAAATCTCTTTGAAACAGGTTTTCCCTTTGGGGTTTTCCCTGGACCATTTTGGTCAAAATTCTGAGTCTAAATTTCATGTGTTGGTTGTCATAATTTTCTGAGTGTGAAAAGGTTGGCTGCCATTTAAATTTCTGAGCTGTTTATGTTGAAAGAATTCCATGTGTTTCAAGCAAAAGTGAATTTTTTTTTAATTATAAATAATTATGCATGCTAGGGTTTGGGCATTAAACTACATGTAATGAAACTAAACTTGAAACCGGGTTGGGGTTCCAAAATTTTCAATGTATACAGAACTACCATACATAATATACATTCATAATCCTTAATTACAACAACCAGCACACATCAAAATTATGTGGCAAATACCAACAGTGGATGCTGTCATTGGAATGGAAACAGATCAATAGGAGCTATACAGCGCACAATTATATTAAATCCAAATCATATAAACTTCTTTAACATCGTAGTTGAAAAGCACCTTCTAGATCCCTAAGATTATTAGAGAGCTCCAATCCATGAACATGAATATAACATTTATCAGTCTTGTTAAAGATTTTTGCAAGGTCATTCATTATGTTTTTTCATTACTCAGCTTATTTTCATTCCTTTACACCCCAAAGCTTGTAGAACTGTATAATTAGAATCTAGATTGTTCTCATAGCTTCATGTTAGGGATAACTAGGCTGCAAAGGCTGTTCAATAAAAAAATTTGGTAGTTTCCCATCTCAAACTAAACAAAAATCACATACCTTTCCTTCCGTATCCACCAATGTCACCCTTGTAAGCTCCAGGCCTTCTGACGTATAACACTGTCAATCAAATTAACATTATCAAAACTGCATAAGAAAAAGCCAATCAAGTAAAATGAACTCAAAAGTTTTATTATGGTAAATTGATAACTGATGACTAGAAGTTATGCAGAAATAATTCTGCTCTTTTTTAAAATGCCTCCCTTAGTCATCAAGGTACAAGCCAATAACTTGTAAGTTCCAGCTTATAAAATGAAATCCACCCTCCTACAAAACACACGGTACATCTCTGGCTAACAAAGAACTGGGATTAAACAGATTCCAGAGTACATATTAGCTGGTTTCTAAACCATTTTCTGACAGACACGCAAAACGAACAATGTAATGAAACCAAAACTGCAAATTGTCAAATGCAAATGCTATAGAAGTGAAATAGTTTTCACTAATGTAAAGTGGGTACAGCTGTACAGGAAAGGCAGTAATCTACTTGTCACCCACTTAGAAAACAGAACCTTTCACTTTCTAAATAGGCTATGATAAGTTATAACCAACTATAATTTGCATATAAGCCAAATGTAGTAAAATACTCAGATGACTTCTGCCTTGTAAATAGTAACTTAGACATCCTTTTAAGAGTACTTTTGCTGCCCCTTGAATGCCTTTATTGTTAAACTACATGAAGCTTTAACTACTAAGTTAGTCAGTTCCTTCAAGACATGCTCTCAATTGGAGTTGATTAAGATTGAAGCTGATACAACATACATTTTTACCGTTGGTATTTTTCCTACATACCATTTCACAATCAAGTGCTAACATCTTATAAAACGTAGATCCTGGAGGAGCATGCTGTGTTGAAACAAAACCTGCATACAATACATTAATAAGAAGCAATGGCAGAAAGGCATAGCTACAATGCTGCAGGACTGAAAATATACCTGTTTTACTGTCATGGCTGCCAGCAACTTCAGTAGGATATCCATTGTCTCGCAGAGCCCTGTCGGTGAGAGTGTAATATGTTACAGGAAAGGGAGGCTCCATAGTACCTGAAGAAGATGGTCCGCCTGAACCTGAAAATTTAAAATACAGGACTCGTCATTGTGATCTTGCATAGGTATAGCTGTCACTAACCTAAAACTTGAAAAATAACCAGAAACAGATTTCAATCTGGAAATATATAGGGTTTTCACATTTAAAACATCTGCAACATGAAGACACTTTTCATTTAACAAATACCCCTATACAGCTGTTGAGTCAATTGAAAACATAACTAAAACACCACCAAGAATCACAAGGGCTGAATTTTTCTTTTTGAATATGCTTCATAATTCATAATAATCAGAAGAAATTGAGAACACAGAGCATATTGCAAAAGAAAATGACAGGCTGTAAACACAGACATGGATCAAGGACTAAAAGTAAAAACACCACACCCAAAATCGAAACCAGAGTCCTAAGAACCACCTACAGCAGATCCCAGTGAAAAAGAAAAGAAGGGAGAACCATGCAAACAGAACAGATTTACTTCCCTTTCTGAGGTCTTCATGAAAGTGAGCGGCATTGACTGGCAAAACAATGATATAGCATACTACCATCCCCTTAAATTTTCTTAGGCAACATGAAAGAGAGCAGCATGTACCTGGACCAGAAAAAAACACCAAACCATCCCCCGCAAACCACCTATAGGGTGTGAAGGGATAAACACACCCACAAAGCCACATGCGAACCTCAGAATTTTAGCACAGTGAGAAAGACATTACTGAAACCCACAGTCCCTTCCAGATCTACAAGGCCACATTGTTATCAGGCTTGTGGTATCTGCAGCCTGCAAGATATAATTGCAAATACAAGTCCCAACCAGCAAACCACTGGCCATTTGCGCACCCGTCACCATGTCACCCAAGTAGCAATTCTTCTGCAGTAAACAGTCCCAACCTTGACTATGTTACTCCTGGATCACAGTTCCAAACATGCCACTGCAAACTCACGCCACAGCCTTCTGAGCACTGACAAATGGCAGCAGTAAATTAAAAAATAGAGAAACAATGTCATCTGTCAACAGACCCCAAGGGCAAGGAAGCAAAATCAGCACAGCAGGGGCGTATGTCCATCTGCTATGCTCACATGACACATCACAAAACCTAGTCCCTACGTTCCTAATGGACTTAGAGTATGTATTATTATGTCAATGAACACTTTTTACTTTAACTTTCCTCTTCTCATTTGTACATAAATTCAAACGGGGCTGGGTCACACCTGATCAACCACCTAAATATGTATATTTTATTGTAACCCTAAGAGACTTGGTCAAGCATAATCACTCAACAACTGCTTTGTACTTCTCCATATACATAATACAAAGAAGATTGTACCAAATGAGTACAATTCCGGCAATTCTCTTTTCTAATTTTTCCAAGGAATAATCTAGGGGAAAACCCTCCGAGTACTTCCCCATGATTCATGGATGGTAAACAGGGTAAACCATCGACCCTGATTACAGAACCTAACCCCAAGGGGACCAAGAGAGTCCAACCCATGACCTCCCTAACTTTGGGAGGAGAGATCTCACCTCTGGCTCATTACCGCTTGAGCTAACTCTTGGGCTAATTCTCTCTTTTAGTTGCATATATGCTAAGTTGCATGAAATGAGGAAACGGGGATGAGTTTCCGAAACGGGGACGCGTTGGAAACGTGACCCCCCAAAATTTAAGAAACGGGGAAACGCGATATATATATATATAATTATTTACAGATTAAATTCAACATCACATTTAACATTTTTACTCATAATTTCATAAGTGATTCCATAATGCAAGTACTAAGTAGTAAAATCCAAAAACAACACAATGATTTTACCCATAAACGATTCCATAATGCAAGTGGAAATAGCCAAAAAACAACCTTCAAAATGAGGTTAAGCCGCTAATACATATATATCCAAATTCCAAAATCAGCCTTTATATGTGAGGCTACAAATACAATACTACATCAACATGAACAATGAAATATAAAGAAAACATGAGTTGAAGCCCAAAGACTAATAGTCATCATGCTCGGTCTCATCTTCATCCTCCACCAATCTGCAAAACAAAATGGCACCATCGTGACCACACTGTCAATATTCAGCAACCCAACCAGCTGCCAACACCGTGTCCACTTCTTGAGCCTCCATCGTGACCTTTGCACCGCCACCATTAGATGGAAATGGAGGCATGGGTTGCCAAAGAGCCGTGAGGATGAGCCGTCCTGCCCAAGATAATGTATACACTAAAGCCAAAGATCTGTGATGGTGAACCATAAGCCTTGAGCTATTCCAATGCACTGTTAGTTATGCCAATGGACCGTGAGCTGCCAATGAGCATTGGGGATAAGCCGTGATGGCAAAAAGGAGGCATGGGTGTTATTTTATAACAAACCCAAGGCATAAAGAACATTTCGGAAGCCTCTAAAACCATAGCCGAAAAAGGAAAAAACCCAAAAGTGTTTTAGGCGGACTGTGGAAGGAAACGCGGGGTTTTAGTGAAATTCGATTTGGAAACGGGTTTCTGTTTTAAGGAAACGAGTTTCCAACACACGAAACGGTCCCCATCAATTGGAAACGGGTTTCCCTGCCATACGGTACGGGTTTCCGAGTTTCTGTCAGGAAACGGGCTGGAAACGTGGGGAGGGGCAAGTTTCCTGCAATAGTGCATATATGTCTTTGCTTATTCACTTGTGCATGAGTTCTCTTATATTTTTGAGCTTGTGCTCATATCAATTGGTATTATAGCCTTAAGATTAGGGATTTTTTGGGGCTCACAATTACAACCTCATCAGGGATATTCTCCTTGCTTGGGATTCTCCTTCAACGTCTCTTCAAGCATTGAGGCAACAAACAAGTAATCTATTTTTGTTCGGATTTCCCTTACCCTTTTTTTCTTTCCTACAATTTATTTCCATAGGTTTTCCCATAATTGATGGTCGTGGTCATCAGATCCACCAATTTTCACACCATTCCCTCAATTTTTAGTTCATTTTGCTCATTCTCAGACCACATTCCATTGGTTTATTACCCAATTCCATTGGAAAAAACAACCATACAAATGAGGGAGAGAACAAAAGCGAGAAAGAACTCAAAATCCAACCATACAAATGAGGAAGAGAACAAAGCCTTGTACAGCTTTGAGCTCCTCAACCTCCTACAATATAATAATGACAAGAACCCTAGATCTAGCCTAGGATGGAGAAAACAAATCAAATACACCAACAAACCCTAACCAACTCTAACTACATCCATAAAATAAGGTGGTCAAAGCTAAGTACAACAACCAAAAGATATGAAGCCCGAGAAGGAAGGCACCTCCACCAAATGAGGGATCAAATAGCAAGCAAGGTACACGTCTTAGCCTCCAAAGGCTCTCCTAAGGTAGAGCTCCACAAAAGTATCCACAAGGAAACCAACATACCCTAGACCTCCAAAACCGATTGACCTCCAATAAATGCAACAAAAACCATCCAACAGTGGTACACTATCTTCAAAAGTGGTGGAAGTGAACCTCCAAATCGTAGCACTCCAAATAAGAGTGATCTCCAAGCAAGGGATGAACCCCAAACCTAGGGTTTTGACACCTACATATCCTCCAAGTCCAAATAGGCTCCACAAATGTGTATAGATCATCTTCAAGAAAGAATGTTAGGCCAAGGAAGCATCCAAGTGTGGCAAAGTCATTCCAATGGTGAACGCCCTCCAAGGAAACCCTCAAAAGGTGAGCCAAAAGTCCCCCAAAGGTGGTCGCTCCAAGAAAACCCTCCAACTGTGGCATCAAACACCATCATCCCGCTCCTCCAAACATGGCCCAAGAACCCTCCAAAGTTGGATGTTGTCTCAAGATGGGGCATAAAATGATGAAGGGGTTGCTCCCAAGGTGAATGCCCTCTACAACTTAAGCTAAAAGGGGAGGACACTCCAATAAGCGAACATTGGCCCATACAATTATCATGCATGGATGCATCGATACTTCATACCGCCAATATTCACTATAAAAAGAAAAGAATACTATCCCAAAATATAGTCCAAATCACCTCGGGTGTAACCTCATAAAACTCAACAAAACTCCTCCAATCATAGACCTCAGTGTGGATACGGTTGAGAGTTGGTGTTACGTTGCACCTATACCCAGCGCTCCTTCAGATGTGGCCCATGGAGAGAGAGGCTATTTTTTAACCAGGAGGGGTGTTATTCAACAGTGGTGGTCATGGATGGGCCCTTTGGTCCTTCCTTTAGGAGTAATATGGCTTAATGGCATTGTTGTCTGCCCTTTTGTTGGGGTTTTTAACCTTGGGGTTGGTGTCCAGGGCTCCTAGGGGTTGGTCACTGGGTCACATGGCACCACACTTTGTTTCCTTGCATTGGTGGCCTTTGTTTCAGCTACGAGACCTTGGTCTCCCTTCACAGCGACCTGAGACACCCTCTTGGCCCTTTAGTTGACTAGCGCTCTGATCCAAAAATGACAGGATCTACTAACACTTGAATTTGCATGTGAATTCTTAAACCAGTTAACTTATAAAAAGACTTGAAATAACAAGCTTATCAAAGGCTCACAAATAATTGAAACAACATAAATGAACAAATAATGCAAACCATAAGAATGTGGACACCGTATGATAACAGAGTTCGTCCCTGATGGACTACGTCTTCAGGTCCAGCTCCAATGATGACCGATCTTATTAGCCTTCAAAATGCTTGAATAGGTACAAAATGCCTTCTTCAAACCAGCTACAAAGAGACTTAGGCTTCAAAAATGAAGTCCTCTCACTCTCCAAATCTCCCAAGAGTGGCTAAAAAGCCTCTTGCAAAATGAGCAAAGCACACAAAAAGCCTTTACAAAGATATAATGACATTATACCATTCACTCTCCAAAAACCTTCAACCCTTCCATGCATTTTCCAATGCCTTCCCATGGCAAATTACATTGTTTAAACTTTATACAACCCAAAATTTCATAACTTATTCCCAAATTGAATGGGATTTACAAATACTTGATCCCAAACTTAATGGAATAAAGATCCCTTTAAAAATGGATAAAATATGTGCAAATCTCCATAAAAATACATGTTTGTTTTTAAAAAACAATAAACAAATCCGAATATAATATATATATATAAGGTATAAATATTATATATTAGTTGAATTTGTTTTAAAATAGGCCAAAAGGAGGTGCACCCTTTTGGGGGTAAAAACCCGATCCAAATCAACATAAATAAAATATAATCCATCATCCTTAACAAGCGACGTGCTTGGTGCAGTGGTTAAGGGTTTGGCAATGGGGGAGAAGATCACGGGTTCAAGCCCGCAGACCTATCCCCATATCTCAATTTTGTTGGCATGTAAAATAATATATGGTTCATTTGTTATATGTTGGCTCGGCTGATATGGTTGGTCATGAGGCATATCAAACTTAGCCCTCGGCCCTCCCCTTTTTAAAAATAGAATACCATTTAAGTTTAAATAAAACTTACAATCCATACGGTTAAGAAACATCAGCGGAGGAGATGGCTAGGCGGATTTGGTGGAGGCTTAGGCAGAGAGGAGGTCGAGGGTTTGATCCTCCCTGACCCTAAGAATTTTGGAAGACCGAACCATAAAGTGGCCAACGGAACTGCCACATGGCAGCCTCAAGTTGGTCCACTTGGATGCCACTAGACTGACACCTCATCTGCCACTGGTCTATGACCTGCCACATGTCATCCTGCGATAGGTCCAACTCACCTGTCATGTCACCTCGTTGTTGATTGTACATGCCACATGATGTTTTGTGATGGTTCCACATCAACTCCATACAGGGCATGTGTCACCTTTACAGTGGTGCCATGTGGCACCTCCTTTTTTCCCATCTTTACCTATTTTGTCGAAAGTTCAAAACTGAATAACTTTCACGTTCCAAGTTCATTTGAACTCTACGCAGCTGCAAACTTTTGTTCACAATTTGAAGACTTTAATTTTAATCGATCTCGGAGATCCTCCTGGATCACACTCTCTCTCCTAAGGCTCCTTCCTTAGAGGACATCATCCTTCCATCCAGGTTGTACTACTGCTTTAAGGGGGGCGTTGAGGGATTTACAGCACTTTCAGGGTAAGATGGGGCATGATTCCCTCCCTCCAGCTCAATCCAGCCTTTCATTAGGAGTGATTCGCTTATCTTAGCAGTATTAGGCACCTAGGGAAAAAACACCCAGGTAGCCTACTTTAGGCCATTTTTGAATTATTTTATATTATTTTATGTTATAATTTTGAATTGACATTTTATAGTTTCAAATTGGCATTTTAAGGCATGTCGGCCTGGATATTTTTGTAGAGTGTGAGAGGCTATAAATAAACCTCTCCTCACTTCATTTGAACATAAGACAAGTGGGATCAAATACTATGTTACTCTTTTATCCAAACTAGGGCTCTTTGGATGTGATGCGCCCCTCTTGATGAAGATGATTTTCTGGGTTTGAATGCAATTTCTTGAAGTTCTTTGGTTCAATGCTCTTGCTAAAGGTGATGCTATGATTTGTTGGTTAAACACTTGCACAAGGAGGTATCTAGAGTTTTGTTTGATCTCTCTTTGTTAAATGTTGATGAATGATGCATGTGCATGGATCAAATGGTAGCCTTTATAGCTTGATTTTGTCTAGGCTAGGTCATTTTCAGCATTTAGTCACCTTGGTTTACAGGAGTACGTCCTTTCGTGGGAGTCCTTCTAGGGTTTGAATCTTAGGTCTCTAGATTTTGTTGCAAAACCTTGAATAAGCTTTTCACCGGTAAGCTAGTCACATTCCTAGACGCCCTAAGTTAAGGTAACCATCAAACTCTTGTCCTAAAACCCTAAAAAACTCCAAAACACCCCTAGCGGCCTCTTCTTTTCTCTCCTTTCTCCTCCCTCTAACCTTCGACCTCTTCTCCTTCACCCTTGACCATGTTCTTCTTGGGATTGGTCTCCCTCAAAACCACCTTGGTCCTCATACAACCCTCAGCCTGCCTCAAACCTACCTCGGCCTCCCCCCTACAGCCCTCAGTCCCTTCTCTTCCTCCTCTCCAATACCTCGGCTGTCCTCCTTACATCCTCTCAGCCCTCGGTCACCCTCAAACTCCCCTCGGCCTGCTGGTTTGGGAGCTTGGCCTCACCTCTTTAGGGCTGCCCAAGGTTGAAACTGCCCATAGAAGAACTTTTTCAAGGACTGTTACAGCCCTTACAGTGGCTGTAACATACTTTTAGTATACTCAAACAGGGTCATTCTCAGTACTTATGACATTCCTGCATTACAAGCCCAAACAGACATTGAAGGTTAGCTAGGGAATTTATGTACATATCCTAGTTTGTTAGCAGTGATTGGAAGGCTCATTAATACGTGCATACACAGAAAATACATTGTTAAAACAGTCATATATAACACATGTTGTACTTTATGCATGAACAGCTCTATTGCTAAAGAAATTGGAAAGGGACTGATATACATTTGTGAATGTTTTTTGGTTAACACATACTGCTGAATACATACATCTGTCTGTACATCACCGTTTTATTATTGGCTGTCCTATTATTTTATCAGACATATTCTTTGTTGGAAAGTGATTGGTTAATGGGATGCTTACATATGAAATATGATGGTGAATGATAGTCGATGATCACAATTGTTTGAAGTTTAAAGTGCTTAATTAGACTTGCTACTGAATGCATTTTTGCATCGATTAGCCTTGGCATCACATTATTACATCTACGTCTATTCGCAATGTCAATTGGTTGATACAAGGCACTGGTCTACTATCAATTAGCATAGGAGTTATTGTCTTGTTTCCATTAGTGTCTTGCAGAAGAGCTCTCTCCTTGGAGACTCCGACTCTCCGAAGAAGTTTTGGAAGAGTGACTAAGGTGACAGTGGTCACTCTCTCCATACAATGCTTACCGGTGACTAGCCCTGCTAGTTTGCCCAGTAACAGCTGGAAAAAACAGTATGCTATAAAGGTTATGCTAATCAATGTTATAGCTTGATTTAGCACTTGAGTGGAAAATTCCCAATCCACGAGTGTTACTATGGAGCAACTACGAAAGAAGGCACCATTGTGACCTTAGTGCATAACTCCCCACATTTTTTACAATCTCTCAAAGGTCAAGGGGGGATTCCCTAATTGATTTAAAGTAAAAGATATCTTACAAAGGGTTAATTTTATAATTTTATATATGAAGATAATGTTGAGTGTAATGCAAATTTGATTCACCCCAATTTAAGAGTGCTTGCACAATTGATTAATAAATGCTACAGTAAAACAAACACTTGGAATGAAAGAAAGAAAAATACTTGCAAACGAAATTTAAAGTGAAATAAAGCAATGTTCCAATTTAAAGACTTCAGAAAAATATAATAAAACTCACCTACATAAGTCTTTATAGATCTGAAAATTGAATGATAATTGCTATATTTTGTAGCTCGGACAGGTACTTCTACGTGGGGATGTCTAGCATGAAGAAGTGGTCCAAGAAGAGACTCTCTAGACAGACTTTGCAAAAGGTGACTCTTATAACACCTTATGTAAATGTAAAAGGGTAACTTAAGTGATCTCAATGAGAGATTAGGTGGTCAGCCGTTGATCTATGACTTAAGTGAACTTAACGAGAGATGAAGTCCCAGCCATTGGATTAGATCTAAGGGTCAATATTGAGCTAGTGGTATTGGCTCGTAGTATTGATAGGGGACTCATGGTTTTGCATGAGGGGTTGAGGTTATAAAAGAGTCTATAGAGAGTTGTAAACATCAGTTCATTGATTTTTTGTCAGTGTGTAATATCATTGATNAGGGTACTCATGGTTTTGCATGAGGGGTTGAGGTTATAAAAGAGTCTATAGAGAGTTGTAAACATCAGTTCATTGATTTTTTGTCAGTGTGTAATATCATTGATAGTGAGCGATCACATCTGAGAGAGGGAGTCTCTCAGAGGCTTTGGAGTGAGGAATTCACTCAAGCAAGGGTTTGTCATATTGTTGAGGTTTGGGCACAGATTGCAACAGGGGTGAGTCAAGAGTCTGATCCGGTGTGTTATATCTAGAAACCTGAAACTGCAAGTGTTGTTTTAATCTGTAAAAAGAAGACAAACTATTTGTTGGTTTTCCCCAGGAATTGGGGTTTCCAGGGTAAATCTAAAGTGTCAAATGTGTTGAACTAGGTTGCCAGGGTACTTGGGTACTAGGACGGGTACGAGTACGCCACTTTTTTAAAAGGGTACTTGGGTACGTCGGGGTACTGTAGTTTATATATATATATATAATTTTCAAGTTTATAAATTATATTATATATTAGTATTTATTATTAAGTTTTCATTGTTCAATGTTAATTGGTCAACAAGTAAACAGCAAACTACAATACTTTCTTAAATATATTGTTGTCATGAACAAAACAGATCTGAAATACTTTCTTAATAGATTGTTGTTATGAACAAATCAAAGAACTATTTTAACAGGGAACAATATGATCAATCTCAAAATATAATCTTTGAGTGCTTTAAGCATAGGATAGTCACAAAGTAAATCTGGAAAATAATAAATAGCATGAGAACCTGAGATAAAACATAACTTTTATAAGTATGAATTTCGTCTTATGGTGTTTGAGTTTCAACTTTTAACTTACTTGCACATAAGCATGGAAAAGCAAGTAATATTAAGATGTATTCATAGTATTTTGAAGGAATGAACTCTTATGGTAACCTTCAATACCAAATGACTTACTTTCCTGCCATAATTTAAAGCTAAGAAATTAGTTTCTATTCACTCCATATTAAGTAGATGAAGATGGAACAATTAAAACAAAGGACTCAATATCACAAGCATTCATGCCCAGATCGATGATACAGAATGAATATAAATTTATAAAACAAACGAGAGGGTTGTGGTAAGCACAAATGTGGTAATCTATGGGATTCCACAAGTTTTACTCAAAATAAATATGTTGATGCTAAAACAAAACAATACGCTGATGTGCAATATGCCAATCAACCACACACTATTGTGCCAAACAAAAGTTTACAATTGGTCAGTTATAATGGAAGCTGAAGTATACTACATTTCTTGTTTAAATGGGGCTATTACCATTTCTTAAATGATAAATCATAAGGACTCACTGTTGAACTGAACTCACCAATGCAACCCATGGCCTCCAAACTTCAACGCTGCTACCAAGAATAAAAGAAAATGGTTGAGGCTTGAACTCTTAGTAAGCTTTAAGGCTTTGGTTTAAGTCTTTGGGAGAGGGCCCCACCATACCCTTCCCCCTCTTCACTTCAAAACTTAAAAAGAAATTGGATTTTGATGTTCACAAGCTGAGATTTATGGGTTGGAAGTACCCCTGAAGTAACCAAAATCAGGGTACTTTGCCTTTTTTGGAGTACCGGAGTACCCTGGAAGTAACCAAAATCTAGGTAATTTTCCTTTTTTGGAGTACTAGTACCCAGTTGAACAATGCAAAGTATCGGGTACTTGGGAAAGGTACCAGGTACTTCAAGAATACATGTTCTCGTACCGGGTATGACGGTACAGGTACCCGATACTGGTACGCGTCCCCGACCCTTGGGTATGGGTATCCCATGTTACTTAGGTGTTGAATGATTTCCTGTTTAATTTTTCCGTTCCATGATTTGTTGGTTATCAGTGTATTTTCGATTACAGTTTCATCAATAAATTATTGAGGTTGAAGATCACATCTAGTAACGAAAAAGCAACATGGTATCAGAGATGGTGACAAAAGCCAATTTCACTCTGAGGGAAATTGCATTTCATGGGTTGGCAAGATTTACCAAAAAAATTTTAAAAAGCGGGGGAGTACCATACGGCCACGATACAGGCCGTACGAACATCGTACATTGTACCACAAAGTTAGTCTACAAAACTCGTCGTGTGATCCGGTGGAAGTTGTTGTCGAGCAGAAGAGATCAAGCCTGTAGCTTATCGAGACCAAGGGACTGTGAATGAAGACCAGTCGCTGCGAGGGAGCAGATTTGGGCAAAAGTATTAGCTACAAAGAGATCACGGCATATCAAGCTTGCAAATTGTGAGATTCATCTGACAATGGAGAACTCGGGCAAAGAGTTCACGGAGGAGTGTAGCTACTGGCTCAAAGCAGAGTGTTGCGGACGACCAATCGGTCCCATGAAGATTGGCACGAAGGCATGGGCGAGAGTCTCAGGGACCAAGAGACACACAACTACATCGAAGCCACATTCGACAGGAGTTGAAGCCACCAAGCATTGATCTACACAATAGCCTAACAAAGAGGATCGAATGTTGTAGCAACACTCAATGAACAGACGAAATAGGAGGGGGCCACGAGACATTGTGGCCACGGTGAAGCTGGGCGCTAGAGCTTGCAGCAGGAAAGCGAACCAATGACAACAAAGCATGTTGCTACAACAAGCGAACTATGCGACGAATGGCAGGGCAGCTAGGGCCGCAATGGTAGAGTGAGCTGGGGTTGGTGTGGAGACTCGATTAAAGACATCGGACTAGGCAACGTGGTGGTAGTTGAGGCAACAACGTGGAGAGAACGATGTGGTGACAAAGGAGTGCAGCGCGTCATCAAGAAGACAAAAGTCGATGTGTGGCCAGCAGAACGAGGTTGAAGCTATGAGATCGCAAGCCACGAGGCTGCACACAACCGCAAAGTGAAGGAAGGTTGGCAGAGCTTCGCGCAAGGTAGTGGGAGACATAGAGGAAAGTTAACCGCTAGAGGCATCTGCAGGAGCTGGAACAACAGGGGGCAACTAAGTGACAGAGAGTTGTAGTGGATGCGGCCAGGGCACTGCAAAACGAGCAACCAGGCAAGTTGTGGGGAAATTTGGAAGCCCCTAGATTAGAAGTCGTCAAGGAAGCCACCAAGGAGTGACCAACGGCCGCCGACAGACAGTTGTCGAGGCCCAGGGTAGACCCCCAGGCAACTTCAGGAAGGGGTCCAAGAAACAGGTTCAAGCAGTGCACAAAAACCCCCAACCAGTAGCAGAATGTTGTGGGGTAAGATGTACAAGCTGTTGGAATAGCCTGTAGTTGGTTCCAAAGGGAGACTAGAGCCTGGATCAGATTCAAAGAGAGAGCGTGAGGCTCTTCTCAATGGGCCTTCTTGGTATGAGATGACACTAATGGATGAGAGCATATTATTATATCAGAGTGCAGTGGATGCAGTTGGGAAATCTTTCGGTTTAGACGGAGCACCTACAGTAGCAAAGGGTTTGATGGATGCTTCACCAAAAGTAACTTCCTTGCTAAGAGTGTTAGATTTTGTGGCTTGCACAGATACTTCTACGTGAGGGTGTCTAGCATGTAGAAGTGGTTTGAGAAGAGACTCTCAAGACAAACTTTGTAAAAGGTGACTTTTAAAACACCTTATATAAATGTAAAAGGGTAACTAAAGTGATCCCAATGAGAGATTAAGTCGTAGTCATTCATCTCTGACATAAGTGATCCCAATGAGAGATTAAGTTGTAGTCGTTCATCTATGACTTAAGTGATCCCAACAAGAGATTAAGTCCCAGCTATTGGATTAGATCTAAGGGTCAATGTTGACCTAGTTGTATTTGCTCATGGTATTGATAGGATGCCATTGGTTTTGCATAAGCTTGAGGTTATACATAGACATTAGTTCATTGAGTCATTGTCAGTGTGTGTAATATCATTGATAGTGAGTGATCAAATCTAAGAGAGGAGTCTCTCAGAGGCTTTGGAATGAAGGATTCACTCAAGCTAGGGTTTGGCATATCATTGAGGGTTTGGGCACAAATTGTAGTAGGGGTGAGTCAAGAGTTTGATCCGATGTGTTATATCTGAAAACCTGAAACTATAACTGTTTTTCTAATCTGGAATAAGAAGACAACTCGTTTGTTGGCTTTCTCCAAGGATTGGGATTTAGTAAATCCAAAGTGTCAAATGTGTTGAATGATTTCCTATTTGATTTTTCCACTATGTGATTTGTTGGTTATTAGTGTATTTTCGAATATAGTTTAAGCATATAATTATTGAGGTTAAAGTTCAAATCTAGTAACGAAAAATCAACAATAATTGCATAAAATAAACTTCAAATTAAGTAGTGATTAAGATCGCTCCAAAATATTTGGGGTGGCAGGTGCAGGGGGGTTCTCTCTAACCCTGGAGGAAATATACTCAAGACCTATGCACGCGGCTTGGGGATTGGAACTAATAATCAAGCAGAGGGATTTGCTTTGTTCCTTGTTTTGAAATTGTCTCTTGAAGTTGGAACCTGTTCTCTAACAGTTGCAGGTCACTAATCTTACCCTCTCACAAAAGACGAAGACTGGACATAATGGATCAATTTTCAGGGCGCCTCCACAAATGGATTTTGAGTTCTCTCCCACAACTCCATTCATTCCATATTTTCCATGTCAGACAAAATCTGAACTCAATCACAGATGGACTAGATAATGAAGCTTCCCATCTACCTAGGAGAGGTCTTATAGAAAATGAAAACCCAATTCGACAAATTTGGCTAACTTAAGGATGATCCTTTGCATTTAATCATGCATTATTGCCTCTTCATTCGACGACAGGAGGTCTCCATCAACTTAAATGTGAACGGTGACAAGTGGAATGTGGTGGTCTTCCCTGCATGTGGTATAGCTTGTCGCAAGGCAATATAAGTGTTTTTAATGTTGGTCAATGTGTCAGTTTCTCCCAGTCCTTTCAATCTAACTCCAATAAAGATGGTAAGGGTTTCCAAAATATCGTGATTACGCGGTGTTTTGCAAGCTTTTGTGATTTTTTCTTCTGTGTTGTTTTGAAATTTTCAAAGTTTGGAAGGATGGTGCTAGTGGAATGGTGGTGCGCAATGTTGAGAACTTCTCTGCCTTCTCCTTAGCTCGGGGAGGTGTTGACCACCTAACCCACTAGGTGGGAAACCATGTACCATGTGCCTTGAAAATGAGAAAGGTGTACTTAAATAAATAAAAAATCAAGTTCCAGAGGACAGGGCAACTTTGCCCCTTTCTTCTCTTCTTCTCCATGAAAATTTTGCACCCCTATGGGGGATTTTGTAATGATATGTCAGCATGACGATCATTTTTTATAAAACTTAGTTGCCTAGGACTTTATCATTAAAGAAGTCCTTTCATCGAGTGTTTTTCCCTTGGATAATTAAAATTCTTTTTTATTGATTTTAATTATCTGAGTTTTTCACTTAAAAATACCTCCAAAGAAGTGAAAGGCATTCTAATGATCAAGTTCACGGGGTGACTAAGGCCCAAGAATGTTCTATGTAACCATGCTAGACACTATCCATAGTATTGCGAAATTTCATTAGGTTTTACCTAGGATTTTTCTATTTTTGGTGATTAAAAATTGTCCCTCAACATAAAAATGTTGTAATGAAAAGAGGGTTAAGTGGCACCTAATTCCCACGAATAGGGGTATGGGTACTCAAAATCAATGCCATAAGTCCCCCTACACCCTTGCAGACAAGTCTTGCTACGATTTTGGACACATTTGTCCAAGTCAATCAAGGAAATCAAAAAGATTGGCAATTAATTAGAATGGCAAATTTTGGAAAGTGCCTAAAGTCAAGTTATGTTCCTAAGGCGACATTAGAGGCAAAAAGGGGCCATGCAAGTGTATGACAAGTTTGAAGTTTCCTCCTTAGGGGGGGTGCCCTCCCTCTTCATGGAAATTGAGATAATTAAAAATAAGCCAAAGTACGGGGTCCCACTTTGGTGGTCCCTCCCTTTGGGCCTAGAATGAAGATTAATAATATTAGAGGGGGATTTTCCCTCATTTCTATTTGGTTTCTCACACTAGGAGGCACCTCAATACTTACTTAGCAGATTTCTCATGATTTAATCCTGTACGTTTTTAATACTTTCATCCTATTTGTTTATGACAGGTTCTGCTGAATGTGACTGTGGCTAGCTCCTTCCGGAACCTCCATCCATGTCCACGCAGGTGATGTTTTTCGTTTTACTTGTACTTCATTGTTTACTTTTTATGAGGACTTTAACTAGCCTAAGGCGTGGGGAGACTATCATTAGTCTTGACCCCAACCCTTATGTATTACGTTGGTTAAGTGATAATTAAAATGCCTTAGGCCTTGCCATAGTCTAATCTATGGTGTGTGGTGACCTCCCCTTAAGCGTAAGGTGCTTAGGGTTTGTAAGGCATATGGTACCACCATATGGTGACCTCTTGTTATATTAATAAAGTTGTGAGGGTTTATAAAATAATAATGTTTTGGCAACAAGAACTATATGATTTGTGATTATGTGATGCCTTACCCTATGGCCCACGATGGTCATGTTCTAGGCATAATTGGTTTATACTTTGATTGCAATATAATATGGTTTGGCTTAAGTGTTTTACGCCATGGTTGCAATGTATTAAATGTTCTCGACATGTGTATTTTACACCACGGTTGCAATGTATTAACAGTTCTTGGCATAATATAAACACTAGGCATTACATGCCATGGTTCATATGGTGCGAGGGTTCTTTGGCATTCGGTTATAATACAATGTTTTGATTGCAATGATTATTGTTTAAATGATTATGTTGTCGATTACTATTAAGCTTTGTCCTTGGTTGACTTTGGCATTAAAACGTGTGACCTGGCTGCGAGTTGACAGCGCAACCAGGTCTTTCACGCTAATACATGGCTACATTCCCACCGTCCATCTATTCAGATGGAAGCTAGGGCTTGGACCATTGTTTAATGTGCTTGGAAACTTGTCCGAAGCCTCATTTTGCCTGATGGTTGGGATGGGAAGACAGAGCCAAGCTCTACTCAGTTCGTGGTGGAAATGTACAGGTAGTTTTGAACCTTTTGTGTGGTCGACAAGAGTCGAAGGGCTCTGCCCTGTTTAATGTGGAAAGTATGGGTCGTTGTGGAAAGTATGGGTCGTTGAGTCTTTCGTGTGGCCGACAAGAGCCGTAGAGATCTGCTCTGTTACTGAGTTTTGATGGTGTAAGGTCTTTCTTCCTGGTGTTCGCAAGTGTTAACAACATACTGTTTGTTTCTTCTCCAAGGTGTTACTGGGTTTCTCGACTTCCTTGGCGGACTGTAGAGCAAAGTTTGTGTCATGACCTCGCTTGCCACGACTTTGCCATTCACATCTGTCTAGTTAACAAGTAAGGGTTTTAAATGAAGTTTTAACTGCTGCACTTTTACACTGAAATGATTTAGCATTTATACTAACTGAGTTTTCTTTCGTTTGTGTTGCAGGCAGACGAGGGATAAGGGTGCTCTGAAGGAGTCGACCCTTGGCCAATGGGGTTCTAGACTAATGTTCTCCTGATCATTTCCTTTCAATTGCAATCATTTACTATAGTTTAGAACTTTGATTTAGGTTTCAATTTTTAGACTAGAATTCGACTAGTGATTAGCCATCATTGTGTGTTTGCATACCTCAACTAGAAATAGATTCCTCATTCCTAGTTCAAATCACTTTTCTTGCAAGGTACGCCCCACCTAGAAGGATAATCTCAGATCTACTCAAGATCTGTTGACTTATATCAGTAAATTAATAGTATGTTTATCTCCTAACTGGGGCATCCCTCCTAGGATAGTCAACTTGTCAGTTCAGAAGAGTTAAGAGTGAGTTTTAGCATCATTTTTATCTGTTGACTTGTTTAAACTTTATATCCTCCACATGCATGTTTTTGAGAAGGGGTGGGACTGGGGCATCCCTCCTAGGGTAGTCAACTTGTCAATTTAGAAGAGTTAAGAGTGATTTTTAGCATCATTTTTATCTGTTGATTTGTTTATATCTTTCACATGCATGTTTTTGAGAAGGAGTGGGACAGTTGGAGTATGAGTAAACCGAAAAGAACTCAAGCAAGGAGAGCACCCACCAACCTAGTGCACCTCTCTCTTGTATTTTGACTATTGTTATCATTCTTTCTAAGCCAATTCGAAATTTTATGGGTTATTGCTGCATATTTGTCTGTTGTTTTATAATTCCAAAAGATGGCAGATTGATCCCACTCAACACTTGGCAGATTGATCCCAGATTCAGATATGCTATGTATCTGTCCTTGAAATATCATTCTACAATTTTTGTTTTTGAAACAAAATAAATGACTGGTGTTTCATAATCTTTTCATTTTTCAAATTTAGTTTTAGGTCCAAGGATTAAGATCTGCATATCCATGAATTAAAATTTTAACATGGTATTCTAAAATCTTCTGTCCAGTGAATGGAGAAAGAAGCTCCCTGTGAGAAAGAGTCTAATGCAGTGAAGCACCACTCGATGGGTACTCGCGAGTGGCTCCGAGTCGGTTGCTGGGCCGAGTAACCGGAGAAGACTCGCCATGCTGTCCATACTCGCTGCACTCGCGATTGCTCGGCAGACTCAGCGCACTCGTTGGAAGAACCCGCGCTAACTCGGTAATGACAGAACGCGATTTTTTGGAGGGAGTTTTCGTCTCACGGGAGCTATAAAACTAAGGACGCTTCTATGGTTTCATTCATTCGCCATCGATCGTTTCAGTCTATCGCCTTGGACTCGCATTCCGACTGTGGAGGATATCTCATTCGCCTTCGATCATTTATGTTTGTCTATCTCCTTCAATCGTTTCAGACTTCAGTCTATTGCCTTGCTGTCGCCTTTGTTTTCGTTTCAGTCTATCATTTCAGTTGCCTTCGATCGTTTCAGACTTCAGATTATTGGAGTCGCATTCGATTTTTCACGTGGAGTTGCATTCGATTTTCCTTCTTTCATTTTCTCACTGCTGCGGTCTCATTCGTGGGAGGGCGGAATCGCTGGTGCACACTGCAATCTCATTCGTTGTTGGCATTTGCTGCTTGTTTTTTCTGAGGCAGTGCTGAATCCTAATTCGCTGAAGGAGGGCCGACTCCCATCAACCATCAAGCATCCAGGTATGTTTATTGAAAATTTTCATTTCTTTTATGCAAAGCATTCCAGAAATCTGCATAATGTATGTACTATGTAGAAGGAAAAACTTAAAAGAACTGCAAATTTGTACTATATTCAGAAATTTTAATGACAATTTTTTCTTAAAATACTGCATTGTTTGGTCAGTTTGGCTGTGGTCTAGTGGTAAATTGGACTATGGAGTACATACTACTGTGCTTCAACAATAATTGAACCTAGGTCTTTGACTCTTTGTACTCATGAATACAAGTTCACACTAAAAGAAGATTGTAAAGAAATATAAATAAATGCATGACAATATATTGGAATATAGATGTGGAAAAGATCAGACAGTTGTAGATGATGAATGGACTTGTCAACCTCCATCAGATATCATAGACTGATAATGTAAGTTAGAGAATAAAATTAAGGTTACCCATCTCGTTTGAAGTGCTTGGATGAATCGGGGATGATCTAAGGTGCTCAATCCATTTGAAATATTTGAAATACTCGAACATCAGTGGTTGTCAGGGACATAGTCCATTTCTAATAATTTTAGTTGTCTACCTGATGTTTGGGGCCTGGGCAGTTACTCTAAGCATACTGAAGCAGCTAAATTTATATTAACAAAATGCTAGAGTCAATAGAATAGCATGCTTTAGTGAGGTTTTCTTTATCTTCTCTGTTATCCATGAGAATAGCATGCTTAAGTGAGGTTTTCTTTATCTTCTCCATTTGGTGGTGATTTTAAAATTTTTACTAAAGCATAAATGTAGGGAATGGAATGAAGAAAATGACTCTGCCATGATTGCCAATAATATATTACATCTATTCTGATCCTTAACAATCTTGATTCTTGAATCCCATGATTTCTCAGACTTTGCTTTCAATTATTAATTAAATGTTTCTTCAATCTTGTGCTTGTGTGGCTGAGTATCTCAGCCCACAGACCTGTGGGCTGAGATACTCAGCCACAAAAAAACAAATGTTCCATAAAAATGTTCCAACAAAACCATATGAAATCTAATAGTGACCTGCTGGACTGTGAGTCTGTGACTACAAAACAAGATTAAAAATGCAATGTTTTATTGATTTCAAATAGAAACAGTCAATATTTTTTATTGTTTACATTTTTTTATTAATGTAGAGCATTTAATGTTTTTGCAATTCAGATTCCATGGCACCTAAAGCCAAGGCTAGAAGGCCTCTTGATTCAACGTGGAAATATTGTGTGCGAGTGAATCTCGATGATGACCACAGAGTCATTTGCAATTTCTGCTCAACCCATATGTCTGGGGGCATAAATAGGTTGAAATACCACCTTGCAAGAATTTCTTACAAAGATGTCGTGGTTTGTGACAAATGCCCTGATGAAGTCACCGCTGAAATGGCATCTGCTCTGGATGTCATTAGAGAACAAAGTGAAAAGAGGGCAAGATACAAGCTTGAAACTTCCATGATAGGTAGAGATTCAATGGGACCACCACCAAATCCAAGTACAGGAGTGTCATCCACATCAACTATTGCACCAAAGAGAAGTATAACTTCTTCATTCTTCCTTCCTCGTACAACTCCAGGATCTCAACCTTCCTTGGAGAGCTTCAATGAAAAGAAGAGAAAGGAGGCTGATATAGCAGTGAGGAGGTTTTGGTACCATAACAGCCTTTCATTTAACTATGCAAAGTCATATTTTTATCAGCCCATGATTGATGCCATTGCAGCTGCTGGCCATGGATGCAAAGACCCTCTTATAATGCTCTTAGGGGTAAAGAGTTTGATGAGGAGCTCAAGTGTGTTAAGGAACAATTGGAGACCATTAAAAAGTCATGGAAGTTTACCGGTTGCACAATTTTGTCTGATGGGTGGACAGATCAAAGGGGCAAAACAATCATTAATTTTGTTATAACTTGCCCTAAAAGAACCATGTTCCTAAAATCCATTGATGCATCCTCGCATGTAAAAGATGCACATCTAATTTTTTCAATTGTTAGTTGATGTTGTGGAAGAAGTTGGGGTGGCAAATGTTGTCCAAGTAGTCACAGACAACCCTGCAAATTATGTGGCAGCCGGAAGGTTGCTTTCTGCAAAATACCCCACCATCTTTTGGACTCCATGTGTTGTCCATTGCTTAGACTTGATGCTGGAGGACATCGGGAAGATGGAATGGGCACAAGCTATTGTGTAAGAGTGCAAACAAATAACCAAGTATATCTATAACCATGCTTGGGTCTTGAACTTTATGAGGGAATACACACAAGTTGAACTCAATCGCCCTGCTATCACACGGTTTGCCACAACCTTTCTTTCCCACCAAAGCCTTTTGAATGAGTACCAAGCTTTGAGATGGATGTTTTGTAGCCAGGAATGGATACATTGGAAAGATAGCACAAAACCAGATGCAGTTGCTGTGAAGTTGTCTCTCTTAAGAGATGGTTTATGGGAGAAAGTCACTGAAATTGTCAGCTTCACTGAGCCACTTGTGAAAGTCTTGAGGATCATGGATGGAGAGAAACTTGCAATGGGATACATCTATGAAGGCATGGATAGGGCCAAAGAGGCCATCAAGGCTTTCTATAAGGGGGATTCATCAAAATATATCCCTATATGGCAGATTATTGATTACAGGTGGGACATGCAGCTACATTCACCATTGCATGCTGCAGGAGCATATCTCAATCCGAACTTATTCTATAATCCAGACTCTAGCATTCAAGGTGATCTTGAGGTGATGAGAGGTGTCATGATATGCATTGAGAAGATGTACCCGAATCCAGAAATTCAAGACAAAATCAACTTGCAACGTGATATGTACAAAGAAGCATCTGGCATGTTTGGATTCAGCTCAACCCAACGACTCAAAAACAAGAAAATGCCATGTAAGATTCAATTTGTAAAAACTAAATTGTTATAACTTAGAAATTAGAACTTAGCTTATAAATTTGCTAGTTATCTTTTTCAATGTTGGCATTGCAAAACTTGTAATTTTTTGTGTTTTTAATTTTTGCAGCCAATTGGTGGATAGATTGTGGCTCTGAGGCACCACAATTACAAGAATTTGCTATCAAAGTTTTAAGTCAACCCTGCAGCGCTTCAGGTTGTGAGCACAATTGGTCGGTATTTGAGCACATCCACGGCAAAAAGAGGAACAGTTTGGAGCATGAGAGGTTGGAGAAGTTGGTTTTCATCTACTACAACCTTCGAATGATCACAAAACAAATGCAGTCGAAGGACCTAGATCCAATTTTATTGGATAATATTGATTTAGATTCTGAGTGGGTTGTGGAGGAGGAGTTCCCTGATGATTTGAGTTGGCTTGATGAAGAGACTCAGGATCCCTCTGGTCTGCCATATTCTCAAATGGAAACTCCAAATACACCTGCTTCATAGTTGCTTCAATCTGCTGATGTTGGCAATAGCTCCTCGAGGGCATATGTTTGGCATACTCGTAGTTAGGCATGACATTCGAGTACATGGAGACATTGTCTATTTTGGTTTTCTATTTCTGTTATGAGACTGAATTTTGAACTTGCTGCCATTTCTGATTTTTAAATCACTATGGTATATCGTTTATGGAATATGGTTTTTGGTTATGGTTTATGGCTTATGGTTTATGGTTATGCTTATGGATTATGGTTTATGAATCTATGATCACTATTTACATTTTTGCATACAAAATTTATGCGATAACGTGATTTTTTTTTTCCTAGTTGTCGAATCTTGCCAAATCTGTCCCGAGTAGTTCCCAAGTTTTTCACGAGTCGGCAAGTCATATGTCTTTGCCGAGTCCGAGTCGTACAACATTGGTCTGATGCAAAGGAAAATTTCAGACAGCGTGGGGCCATTAAGTTCCTATAAGAGGAGTGATCCATGCATGTGAGAGGCTTGAATAACCTATGAGAGGTCGATGTGTTTTGAATGTATGTGAAAGGTTGTTGATTTGTTATCGATTGCACTGATATTTTGCTTAAGTTGTGATCCAAGGGACTGCAGCCTGCAGGTATGGCTAACAGCATGACAAGTCTCAGTGAGTGTGAACAATTAGAGGGGACCTCTAATTTCACCCCTTGTAATTTCAGGTTGCAAATGGTCATTGAAGAGCTCGATCTATGGAGCATCATCAAGGGTATAGTAGCTTCTCCAACATATCCTCAACAGTAGCCTCGATACAAAAAGTAAGCTACAAAGGCTAAGAGGATAAATTTGGACTCTGTACTTCCTAATGCTTTCAAACAGTGATTTAAATCCCACTGTCATTATTGAATAATTACACTGAAAATTTGAACTTTAAATTTCCAGTAGAAATAGAAGATCACAGAAGGGCAGCCATGCACAATAGACACAAAAAATTTAGCCTGGGAAACCCAACCTTGGGAGAAAACCTAGCCAATTTTTCTTAGAAAAAATTAGTCCAATAAGTACATCATCATTATTATGAAGAAACCCTAGCACATGAGTAGTGTGCCCTTCATGACAAGAAACCCTAGTCACAAGAGAGTGATAAGAACCTGTTATCACACATATAGTAGCCGGGCTACCATATTCCATTTTTCAGATTCCAGTACACTTTCCAGCCAGTTCCCTTACATACGAGATGTTGAGATGAGCATCTATGATGGATCAATATTTGATGATGGACTATAGTACTTTCCCATGCCATGATTGAGTCTCAGGACACTCAAATTTGAGGACTAATGTAGCCATTTAGCCATTCACAGAGTAGTCAGTATTGCCCAGAGTTGCAGTAGAAGTTTCTCATTAGACAGATGTTGTTTCAGATTGGTTATTTACATGTATATGACTCGACAAATATTATCTTGTGTTATGGTTATTATTGCTTTTATACTCATTCTTGTCACATGTCTTAGCATTTAGTGTCATGATCTGGCAGCCATATAAATATGTGAACTTGGATGTATTTATATTATGTATGTATGTCCCTACCTAGACCTGGAAGTTCTTGACCCATACTCATTGGTCTTACCCTCCTTAGGGAGAATAGAGGTGATCATTCCCACCATACTTTGGCTTGCTAGTGTTGGTTTCATTGTTCACTATCTCCACCCATCCATTACCTTCCAGTTATGTTTTTAGCCCGACATACTACTTGACTTGTGGCATGGAGGACCTTTCCCCACTAGAGCCTCTGTGTTGGACAAGCTTCCCTGTTTATTTGTGTCTCGACTCTGAGCTGCCTAGGTTGTGTTGGCTAAACCTGAAACAAATAGCGCTGCCATCAATACAATGTATTTGGAAATGAAATGAATATCTTATAAAAAAGCCCATTCATGAAAAGTAGTGTTTTTGAACATACATGAATGCAAGGCAAGCCTAATCAAATTAGCTATGAAGTATATTGAAATGAATATCTTGTGAAAATCCATTCATGAAAAGTAGTGTTTTTAAACATACATGAATGCATGAAGCCTCAATAATAAAATCCGTGTAATTAATGCATGGACAAGGCTATGGAAATTCGAAGGCCCAAAAAGCAATGGTTCTTAGAAAGTTATATCTAAAGATTGTTGGCCTCACTTGTATTTGATTTGGATTGTGAGCATTTGTCAAGGTGAATAAGCACTTCTGAACGTAACTTATCCATTTGTGAGACACTGCCATCCCCTGTGTTGTTGCTTGTCCAACATATGCTAGAGTGAATATCCCCTTTCCATATCCAAAGTGCCACAGTGTCAAGTTGGTAGTCACCCTTTATCCCCATTTGATTTCTAGCCCTCACCCTTCACTAGCAAATTGATTACAACTATGAAGTGAGTATGGTCTTGAAAGTCTGGTTTGAGTTATAATTAATTAAAGAAACTCTATATTCGGTTGATCGATCGCCAGCGAAATGATTGCTACTTGTTATAATTGTTATTTGAATGATTTGTAGAGCATGTCTTAACCTATAAACACTTGCAGCATATTGATGTTAGCTTGGGTTATATTATTGATTATTTGATTAGTTACAGATTATTATTTTATCTCCCTGGGCATATTGGATATTGTACCTGATCATACAGAGATCTATAGGGTGTATGAGTATGCACCTTAGAAGGATTTGGGTTCCCTGAATCCAGTGAGACAGTTTATTTTCAGTTCCGGGCAGTTACAGTGATGATTTGTCTTAGTATACCATTCTGGTGCAGTTTTGCCATCCTGAGTGGCCTGTCAGAGCAGAGAGGTGATTTGATTGATTCATCTAGGGCGTTGTATGAGGAGGGGGTGGTCCAGCCACTTGTTTTTACCATTTTACCCCCCTCCCAGAGAGCCTGGTGGGCTCAGTTTGACAACGTTGGCACTCTAGGAGGCAGTTTGGGCCATATCACGTTTCCCGAGGCAGATTAAAAATAATAAAAATGGCTACTGAAGAATTCGACTTGGGCTACTGAGGCAAAGAAATGGCATGGGATGAGATTTGATGATGAGGGTGATGTCTTCCACTCCTCCAGCAGTTTCAGCACTTGGATGGACCCACATCCATATCTCCGGCATAATTTATTATTTTCTGGAGTTTTTGGAGGCTCACGATTTCCTTAGAGAGGCACTATTTTGCATTTAAAAATTATATTTATTTTTATTGTGCCATGGGGACAAACTAGGGGTGTTAGTTAATACCCCGTGGACCCACCATGAGCTTTATTTATTTTTATTGAGTGGGATCCCCTCTCCTAGGGTGATTTAGTCCATTGATATATTTGTAGAAAAACTGAGTTTACTGTATGCTGGTTTAAATGCACATTTCGTGGTTTTCACTTACAGCCGGTTTTGCATTGGCTGTAAGTTACTTATGAAATTTTCTGGACAATTTAAACACACAATAAAACTTCACTAACAGGCTGAAAAAACACTTTTGGACAGTCACACAATAAAAGATTTGACTCAGAGATTTTTGGCTAATCAGCCCTGGAAAAACCCACAAGGGGAAAACCAGTCAAGGAGAGAGAGATATTTATTATTTTCTTCAGCAAAGTACAGGACAGAAAAATGGTGAAAAATACAACTTATCTCCACCAGCAAACTTTATCCCAAAGTCTGGAAACTTGTGCCCAGCAAATCAGCCGTACACCCTTCTCGATTTCTGTGCCTATTGAATGCTGACCGTACAGCAATAAATGACAGCCGTACCTCCTCGAAAACAGTGCCAAATAAATGTTGTTCGTACCTCGAAAACTGTGCAGGAATTTAATGCAGCCGTACCTCAATTTCTGTGCAGTAATAAATGCTGACCGTACCTCGATTTCTGTGCCACATTAAATGCAGGCCGTACTACAAGCCGTACCCTCGATTTCTGTGCAGACCGTACAGCATTAAATGCAAACTGTCCTGTGCAATAAATGCAGTCCGTACCATCTCGGGTTCCGTGCAAAGGCAATAAAGGCTGTCTCGATTCTCGTGCCCACCAAAATCTCTTCAGCAAACAATCTGGAAAATCGTGCCCTTCTCCCAGTCTCGACCTCCTCTCTCAGCTCTTCTCTTCTCATGCAAAAAAATGAAAAGTGTAAACCCTTTTGCCTCCCTCATGCCTTTTTGTTTGACCTAAGTGAGTTTCTAATCCAACGGTGGAAAAGCAATCTAATCCAACGGATGAGAATCAATGAGAGTAAAAATCCCTTTTATTTATTTCTCATAAATAAAATTACTCTCACTCACTTAAATTTATCAAAAAGTGACTTTATGGTTATAAAGTCTCATTAAGTGACATTTAATGTGAGGGTCACCTTTTTCCCTCTTAAAGTGACTTAGGCAAAATAAAGTCACCTAGGGAACATCTGCCTAGGTACAAAAACTAACACTCCCTCTTACCGAGGAAGGTGCTCCGTACCACTCCCAACTTATCTCTGAAGAAGACAAACTTACCCCTCCCCAAAGACTTCGTCAAGATATCAGCTACCTGCTCATCAGTGAAAATATGCCGAAGCTCAACAGCCCCTCTCTGAACGTAGTCTCAGATGAAATGGTATCTGATCTCTATGTGCTTTGACCTGTCATGGAACACTGGATTCTCAGAGAACTGAATGCAACTCTGATTGTCGCAGTAGATCACCGTAGGCCTAAGCTCCTGATCAAACAAATCTACCAAAAGCTTGCAAAGCCACAGTGCTTCACAAGTAGCCTGACTGGCTGCCATATACTCAGCCTCAGCAGTACTCAATGCAACGGACATCTGTTTCCGACTGAACCACGACACTGCTGCCGAGCCCAAACTGAAACAACAACCGGAAGTGCTCTTCCGATCCCGCACGCAACCTGCCCAGTCTGAATCTGTAAACCCAACCAAGCCAACTCCATCCGAACCCCTGTAGTCCAGACCATAGTCCACTGTCCCTGCAAGATATCTCAAAATGTGCTTTGCAGCTGTCCAGTGTACACTCCTAGGCTCAACCATGAACTGGCTAAGAGTGTTCACCGCAAAGCACAAATCTGGCCTGGTGTTGACCAGATACATCAACGACCCAATAAGCTGACGATATATAATGGGATCCACCAACTTGCCCTCGGAAGCATGGAGTTGCTTCCAGTTGGTGATCATAGGTGTAGACATAGGCCTGCAGTCCTCCATCTGGAATCTCCTCAGAATATCAGCTGCATACTTTCCTTGTCCAAGGAAAATATACCCAGGCTCCTGCCAAACCTCCATACCCAAATAATAGTGCATCAGCCCAATATCGGTCATCTCGTACTCCGAAGCCAAGTCTCTCTTGAAATGTGCAATGAGACATTTAGCACCTGTGA
Organism: Pseudotsuga menziesii; assembly: GCA_001517045.1. Taxonomy (NCBI): domain Eukaryota; kingdom Viridiplantae; phylum Streptophyta; class Pinopsida; order Pinales; family Pinaceae; genus Pseudotsuga; species Pseudotsuga menziesii. Next base: position 580,619 of record LPNX011231500.1, read on the forward strand.
TGAACAGATCATCAACATACAACAAAAGAATGAGCGAATCTCCCCCAACCACAATGAAGTAAAGGTTGGGATCAGCCTCACTCTTCTGAAATCCCATCGATGTCAGATAATCATCTATCCTGGAGTACCAAGCTCTAGGAGCTTGCTTCAGTCCATACAAGGCTTTCTTCAGCCTGCACACATGAGAATCTCTCCCATGGATCTCGAATCCCTGCGGATGCTCTAGATAAACCTCCTCCTGCAGTAGACCATTGAGAAATGCGGTCTTCACATCCATCTGGTGGATCTTCCAACCCATCTCTGCTGCTATAGAAATCACTGCCCTGATAGAAGAATATCGTGCAACTGGAGCAAAAGTCTCATCATAGTCGACTCCCTCAACCTGTGAGAATCCCCGCGCCACAAATCGAGCCTTGTACTTCTCTACGCTGCCATCCGCAGCATGCTTTACCTTGTAAAGCCATCTGGAACTCACAACTGACTTCCCCTCCGGTCTCGGTACTATCTCCCATGCATCATTCTTCATGATGGAATGGTACTCTTCCATCATGGCATCTCTCCAAACCAGATGC
>LPNX011231500.1:583063-609967 GCA_001517045.1 Pseudotsuga menziesii
AGGAGTGGTGATCGGATTTGCAGTAGTGTTCCTCACTATTTCCGGCCACAACTCATTCTCTTCTAGTAACAACAAAATTCTGGCCTTCCACGGCACAAAATTCCCTGTCCTATCTAGCCTATCGTCCAATCTAAGTCCTGTAGCCATCTCAACAACAACTCAACAAAGTGCTGTTTACTGACAGAAGTAAAATAACAAAAATTTCTGAATTCTGGAAATTACTGTGTGTCTGCAAAAATCACTGTTTTCTGCCCCCTTTGCTCTGATACCATGTAGAAAAACTGAGTTTACTGTATGCTGGTTTAAATGCACATTTCGTGGTTTTCACTTACAGCCGATTTTGCATTGGCTGTAAGTCACTTATGAAATTTTCTGGACAATTTAAACACACAATAAAACTTCACTAACAGGCTGAAAAAACACTTTTGGACAGTCACACAATAAAAGATTTGACTCAGAGATTTTTGGCTAATCAGCCCTGGAAAACCCCACAAGGGGAAAACCAGTCAAAGAGAGAGAGATATTTATTATTTTCTTCAGCAAAGTACAGGACAGAAAAATGGTGAAAAATACAACTTATCTCCACCAGCAAACTTTATCCCAAAGTCTGGAAACTTGTGCCCAGCAAATCAGCCGTACACCCTTCTCGATTTCTGTGCCTATTAAATGCTGACCATACAGCAATAAATGACAGCCGTACCTCCTCGAAAACAGTGCCAAATAAATGTTGTTCGTACCTCGAAAACTGTGCAGGAATTTAATGCAGTCGTACCTCGATTTCTGTGCAGTAATAAATGTTGACCGTACCTCGATTTCTGTGCCACATTAAATGCAGGCCGTACTACAGGTCGTACCCTCGATTTCTGTGCAGACCGTACAGCATTAAATGCAAACTGTCCTGTGCAATAAATGCAGTCCGTACCTTCTCGGGTTCCGTGCAAAGGCAATAAAGGCTGTCTCGATTCTCGTGCCCACCAAAATCTCTTCAGCAAACAATCTGGAAAATCGTGCCCTTCTCCCAGTCTCGACCTCCTCTCTCAGCTCTTCTCTTCTCATGCAAAAAAATGAAAAGTGTAAACCCTTTTGCCTCCCTCATGCCTTTTTGTTTGACCTAAGTGAGTTTCTAATCCAACGGTGGAAAAGCAATCTAATCCAACGGATGAGAATCAATGAGAGTAAAAATCCCTTTTATTTATTTCTCATAAATAAAATTACTCTCACTCACTTAAATTTATCAAAAAGTGACTTTATGGTTATAAAGTCTCATTAAGTGACATTTAATGTGAGGGTCACTTTTTTCCCTCTTAAAGTGACTTAGGCAAAATAAAGTCACCTAGGGAACATCTGCCTAGGTACAAAAACTAACAACATTATATTATTGAATTGATCCATGTACTTTATGTTGAGCTCGTCTCAACCGTTGATTAGAATATTTTGATCTTTTAATCTTAGCCATCCATTTGAAAGGTGGTTAGGAGTTTGTTATCTCTCATTCCTATTTAAAGGAGAGAGCCTCTCATTGTAAAGGGTGGAGAGATCTAGAGATTTTTGGCTCTGGGCTATTGGAATAAAAATACTTTCTTAGGCATCTTGGATCTTGGAATTGGAATGCTTGTGATGATTGTAAATGCTTCTTCCTCTGCACTGACAGACATTGGTGGTCATCTTGATTTTATCTTCAACTAACATTGTTTTGCAGGCAAAGAAAACGTTTTGGAGGGGTGCGAATTGGTGGGGAGGCCTACCCTTCAAGCTTCAAGAGGACGTTTTGGGTGACAGGGAGTTGTTTTTTCTTTCGTACCAACAATTCATGCCTCTCATCTCTTTGTATGAATCTCTTTCCATTCTTGATTGATTGATCTTTGTGTCATTGATTGACAGGAATAGGAAAATCGATTTCGTTGAAGGAGGCAAAACATTGGCAAGAAGGGCTCATCAAAGTTTGGCATTTGATCTTTGTGGGAAGTAATCCTCGTCACAAACCTCCTCCATTTTCATCTTCCAGGTATGTTCCATGAGGTATGAAATTCTTCTATCCTATCCATCTATTCTCTTAGATCTCAAAACCCTCATTTTTCACCTTTTTCTAGATCTACTTGGATCTAGCTTGTCTTTGGGAATAATAAAAGGAACCCACCTCTATAGCATCCACAGCAATTCGAATCTATAGTCTGGTGGAAATCGGGCTTCATTTGACACATTTTCCAAGGCGCTTAGCCTTCCTTGGGTGAGGTTGCACTCCTTGGTTGGGTGAGTTTTGCTAGTTCTCTCACTTGGGTAGGTGAGATCCCGCTTGATTTGCTCTCCTCTCATTTGATAACCTACTCCTAATGCTTCACTCCTTTGATTTTTGCCTTGTGGGCCCCATTCCTCATTTTGAGGGTTGTGCCCCACTTGGGTCATTGGGTGATGCATTTTCAAGCTTAGATCTATGGAGATCTAGCCTACCTTGGGGCATGCCACTTAAAACCCACCTTGATAATTGCCTTAACTACCCCGATCTACAATTTGGCATAATTTGGACTCCATTTGCCCCTTCCATCTAAAGGCACTAGTCTCCTTGGGTTAATTCCCACTCCTTGGGGATTGTGTCATATGCTAAGATCCCATATGTGGGTGTGTCTAATTTACCTTGGATCCATAGATCCACATCATCAAACACCCCTTAGCACCATATCACAAGCAGGGCCCATTTGAATCATTTCCCTATTTTAAGGAAGTGGGCCCTACTTGTGTATTTCATGGTGTTAGATCTATCTCTTTGGTCCTCCTAGGTGGCCTAACTCATTCATTGGTTGAAACATTCTTCATATCTTAAGCCTCTTCAACCACACTTAAAATCTTGGGCTCACCTAAGCTTGCATTGGTTTCCATAACTCAATTTACACACTCCCCTACGAACCTTTGCTTTGGCCAACCTTCTTTGATTGGTTATAGGGTCTTCCCCTTGGTTGTGATTCTTCATAATTTAAAGTGAAGAGTGCCTCGGTTGACGTGACTCTTAGCTTGCATTGGGAACCATTGCACTTCTTGGGTCACCTCTTTAGTTGTCCATCTCCTCTACCCTCCCGGATGGGATACCTTTAGGGACAACTACAAGTTGTGTGATAACAAAACCTTTAAACAAGACGCTCCTTTTGACCTTCGCTAGACTTCCTTGGAAAGTGCACACTAGTCATTTGAACTTGGACGAGTTGGAGAGATGATCAAATGAAAAGGCTCCTCCTCTTATTTATACACATCAAGACACTTTTATTTCACCTGTGGGGCTGACTTGCACTTTTGATGAGGCCGACTTGTTCTTTCTTGTCTTCAGTATTTCTTGGAGCTTCTTCAATGCTTTTTGGGACTTCTTGAATCATCGGATTTGTCTTCTTAGTTATTTCTTCTTTGCTAGAAAAATTGTCCATGAGCCTTATTGATGTTATTATTCTCCTCAAATGCACGTCTATTCGTATCAGTTTTTTTAAAACCGTGCAAACCGGAACCGAAACCGACCGGTTTGACCGGCCAACCGAAGTGGAAAGTTAAACTGGCAAAAAACCCAAATCGGGCACTGGTTTGGTAATGACGGTCGGCCTAAAGCTTGAATCGGTCGGTTCATTACCGAACCGGTCCAAACCGACCAAGTTTGTCAATAACCAACTAAGACAATGTGCACTCATCCTCTACGGGTTGAACAAGTGGATGAAATATACGCTTTCAGCCTTTCCCCCCCTCCCATTTTCTTCACACATCCTCTCATGGTCATCTATTCGTGACTCCATTGAAGGTTGACTCTTGTAGAGTCGCGGATTCCGAGAGTTGGAGTTGATTGTTGGAAGCTTGGAACATCAACTAGCAACGATTCAAGCTTCAGTATTTGTCTGTCGGTTGTGCCTATAGCATGTGGACTGTGATTGTGAGACTGAAGTCTGAGATGTGAGTGCGGGATGTGGCTGGGAGTGTGAGATGTGGCTAGGAGTGTGGCTTGTGCCTTGTGGACTGAACTGTATGTTGTAGAGTGTAGACTTTGCATATTATGTCTCTAATGGATTGAAATCATAGCTTGGAATGTTAATTTTTTTTCCCATTAAATTTTTTTTTTTGTATTTTTAATAGTCTGGTTCATTGAAATCAAACCAATCCGGTTCATTACCGGTTTTGGACCCAGTCCGAGTTGACCCTCGATCGATTTGACTCCCAGCTCCGATTTTTAAAACATTGAAATTTCATATAAACTCTAATGTTGAATAGCCCACTAAGAAGTCTCGGACACTTCTTAGAGTCTACGTTAATTCAACATTAGACAAGACTTGTATATTCCACAAGGGGATGAAAACCCCTGTCAAATAAACAAGTCAAACCTGCTCTAATATAGAATAGATCACTCTGTCCTGGAGCAGGCAATGTGAGAGGAACTTGGGGCCAATCTCCCCATGCCATATGACTCAGGATAATGGGAGGAGGACTGCCCCTACCTGAGCCATTCAGCTCTAGCCATATGACTCAGGCTCCGAGGGTGAATGTATCATTCCCCCTTTGGTCAAATCAGCATAAGCAATCTGGGAGAATGGCTGCCCGATGATGTAAACTAGAGAAACATCAACATTTGGAAAGCATTTATTCAAGGTGTTTGTGGAATGTTTTTGTCCAAAAAGAAACAAGGCCTAAGACATCATAGTCCTGGCAATATGAAGAAAGGAGGGAAGAAAAAGGAATTTGCTAAAGATAAGGAGGAGTAATCTTTTCTTGACTTTGGTTCTAAGAAGATTCAAGTGACTTGTTACAAATGTCACACCCTATGCTGATGAATACTTAGAGACAAGAATATACAAAAAAGGTGAATGTAAGCAACTACAAAAACAATTTGCAGGGGGTGCAGATAGTTAAGTTGAAATGGATAGGTTGGCATCCACTTTAGAAACCGTTGTTTCCATGATTTCAACACTTTTCTGCCAATACTACTTAAATGTTGGTCGGTATGTTGATAATGGAGCTTTGAGACATATGACATGTAATCTTAAGTTTTTCAACAAACTTCAGGAAAAGGAAATGAGCATGCAATGCCACGGGTGATGATATAACCATCTACACAGTACCAATTAGAATGCCTTCAGGGGATGTTCTTGTGTTGCATGTTGTTATTTTTGTTCCTGTTGCCGCCTACAACACACCTCACCACAAATAAGTCTCCCAACCGTTTGGTGTGTTCTTGAGGGAAACTATGAGTTTAGAACCCAATGTCACCTCAATTCTTAACTCCTTCATTTAGACCCCAACTCCTAAAAGGTCAAGGGGGGTAGTCCCTTCATCCTAAGTTTCTTTAAAGAGTTTAATTAGGAGCTGCAAATTGTTAATGTTCCATTAGCTAAATGGCAAGTAACCATGCAAGTGCGCAATAATACAATGACAACCAAATCCTTCTTTGTACAAGAACCAAATACAATTGCTAAAGTAAGACAACCAACTTTCACTAAACTAGTGCCTACTTAGTTCGGGTTATGGAGTCACAAACTTATTGAAAGATACAATAAGATTGCCAAAATATATGAATTACGCTAAGCCATTCATTCACCACAAAAATCAAGTAACCGTATTTAACATATGTATAATACTTTAAGTAAATGGACCAAGATGCATGAAATGTGCTTGAAAGAGAATGAACAAAATAAAAGATGACTGTGAAAGTAAATGAAATAAAAGATTGCAATGTTTTGCAAGTGGTCCTGTAAATTTTAGTTCATTTTATGGTTTTTCTTCAATTTAGGGGATTAATGTTTGTACAAGAAATGCAAAGCTAACAATGTATCTACATCTAACCCTTATCCCTTGATTGAGAGAAACAGTTGGGTGCTCAACAAGAGAGCACAGGGCTCCCTCCTAGCTCCACAAATCAATCCCAAGAACAAGCAAGGTGCTCAACAGGAGGACACTAAGTGCCACGAGGCTCCCAACATCCTCTACCCCTCTAGCTCCACAACAAGTTTTTATTTTCTCAATATTGCAATAAGGCTAAAGTGCCTATTAATCTAGACAACTCAGATTTTCTTCCTTTTTGATCACCCAAGGTCGGACCAACCAACAAGGGGAGTGAATATGGGGCAAATATTGGGGAAAGGTTGATTTCACTCTAAACGAAACGAAGAATTAACAATTATAAATAATACAAGCCAGCACGATATTATAAGGGTGGTGAAGCCACCTCTCAGGCAAGGTGTGTGCAAAATAAAAATAAAGGTAAATACAATACAAGATGTCACAATTTTGCAAGGATGGCAAAGGCAAATCACTTGCAAGGTGTCGACAAAATAAAATTTGAAGAAGGAGAAAAACAAACTAAACTAACCCCAAGCCAATCAACAATGCATAGGCAAGGGTGGGCAAGCCCAACTTCTGTTGCAAGCAATGGATGGCAAACAAAGGAAATTAAATATAACATGTAATGCAATAGAAAAATCAAGTCCAAGAGACTCTCTTGGACTTGTTACAATGACTAATATTTCTGCATAAAAGAAAGAGGGCAAAGAGGTAGGAAAATATTATGTTCACCCTTTCTTGGTGATGGCCTTGAAACGCTTTCTTTGTGGCAGCCTTTGCACCTTTCTACGGCTGAAATTCGATAGAGTTTCTTCTTGTTTTATCACCAACTTGCCATACACCAGCAAACAGAAAATTGTAGAATATGCCCAAAATCACATTGCGGAAGTTAGAATGTTAGTGAAAAAATATATACAAAATATCTACAAAATTACCAAGAAAATCACTTCAAATAAGATTAAGGAAATGAGTGGCTAAATCAGCTCTAAAACATTCATCAACTCATAAAAAAAATATTCATAAATTTGTTTCGAGAGGGTGAAATTATGCTCTTTGCTCTTCAAAATTTGAAAAATGGGGCATTTAACCAACGAATCCCACTCTTCAATCCAAATAACCTGCAACTTATAAGATATTTGCTACACAACTAAAAGAATGTGAGATTCATATAATGAGCAAAGAAATCATAAACTTCAACCAAGAAACGTATGAGATTCTTCACTACAAGAACAAAAACTCACAAAAATCTATGGTAAGAAATTGCCATAAACCTTACCAAAGCAAAGAAATTTGTTTCCTTAGCCTCCCAAACTTGAGTAGCTACTTGAGCATGGAAGCCCAGATCACAAAGGACACAAGATTCCTCCAAAGATTTTGATTAACAAAGCCAAATGGCTGAAAATTACAAATGGCCCAAAAATGGGAGAGAATGAGAGCAAGGAAGAAGAGAGTAAGCAAGAGCAGCCAAGATTGTATAACCCAAATGAGGAGGGGAAGCCTCCTTAAATAGAAAATGAGACAGGAGAGAGCCCGAGTGCATGCCACTTGTCAAAATGAGAGAGAGAGGAGCCACTTCTCTTGGGGGCGCCTTTTAGGGTGAAAAATCAAATAGAAATGGGGAGGAACCCCCCCTCTAATATTTTTAATCTTCATTCTAGGCCCAAAGGGAGGGGGGAGCGCCAAAGTTGGACCCCTTACTTTGGATTATTTTTAATTATCTCAATTTCCATGAAGAGGGAGAGCGCTCCCCCTAGGGTGACATCTTCATTTTTCCCAACACTTCATGGGGGGGTCTTTTTGTCTCTAATGTCACCTTAAGAACATATCATGACATTATGAAACAATTTTTTCATCTTCTAAGAGACTTTAGACATAGAACATTCTTGGGCATTAGTCACCTCATGGACTCGATCATTAGAACGCCTTTCACCACTTTGGAGGTATTTTTGAGTGAAAAACTTGGATAATTAAAATCACTTAAAAGGATTTTTATTATCCAATGGATAAAACACTCGGTGAAAAGGATCTAGCTGGAAAACCCCAAAGTATTCGTTGGGTCTCTGAATCCCAGCTCCTCTTCCGCATAACAGCTTCATCTTCATCAGCAAGGTCACTCTACTTTCTTGAGTGATTATCAGTCCTCAGTTTGCTCATCCAGAGCAGTTATCAGCAGATCCGTGCAACTAGGGGCGTGAGAACCAAACAGGAGGATCAATTCACTAGCCAGCTTAGAGGGTTCAAAAACTCTGCATGCACCGGTCATTCTCTCCGGCACGAGAAAATCTACACCCCGGCAAATTCTCAGCTCCATCAGGCAACTCCTTCACCAAAAACATCACCTTTAGCTGAGGAGAGGGTTTCTTGCTGTTGGGCGGTAACATCGGGAAGGAAGCATCATTACCTCACCAGTCCAGCTCTGTATGCATGCATCGTATCTCTGGAGTATCATCATCTTGATTTCAGTGGTAAGTGTTTACCTTCTTTCTGTAAATCTTTGCCCTATTTTAGCTATAATTTAGGGCAATTGCCCCGGCCCCTTGTATGCAAATTTTTATTCAATATTCTTGCACATTTTGAGAGTACAAGTAAGCCCTAGAATAGTGAAACAGTAGAATATCCATATTTGGGATATTACACTCCATGCCTAGTCTAAATCTGAGTATCCCTGCAACTTTACTCCATCTTTACCAAGTTACCTCAAATCATACTTTACTGTGCCCTGCAAGTATTTGAGCACATGTTTTTCTCTGATCCATTGCACCTACCTCAACTTCACCATGTATTTTCAAGGTGTTCACAGTAAAACAGATGTCTGGCATAGTGTTGACCAAATACATCAAGGACCCAATAAGTTGCCTGTACAGTATAGACTCTACCAACTGTAACTCTAAATAAATAACCTTCTTCAAGTTGGTCACCATCGATCTAGAGTCCTCCATTTTGAATCTCTTCAAAATCTCCTCTGTGTACTTGCCCTATCCAAGGAAGATCTCTCCCAATCTTTGCCACACCTCCAACCCCAAAAAGTAATGCATCATCCTGATGTCCTTCATCTCATTCTGTCACCAAATCTAACTTGCATCCTACAATTAACTCCTCTCCCCCTTTGAGTATCAAGTCATCCACATAGAGCACCAAGATGAGTGGCTCAGATCCAACAAGTATGAAGTATAAGTTGGAATCTACCTCACTCTTGGTGAATCCCAAGCTCTGCAAATAGTTGTTGATCCTAGAGTACCACACCTTGGAGCGTTGTTTGAGTCCATACAGGTCTTTCCTAAGCCTGCACACATGTGACTCTCTGTCATGTACCTCAAATCCCTATGGTTGCTCTAGATATACCTCTTCCTAATGATGCAGTTGAGGAAGGTTGTCTTCACATCAATTTGGTGAATCCTCCACCCCATCTTTGAAGCAATAGATTTCATTGCTCAGATAAAAGCATATCTGGCAATAGGAGCAAAGGTCTCTTCATAGTCAACTCCCTCTCTATAAGAGAATCCTCTGGCTATAAATCTTGCTTTGAACTTCTCCACACTGCCATCTACTTCATATTTGATTTTGAACAACCACCCAAAAGTCACCACTGACTTCCCTTCTGGTCTAGATACAATCTCCCAAACATTAATCTCAATGATGGAGTTGTACTCCACCATAGCATCTCTCCATACCTAATGGGTGGTTGCTTGCTCAAAAATGAAAGGCTCTAAGGAAATAACTTGCTTCAAAAAGTAAAGAACTTGAATTGAAATGCTTTGGAAAGTAAATATAAGAAAGAGACAAGAGATTGTAGTGTTTTGCAAGTGGTCCTGTAAATTTTAGTTAATTTTAGGTCTCACTTTAGCTTAAGGGACTAATGTTTGAGACAAGAAAAGCAAAATCTAACTAATGTGTCTACCCCAAACACTTATCTCTTTCGATTTGAGAGAAATTGTTGGGCGCCCAACAAGCTAATACAAGGTTTCCTTCTAGATCCACAAATCAGTTCCCAAGATTGTCGAGTACTCAACAGGAGGACCCGAAGTGCCACGAGGTTCCCAATAGCCTCTACCCCTTTAGCTCCACGGGTCAACCTTTATTTTCTCAATTTCAAAGGAAATAGATATTGAGTGCCTATTATTCTAGACAACATGAATCTTTGCCCTTTCTTATCACCATAGATCAGATGAACCGGCAAGGGGAGTGAATACGAGGCAAAGATGGGGCAAACTTTATTAACCTTGAATTGAAGAAATAAATTGAACTTCTAATGAAAACTAGCAAGCACGATATTGCAAGGATGGGCAAAGTCGCTTCACTTGCAAGGTGTGGGCACAATAAAGAAATTGAAGCAAGAAAACAAACTAACTCTAGCCACTCAATCCTCTTTCTAAATGGAAAGGGTGGGGCAAAAACTAATTTTAATGAAACAAAATGAAACTAGTCATAGCCTTCTTCTTTTGCAATGCAAGAGCGGGCGGAGCCCTACTATCTTGGCATACAATGAATGGCTTAAAAGAATCAAATGAAGCTAAGTAAATCCTAGCCCTTCCTCTCTTGCAATGCAAAGGTGGGAGTACCCAACTACCTTTACATGCAATAGGTGGCCTGAGTAAAAATCTTAAGACAAAATTGAAACTTGAAAGAAATGGAAGATTGGCTCAGGAGACTCTCTTGGCCCTTACAATAAGAAATACAAATCTGTTGTAGATCTTAGTGAGAAAGAAAAGTGAGAAATAGATTTTGACCACTTTAAGTAATGGACTTTGAAGTGGTGACCTTTGGGAGTCCTTTGCACTATTTTCTACCCAAATTTTGACAGGATTTCTCCTTGTGCTGCTAAAAACCTACATAAAACAAGCATATAAATAGTAAAAGGTGCCCAAAATCACTTTGGGACACTATGAATGTGAGTATAAAAATTTTGTACCAAATTTATGAAAATTTAATAGAGCAAACAGCTTCAAAATTTCAAATAACTTGTAAAAATTAAGATTTAGACTAGATTCAAAGGTGCAAACAGAGATAAATCATTATGCATAAATTTTTCAAATAAGGAGAAGAGAATGTGCTCTTTGCTCTTCAAATGGTTGAAGAAGTGGGGTATCCAACCAAGGAATTCCACTCCAAACTTGGATGACCTGCAACTTGTAAGATGAGCTTAACAAACACAAGAAAGGTGAGATTCCCACAATGATTCAAGAAATCAAACTATTCAACCAAAAAATGCTTGAACTTCTTAAATGCAAGAGAAAAACTCATAAGATCTACAACAAAAATGAAAAGATCTTACCAAGGCAAAACAGTTTGCCTCTTTGGCCTCAATAGCATTTGAAAGCTTGTAAATGTAGGAGCAAACCACCACCAAGTAACACAAGATCTCCTCCAAAGTTTTTTATTAAAATGCCTAAATGGCTGGAAATTACAATAGCTCACAAAAATAAGAGCAAAATGGAAGTAAGAGCATGAGAGATTGTAACCAAAATGAGGAGCCTTATAAAGGAAAAGAGAGAAAGGGGATCCCATTTGCATGTGTGACAATTGTCACTTGAGAAAGAGGAGGCTCAAGGAAGGGGGTGCACTTCTCTTGGGGGCGCCTCCTAGGGTCAAAGATCAAATCAAATGGAGGGGCAACTCCTCTCTTAGGTTTTAAACTTTAGGCTAAGCCCGGGGGGGGACCACTAAGGTGGGACCCCATACTTTGGCTTATTTCCATTTTTCTCCATTGCCATGAAGAGGGAGGGCGTACCCCCTAAAGAGACCACTTCAATCTTATGAAACATTGCATTGGGGGGAGGTGGGGGTGGGGGGGGTTAGCCTCTAATATCACTTTAGGTACATAATATGACTTTAGGAGACTTAAGTTCCCCCCTCTAAGTGACTTTAGGCACAATACAAAAAAAATTCATTCTAATTAATAACCATTTTTCCTGATTTTTTAGACTGACTTACGAAAACATGACCAAAACTCAATGGCTTGACTCAAAACTTGGTCCAAGGGTGTAGGGAGTCTCATGCCATCAATTTTGAGTACCCATACCGCTATTTATGGGCATTAGGTTCCACTTATCTCTCTTTACATTACGCTAGACTAAACACCATCTCAAGTCGAAAGGGTCGAGCACCAAACTCTAATAGGATGATTTGTTGAGGAATGATTTGTTTGCACCTAATGAGGCATCAAAGGAGAAGAGTCTATACTCTCTCGATAGTTTCCTCCTCCCTAGTATGCCTCACTCTTCTTGCATGGTGCCACCTATACAGAGAATCCCAAATATACTCAAGATCTATTGACACGTATCAACAAATTTTTAGTATGTTTATCTCCTGAGTCCTAACTGGGATCTCCCTTCTAGAATAGTCAGTGTGTTGGTTTAGAAGAGCTGAGAGTGAGTTTTAACATCTTTATCTACTGGTTTATCTCTATTCACTTTGTGCATGCTTGAGAGAAGCAGTGGGAGAGTTAAAGGGGGAGTTCACCATAGAAAACTCAAGCAAGGAGAGCACCACCTACCTAGAGTGCCTCTCTTGTATTTTGACCATTGTAATCATTCTTTTCAAGCTAATTCAAATTTTTATGAGCTACTGCTACTCTTTTGTAATTTCGGCAGGGTTATTCTTCAGATTTACAGCTAAATACTTGGCAGTTTGATCCGGAATTCAGATATGTTGTCTCCTTCCCTGATCTATCATTCTACAGCTTTTGTTTTCAAAATCAAGTTTTGATTGGCATTTCATAAGCTTTTCATTTTCAGATTTAGGTTTAGGTCCAAGGAATCGGATCTACATATCCATGAATTAAAATTTCAACATTTTTCTTGGAGAACTAGTGCGACATGGGCACCAGTTTGAATACGGATTGTCCAAATGTCTCCAAAACCATCAAGGGATTTCTCCCCGGCCTACTCATTTTCGGAGGGAAATGTCTAGGGGAAGGGGTAAGGCCCCCATGTAGTTGAGGACGTCCGCTTCAAAACGAGGACTACCCCCTTAGTCCCCAAATCAGCAGTGATAGAGAAATGCAGTGGACACATAACCCAACAGTGAGGACAGGTTCCCATGCAAAATTGATTATAAGTAACCAGTTTACTCATTTGAGGGGACAGATTTTGGCATGTGGGTCAAAGTGATAGGAAGAGGAAAGCAGTGGATCAGTGTGGTCCTAGAAGTATTGAATTAGAAGCTCCAATAGAAAACACTCTTGATTCCTTTTCCCTATTATAGTTGGATTGGTCGTATACTAGCTGAAAGTCTCTAGCATGGGCATTCTGAATCAACAAATCAAAAGATTTTACAGTAGATTTCACATTCTAGTTCTTGGCTTACACAAGCATATCAATATTCCCAATAGCTTATCCAGTTTAGTTCCTGATTTATAATAATGTATCATAATATTTCTCTATATATCTGTGGTAGATACTATTGTCGAGTAGGGAAGCATGAGAATCTCTCTGACTTCAAGGGCTCAGTAACATGTGGCCCTGTTTCTCAGGAGGTAGGACTTGGAAGAGGGACTCAACTAATCACACTTTCTTTTCCAGCCAGTGGCTTCAGTAGCAGGGTAAACACAACACCAGGACTGCATCTAATGCTCATGGAAACATTGCCCCTACACTTGTGCTAACTACAAATTCGCTGCACATGTTGCAAAGGGGCATTCCGATAGACCAGAGGATAGTGAGCAGAAAACCTAGATCAATCATAGACATTATAGGTATATTGGGGCAATCATTACCTGAGATATCCTACTACAGATAGTCCTGAAAACATTATGCATTTGGCCGTGACTGAATTTATTGTTGCGGACCATAGACAGGAAGGTCTATCTCTACCATAGCCCTATTATGGACCTTATAGTTGTATACAAATTTGCAGTTTAAAGTAGTTCAACATTTCCATGCATTATGTCAATTATTCATCTATCACTTTTCCTCTATTGGGATTCTTGAAGATTCTGAATTTAGGGTGGAGATGCTAAATGCACAACCTTAGCTATATAACATTTGTGATCACCTGCCCCATTAACTGAATATTGGTGATCTATGGACAACAATCTTTCATAGGAAAATAGATTCAATCATCAGACATAAAAATTAAGGGATGTTTTGTGGGTAAACCATCTTTTTTATTGTTCCCAATTGTTTCTCTCTGAGATCTGATGCTCGTTCTTGTTTCTTTTGTGAACTGCATCCAGTTTTGCCTGGATTTCGGAGCTCCAGAAGCTTCATTGTCAGAAATCTCTTGGGAGAACTGCAAGATGTCAAAGTAAGAACGTATAACTAAATCCAATGTAAGAATGAGAACTTCAATATGTCAGAGTAAGAAGCTTCATTGTCAGTATCATCTTGGAGAGCTACAAGATGTCAAAGTAAGAACATATAACTAAATCCAATGTAAAGAATGAGACTGTCGTGAAAAAAAAAATTGCCCTGTCTAATAAATTATAAAGGCAAAAGCTGTTGTCAATCTTCAAAATCATCACTTCCATGTAAGCAAGGTCTTTTATCAATCCTCCAAAACAATAAATTAGAACATAGAATCTGCAAGAGACACTTGACAAGGAAGAAAATTTATCTACATCTCGACGCTTTCTTTTGTGCTTGCAAGTTAAGAGAGCCTCCATTGTTTGTGATGAATCTGCTACTGAACTGCCAAAGCCAGGATCCAGAAAAAGTCACAATCAAAATGCATGCGCCACATCAGATGATTAAAAAATTGAAAAGCTATTGAAGAATTATAATGCTTCACCAAACATTATGAGATGTGAGCTGGAAACCATGACAAAAAAAAATTAAGACATTCAATATAAAAAGTAGTTTAGAATCTGGTAGATGCTAGGAATCAACCAAACCATGTTTGCTTATAACTAACCAAGCAGCCATGACAGCCCTCGGATTACCACAGCAGTCTCTCAAATTTCTTAGCAGATGAGATTGAGACATAAACAATGCTGCATCAAGGCCTGGCATATAAAGCAGTACTACTTTTGATATCAATGGCTTATTCTGCAGATCAGTAACAAGTGAGCTGACATTATACTTTATATGAAGCAAGTCGAAACAACACTAACTGCGCCAAAAACTCCGGGAGAACAATTCATAGCTTCTAAATTAGAAAACTAAAGCAGAACAACTATTGAAGCCAACAAGAACCTATAGATAATGGATTACTTTGATAAATATCCAAGCTGGCATCACTCCATCTCCAAGAACCCAGGTAACTAGCCCTTGAATATCCTGTTCTGACAATCAGATCCTCGTTCAAGACGTCTCTCCATATTCAAAATAAATAACAGTTTTGAAGAAAGATTTCCTCTGTTTTACTTTCACATATACCTGTAAACTTAATGCCGTGTGGGCTTCCGGTGTTTTCAAAATGGCTTCTGCCCTTGCCTGGATATAAACAAAAGTAATCCATAAATGCATTTTCAAACTTTTAAAGTATAACAAACAAGAAATTAATTCAAAATAATCTATTTGACATACTAATCCCAATGTCAGTATGATCCCTATCAAAGAAAATGTAATCAGTTACTTTGATCTATCTTGTCAAAGAATTAGGAAGGTTGATGAGAATTCTCAGAGCGATTAGATTAAGCACTGAAATAATCCCTTATTGATAAACTAAGCACAGTAATTGAACAACAGGATAAAAGACAACTGTCCATACATGATCTTTTCACAGAAGACATAATAAATATGATTGTTTCAAGATACAACCCTACTGACAAAGGATCACAGCAAAACAATGATCATTTGTACGGATTACCCCAAAGGTTCAAATGCAAATGGATTATTTCTCACTATATCTTAGACATGATTTACAAGCACAAATATGCACCTACTCTAGCCTAGTCAAGCTTATACATTACTGGAATGCATAAGGGGCTAGGAAAAAGACATAGTTGCCAAGTAAAACCACTGGAACATTACTCAAGTTTAGACCAGCGTAGATAACATTGGCGAAAACTCGCCAATGTTTAAAAAAATCGCTATTTTTCTAGAGCCCGAAAAATCAGCTCAAAAAAATCACAATTTTTTTAAACATCATGACAGCACGGTTTTTTAGGGAAAAACACAATTTTTGGGTAAAAAGCACAGCACAATCGTAAAAATCGCCGGGCCGGCTTGTCCTTGGGTTAAAAGGTGATTTGTGATTTTAGTATGTCATTTTTCTTGTACAAATTGCTGGAGGAGGGAGCAGGAGAGATAAGGGCTAGTGGAGACCATCAACCATTGTGGAGGCATCCAAACACCATTTATCAACACCATCAAGATTTTTTGTGGAGCAAGGGTTCAAAACATTTGCCAACCAACTAAATCTTCCTCACAGGTATGTATTTAATCCCACTATTTCTTACATCTTTTCCAAAGATTTTTGCATGTTTGTTTGCTTATTTTATTACCTATTTGCTTGCTTTTGCTTTTTTTTGCCATTTTGCCAATAATTTTCATGCCCTTTAAAACAATCACAACGTAATGGGTTTTTTTAATGGAACAGCAGACTTGAATTTTATTTCTTTAGCCACCATTTTGTTATCATTTTTCATGGCTAACAATTTAAATTTACTATTTAGAGGTCTGATTTATTAAACCAAACTGTTTCTATTTTTTTCTAATGCGGGTTTAATGTCATTTTTGGGGACTTTTTTGTGCCCTGGACTTGAATTTTGAGGCTGTCAATTCCCTTTGCAAAAGTGTCAAAGCCTTTGGACCCATTTGGGAAGTATGGTGAGCCTGAGGATGGGACAAACCGGCAGAACTTGAACTGCAAATTATGTGGGCATCATATGACGGGAGGGATTAGCACTTCGAAATACCATTTAGCTAAATTCCCTGGGCATGTTGTTGGGCTTTGTACTGCAATGACCCCGAAGATCATGAGATCTTCCCATGACTCAATTAATTAAAAAAATAGAAAGAAGAAAGAGATTGCTGCACACAAAGATGAGATTGCAGCTTTTGGCCTAACAAGAAGTTCAAGGGTATCAACCAATGCCATTGAGGGTAGTGGAAGGGGCTCCACGGATTCACCTACTAGGAGGGCCTCATCCTTTTTTGTTCCACAAACTAAAGTTGGAGCACAACCTTCCATCGAACCAGTGGTAAAGAAAAGGGAGAAGGCATGCAGATAGGGTTAAGGGGAGGTGTATTTTCTGGAGTGACTTACCCCTCACCATCACCAAAAACAATCTATTTTGGCAGCCGATGTGTGATACCATTGCAGTAGTTGGCACGTGGTATAAAAGCACCACCTTTGAAGAGTTGCGAGGGCCAATCCTTAAGCAAAAGAGGACATCAATCCTAGGTCGAGGAATGCAAGCAATCATGGGAGACCAGTAGATGCACAGTCATGTTTGATGGCTAGACAAATGGGAAGAGTAGGACCCTCGTCAATTTCTTCATAAATTGTCCTGGAGGTAACATGTTCATTAAATCAGTTGATGCATTGGCACATATAAAAGATGCAGCACTCTTATGCGAGTTGATGGACGGGTTCATCCAGGATATCGGGGTGCACAATGTTCTGCAAATGATTACAGATAATGCAGCAAATTATGTAGTTGTTGGAAGGATGCTT
This sequence comes from Pseudotsuga menziesii, assembly GCA_001517045.1. Taxonomy (NCBI): domain Eukaryota; kingdom Viridiplantae; phylum Streptophyta; class Pinopsida; order Pinales; family Pinaceae; genus Pseudotsuga; species Pseudotsuga menziesii. The sequence goes on from LPNX011231500.1 coordinate 600,422, forward strand.
ATGGAAAGGAACCCCACACTGTTTGGACTCTATGCGATGTGCATTGTATTGATATGATGTTGGAAGATTCAGGGAAAATTCACTTCATCAAGGAGGTGATTAATCAGGCTAGGAGCATCCCCAAGTTCATATACAACCATGCTCTTGTTCTCATCTTCATGAGGATGCATACCAGAAACAAGGAGTTGTGGCGTCCTGCAATCACGCATTTTGCCACCAACTTCCTCACTCTTCAGTCTTTGCTTCAATGTCAGTTTTAGTTGAAGCAAATGTTTGTTTGTGATGAGTGGTGTGATTGTGCTTATAGGAGGAGAGAGGATGAGAGAGGCATTGCTAAGTTGGTGTACACCAACTTCTTATGGGAAGGAATACAAGAAGTGTGCTCGGTGAGTGAACCTTTGGTAGAGGTTCTAAGACTAGTTGATGGTGATAAGCCCACAATGGGCTATTTGTATGAGGACATGGATAGGGCCAAAGAAACCATTTGAAATTATTATGTGGGCAAGGTACCCCTCGGTACAACAAGCACATGATGTTATGGTATTTGAATGATAATCAATGGACCAGGATGCTTCATTGACCCATTCATGCAGCAGCACTCTTCCTCAACCCGGCTTTTTCCTACAAATGCAATTTTGATTTTGATGGCAAGGTGATGGAAGGGCTCCTCACTTCTCTACAAAGGATGGTACTTGATTATGAGACTCGCAATGCAATTAATTGCGAGATAGAAATGTATCGAGATGGTTCTAGATTATTTGGTTGTGTTGCACTCTTCCTCAACCCAGCTTTTTCCTACAAATGCAATTTTGATTTTGATGGCAAGGTGATGGAAGGGCTCAACAATTGTCTACAAAGGATGGTACTTGATTATGAGACTCGCAATGCAATTAATCGCGAGATAGAAATGTATCGAAATGGTTTTGGATTATCTGGTTGTGTTGATGTTATTCGTGAAAGGACCACTTTCATGCCACATAAGTCATTAAAGTATTTTATTTGAAAGTTCAAATATGTTTTCTTTATTTCCTATTTCAATTTTTCACTATAATGAAATGTAATTTAGTTCTCTTTCTTTCTTATTTGTTGTAGATGTTTGGTGGTGAACCTATCGTTCAAGGATACCAAAATTACGAAAATTTGTCATCAAAATCCTTGGCCAAACCTGTGTTGAATTGTAATCTATTTCCAGATCTTGACACTTATTTCGCAATGATATCAAGCATTCAATTCATCCCACAATTTCCATTGAATAATTGCACACTGAAAATTTCAACTTAAAATACAACGAAAACAAAAGGTTATAGAAACACAAGCATGCACAATAGACTCAAAGATTTTTACCTTGAGAAACCCAATAGGGAGAAAACCCAACCAACTTTCCTTGGAAGAAATTAGTCCAATTCAAGTACAATACCATTCATTAAGAAACACTGGCAATGAACCCTTCTTCAAGAGGAAACCCTAGCAAACCTCTAGGGAGAGTAGCAAACCACTAGAAGATAATGAGAACCCAAAAATTATTTGCTTCTTTCCTTTGTTAGGCCTTCCTTGGAAATTGCACACAAATGGAGAAGAGAAGAGAAGAGAAGATGTGATGATGATGGAACTGCAGTGTGAACACTTTATTTATATTCTTCAGTTCACTTGAATTTTTCCTCTTGGGGCCGGCTTGTTCTTTTTGCTAGGCCCGACTTGTTCTTTTTTGTAATGTTCCTAAAAGTGACAAGCATGCAAACCCTAAAAAATGGCATGCATGCAAACCCTAAAAGTGACATGCAAACCCTAAAAGCTATATAAGAACGTTAGTTGAACCAAAAGGGATCATTGTTATTATTCATCTTTTTGGAGAGCTCTAAGAGCTAATTAGGGTTGAGGGTGAATTCCTTAGCCAACATTGGGTTCGGTGGAGAAATCTATCCATCCTAGTCATTTGAGAGGATGATCTATCACCGTACTTCAAAGACAACAAAGATTGTTAGAGAAATAAGCAGAGATCAAGTTCGTGAGGATTTAGGGCAAAGATTAGCTTACAACACAGCTGGGTGCATTCTTCAATGATAAGCTAATCTATTCATATCAGCTGCGTGGTCTCTGCTAAGGGCGTGAGCTTCAACAGTTCATGGAAGAGAAGAACAACACATTCTTTTGGGAGGCTATATGAACAGTATGAAAAACATGATTATCTAGGGCAGCCCATCATGCATAAAGGCAGCGACCTCTATACTGTCACATATTTTCTCTATGAATAGCTATTCAACCTCACCACAACCATTTATTATTTGAAGGACCAAGACTGATATTTGAGGTAGTGAATCCTTGGATCTTTCACTGCTAGGACAGCTAGATATACACATGAAACATGGATCATTAAATAAGGGCAGCATTAATCTATTCAAGTAACACATCTCTGCTAAGTGTGAAAGGTCACTTGAGAAGACCCTGTATGTCCATATCTCAACTTATTCAAATCTGATAATGCACTATATTCTGCCTATACATTGCTTGTGAAATTAACATTGGGCATCATCCTATCGAGCTGGGCATAGAGGTGGACTGTTGCAGCGTGATATTGTTATTGTAATGTCCTCTTCTGATTAGGCCTTGAGGCCCAAAACCGCTAACCTATGTGATTCCTGTGGGTTCGAGCAGTTACTTACAGTTAAGGAATCAGCTAAGGACTGATGCCATCCATAGAAAATCTAGGGCATCATCATTAGGTCAAGAAGGGCCACCGAGGCCAAAGGCCACCTTCGTGCATGCCATCCAAGCATTATTTAATGATGCAAAGTCTCCATCCGCATGCATGCAAGTCAACTGCAAATTAGAAGATAAAGTGACCTAATTAGGTCAAAGATTAGGGTTTTCGCAGTTGAAAGTTATAAAAGGAGGATAAAACAAAAGGAGACTTCACTTTTGATGATTATTATTTTGGGAGCTCTTGGATAGCAGCACAGCGTGCCGCACAGCAGTTGGGGTTGGAGACGGAGTCTTCAGCTAGCGGGGTTTCGACAGTGAAACATCTGCCCTAGTCTCATTCAGGGTAAGCCATACAGGTTCACCATTTGCTCTTACATTCATTCATAGTTATCCAGTATACGGTATAGATTGTTGCAGGAACACGTGTGCAGCCGTAAGGGGGGTTTTCATCCAGAAAGCCCTAATCAGTTGCTGGGTCTTCAGATCTCAATTTTACTTCGAAACTCAGGCACCATTCTCATCATCAGCATCTTACTCCGGCATCCGATAATTATCAGATCCGACCGTGCTCATCCAGAGCAGTTATCAGCGATTTCGGGATCAAGGGGGCATGAGCAGTTGCCTGTCTGGAACAATTCGCTAGCCTGCCTAGAGACCTCAGAAACTCCGCATGTACCAGGCATTCTCTCCGGCACGGGAAGGCTATCAGTCCTACAAATCGGTAGCTTCATCAGACACCTCCTTCACTGAAAACGTCACCCTTATCTGATCTGGGTTCTTGCTGCTGGGGTTTCGCCGGATGTAGAAGATATCTGTCCATCTCTGATTCAGTTCTTGATGCTTGCATACTCTCTCAGGAGCAGTCCAGCCGGCTTATCAGTGGTAAGTGTTCATTCTATCTCACAAACCCTAACCCTAATTTTTGCTATAAAATAGGGATTTTTGCATGCCAGTTTGCATGCCTAGTTGTATCAACATATTTGCTTAGAAATAGAAAATATCGGGATTTGGGATATTACAGTTATTGAGAAGACTGTGGCAGCATGATATTGTTATTGAGAAGATTGCTACAGCAGAGAAGCAATTATCTCAGTGCTTAGGAAGGAATTCTTGTTCCAAATCTGCCCACAAACACTTCCAGGCATGTAATAGTGATCCTTAATAAAAATATCAGACTTCTATTTATTGGTTAAACTTCTAATCAGATTTGATAATTTCCTGAATTTACATTATTTCTATGCTGCTGTTATTTATGGATATATATTGCAATTTTTATGAATCTTTGGGTTAAGTCTGATATTGGATACAAATAGAGATCATCATTGAGTATATATCAGCAAGTCTAGTATGATAAGGAACCCTGAATTGTGTTGTGAAAGTTCCTAATAATAAACCCTATTCAAGCATTACATCCTCATTTACAAACAAAACAGAGGTGAAGGAATGTATTGATCAGAGAAGTGTCAGGAGTCATCAACCAAAACACAAGAACAATCACAATAATCTATACCATATTCAGTTTGGGATATTACAGTGGTATCAGATCATGTTCTTGGCCAACTGTGGGGAAATTGGCATGAACATGGTGTTATAAGCAATTTCACACATTAGTTGGGGAGAGTTCGTTTCATTTTTGTGGAAGTGTATCTATTGCCAAGAAACAATGCATCTTAAAGTCTGCTACAACTTCCAGGAGAGTGCCTTTATTATGATCGCAAAGTTCCATTACATATCCATCCTCAAAACTGTTCCAGTGAGATTGGTAAGCAATCTTACAGGGGTTGCATCAATGGCAAGAACTATAGATGGCAGGCTGTTACCCACCTTCCTTGTTGCCTCGCCAATAGAGGAAAAGGAGCCTACTTGGGAGGAGTTAATGAGGAACCTTGCTAAGACACAACAAAGCTTAGAGCATAATTTGCAACAGTTTGAAGATTCATTACTACGAAGCAAGAAGGGAAGACTTGATATGTTTATCAAAAAGGCATCCAAAAGTCTCTATGCTGATTGTGGTTTAGAGTGTAATAAATCAACAATCATAGATCAACCTACAATTGATCATGAAGAAAGCAAAGATCCATTATCAGGTAGGAGTCCTAGAGAAGATGAGGTCATGTTCACACGGTCTCTCTTGTCATATGACAGTTTGGACCATGAGGGATCAAAGATTGCACCCTTGTGTCTTCGGGATGAACACAAGGTAGAGGAGCAGGAAGAAGAGGAACCTCAGTTAGACTCACAAGAACGAGTGGAGAGGCATGACACAGAGAGGATTGATTCTATACATGCCGAGCAATATGGAGGTTATGAGCCACATCTTGTGGAGGGGCCATTAATGGTTCAGGTTGTAGATGCAAATGCGTTGATGGGAGACATATTCCAGGGACTAGCCGATAGTGACATGGACGCATCCCTTATTTTCCGAAATGGGTATATTAGAGATGTGTGGGATCTTGGTTCAGATGACATCAGTCGAGTGAGTGCCTAAGAGGATATCGCAACCTACACAAGATGCAGGACAGTTGTGACCCATGAGGGCATGAGTGGCACTCATGGTTTGAGGGGAGAGCCTTCAGCAATGATTCTACATGAGCACTCAAAATTGCAGGTGACTGAGAGATCTGACACAAAGGATTTGGATCAGGTATGGGATCATGAGTTGCCTTTGTGGGGTAGTGGTTCAACCATGGAGGAGGTAGTTGAGCACATTCCTTGTGGACCAACCAACAAGGAAGTGTATCCATACAGAGATTGGGTAGACAGGTATATGACAGAGATGGAGACACCCAGGTTTACAAGCACAGTTGACATCAGTGGAGTTGCTATAGAGGAGAGGGCCAACCTCCGCTTCCAGGAGTTTTTTCGAGGGATGCTTAGGTTTGGAGGCATGACGGAGCAATCTTCTGAGGAGTTTGTGCAACTTATGATTGCTTGGCTCATTAAGGGCATTCAAATGGATTTTAGTATCAGCCAAAGGGTTGTTTGGGATCTAGGTATCAAGGGGTCAATTCATGATTGGGTAGCAAGCAGTGTTACAAATATCGGCGATATATCGCCGATATCGCGATACGATCTCCTCGGCGATATTATCGCTAAACATCGACGATTTTTTTCGGCGATTTTTTCTTAGAAAAATCGCGATTTAACGCGATGTGTTTCGAAAATATCGTCACTCACTTTTCCGACTCGGGCGATAAAAGGTTAAAATGCGGTTTTTTTTTGGTTTTATTTCATTTGTTTGAGGGTCCGTTAAAGTTATCGCACTTGCCGACAGGAGAGCAGCGAGGGTTTCGTTTGCCTTTGAAGTTTTGACCTTGCCGACAGGAGGAGCTGACTCAAGCTTCCGGATTCTGCGCAGAGGTTAGTAAAACTGTAAATCATTGTTTTTAACCTTTTGTGTATACACCTGTGGGTGCAATGGAGTCTCGACTGTGCAATAAAATTTGAATACGTCGTGGGTGCCGGTGGACTTGGAATTTGAATACGCCGTGGAGCCAATTTGGGGAGACTATCGCGACTCCCGACTATGGGTAGACCGGCAGTGGACTGTGGTATAGTATATAATATATATTAGATAATATATTATATATATTATATATAATGTATTATATATTATATAATATATAATATATAATACATAATATATTATATATAATATATTATGTATTATATAATATATATTATATAATATATAATATATATAATATAATACATTATAATATATAATTAGAAACACTTTGCCCACGAAGCTCTAAAGTCCCTTAATATTTAATAATTGAAATCAAAATCGATGAAAAGTACCCATAAAAATAGGCGCAATCATAACAACACTCCAAGAAAATAATACATTACACACAGCACCACCAAATTTTAGTGCACTATAAATTCTCCCTCAAACTTAGTCTATAATTATCTTTTAGTCTAGGAAGGCTCTTTAAATGCCTGTAGACAAATTGAAATTATCTATCTAACACTCTGGATTTACTCTTCTAACTATCTTTGTTTCTTTATTGTTGTTAAGATATTATGTTGAATACTCTTTGTTTCTATTTTGTTATGGCTGTATGCTTCATGAAATGCTGATTATCAACTTTTTTATTCATATATTAATACTCAGCTCACAAAAATATATCATCCTAAAGTAGTTTCAGTGAAAAGGTGATAGGTAACATTGTAATATATATTATATATAGTATATAATACATATTACATAATATATTATGTAATATGTATTATATATTATATATAATATATGTTATATATTATATAATATATATTCTATATAATATATAAAATTTAAATTTAGAATAAATCTAAGAAATTAAGAATGTCTTAGGCCTTACAAAGTTAAAAACTATGTTGTCCATTGAATTTCTCCTAACAAAAAATGAAAAACTTTACGAAAGTTGGATAGATAATAAATTATAACAGAGAGGAGCAACACCTTTCAAAAGCACTTTATCCTAGGCTACAGAGTCCAGACCTTGGGATTGCTTGAAATACCATAGAACTGTTTATGTCGAGCAACATATCATAGACAGTATATAAGCTAAGGTTTGATGATTGTTTCATTTTACTGAATTAACAATAATTTACATACTTCAGCAATTATGTCAAGTGTGGGGTCTTAGAAAGTTAGACCACATATATAAGCCACAGTTTGATGCTTATAGCATTTAATAGATTCAACTATTGCCAAATCTAATTCAGAATTTCAGACACCATTGTGAGATGTTATTCAGCAACCAAATTTTATCTATATCAGGCTCCTCTCTGTGATGGCAATAGTACACACTTCATTGCATTTCAAGCTCATGAAATAGTGGTTCAAGTGCCATTAATTTTATACCCACATACGTGCAATGTTGAATGGACTGTGCAATGGAATTTAACAGTTAATAACTTTATCATTTAAATTTTAATTAAGTTTATAATATTTAAATTTAAATGAAATTTGATCAATGATTATCATTGATAATTATTAATTATACAGTTAATAATTTATTTAATTAAATTTTAAAAAATTCAAACTTAAAACTTAAAACATACATTCAAATTTAAATTTACAGTTTAGTAAAACTAAAATTTACAATTTAGTAAGTTTAGTAAATAATAAATAATAAATATATTATATTACAATTTAGTAAATTTTTTTAAGTATTTCACAGTTTAGTCATTGACAATTTAGCTTTAGAAATGTAGAAATGTAAAATAATTTTCTGTATGTCTCATTTGCCAATGAAATTTGCTAAAAAAAAAACAATTATGTTACAGGTTTTGATTTGCAAAGCTACAAGCATGCCGAAGAATTTGGATCCATTCTGGGAGTATGCAGAACCGGTTGATCCACAAAATCGGCAAAAGCTTAGATGCAATATGTGTGGGAAGGAGATGACGAGGGGGATAAGTAGGCTCAAATATCACCTCGCACAACTTGCAGGGCATGACGTGGATATTTGTAAAAACTCCACTACTGAAATAGTTCATAGGGCCAAACTTGCAATTGAAGGTATTGGCAAGAGGAAAGATGAGAGGGAAGCTTTGAGGCAGGAACTTGGCATGAGAGCAGCATTAGGATCCGGGACAGCCGGACACACTTTAGGGGGAGTGGGGAGTGAGACCTTATCCTCATCTTCCGTCATGCCTTCAACGACACACTCTATTTCTCACTTTTTGTCGAGATCTGGTCCTGGTGGACAACCAGGTATAAAGTCAATGTACAAGATAAAAGAGAAAAAGGAAGCAGATAAACTTGTGGGTCGATGTCTTTTGTGGAGTCATATTCCATTCCACTTTGCGAGGAACCCATTCTACGTGCAGATGTTCGAAGTTGTTGCTATTGTTGGGCCGGGGTATAAGCCCCCCACTTATGAGGAGTTGAGAGGGCCCATCCTTGATGATGAAAAGGTCGATTGCACGTCTAGGTTGGAGGGGCTTCGACATTCATGGGAGGCCACAAGATGCACCGTGGTGTCAGATGGTTGGAGTGATAAGAAGGGTAGGACCCTTCTCAACTTCTTGGTTCATTGTCCTCGAGGCATAATGTTTATAAAATCTGTGGATGCATCTGCACAGGTCAAAGATGCAGCATTACTATGTCAGTTGTTGGATGAGTTCATCCAAGAGATAGGTCCGCAGCATGTTGTCCAAGTAGTAACGGACAATGCTGCGAATTATGTGGCAGCCGGTAGGATGCTTATGGACAAGCATCCAACTTTGTTTTGGACACCTTGTGCAGCACATTGTATTGACTTGATCTTAGAGGATATGGGGAAGATCCAGTTTATCAAGGATGTCATTCATTCAGCAAGAAGCATCACCACATTTATATACAATCATGCTTCTGTGCTTGGCCTGATGAGGAAGTTCACTCATGATAGGGAGTTGGTCCGTCCTTCCATCACTCGGTTTGCCACTTGTTTCATCTCTCTTCAGTCTCTCCTTACTTCTATGTGGGACTTGCAAACTATGTTCCTTTCAGCTGAGTGGCGTGCTTTATCAATTAGCACTAAACTGGAGGGACATGACATATTCAGGCTAGTGTCATACCAAGAGAGCTTCTAGGATGGGGTGAAGGAGGTGTGTACTATATGTGAACCTTTGGTAAGGTTCTACGCTTGGTTGATGGAGACAAGCCCGCAATGGGCTACTTGTATGAGGCCATGGATAGGGCCAAAGAGGCCATTAATGCCTACTATGAGGACAAGGGGGAAGAGGGGCAAGTGAAACAACAATTGATATGAGAGGTGATTGATCAGCGATGGAACAAAACACTTCATCGCGCCATTCATGCTGCAGGCCTATTCCTCAACCCCGCATTCTCTTACTCATGTGGCTTCAACTTTG
>LPNX011231500.1:610293-739707 GCA_001517045.1 Pseudotsuga menziesii
TTTAACTTGTAATTTATGTCATATGGGTAATTTTAATTTATGTATTCTAAATTCTAATTGGATAAATTTATGGTAATCATACAAGTTGGATACCCAACGCCTAAATGATCTAGTGTACGTCTCCTACAATCTCAAGTTGTGGGTAAAGCAACTTGAGAAAAAACCTGAGGTGGAGGCTATTTCATTGGATCACATTGACACCACTGTTGTATGGAGAGCGAAGATTGAGGAACCTATTAAGGAGGCAGCTCCTGATTGGTTAGAGGATGATACACAGGACATGGAGACTGAGACATGGGACGATGAGTGGTTAGACGCATCTGAGATTGTGCCACCACCGGAGCCACCAGCCACACAGCCACCACTTTCACAGCCACAGTCTCAGTCAGAGGGAGCCAGATATATGGGCAGTGGTAGCAGTAGCGGTGGTAGAGGACTTGATGAGGGTCCAGTACCTCATCATTCTTCTAGTTCTTCTAGAGCACATCAGTTTCCAGGCACTTCTAGAGGACGAGGAAGTCCACGACGACCCCCACGAGCACCTGGGATTTCTAGCCCTAGAGGCAGAGCCATTACTAGAGCGATTACCTTTGCCCGTAAAAGGGGTAGAAGGAATCCATAGTTTACTTTATTTGGTTGATTTCATTGCATATGAGATACATATTACATAGTACATATTACATAAAACATTGACTGTATTTTTTTGGTGATTCATGAGTCGGGGACTCAAGATCCAAGACACGATTCATTTTTTATGTGTGATGTATCACTAGACCTCTTATACATCTTATATATCGATTTTATTTCCATGCTCATGTAGCAATGTGTTTATTTGATGTTCTTGTTGCTTTAGATGTTTAGAAAATTGAAAAAAAATGAATATTTTTGTATTTTTTTACATTGCCGATATATTGCCGATGTTTGCCGACATTTTCGCCGATAAATCCGATAATATCTTTTTGGACCCTCAGCGATATATTCGCCGACACGATATTTGTAACATTGGTAGCAAGGAGGCATGAAGTGATCCAATGGTTCATATGGGATCCTGGTATTGGTGTCTGGATGCATTTTTTAGTTGACAGTTGTCGATTGCTTGAAGACAAGCAATCTTTGGCGAGGGAGGAATGTAATGTTCCTAAAAGTGACATGCATGCAAACCCTAAAAATGGCATGGATGCAAACCCTAAAAGTGACATGCATGCAAACCCTAAAAGTGACATGCAAACCTTAAAAGCTATATAAGAAGGTTAGTTGAACCAAAATGGATCATTGTTATTATTCATCTTTTTGGAGAGCTCTAAGAGCTAATTAGGGTTGAGGGTGAATTCCTTAGCCAACATTGGGTTCAGTGGCGAAATCTATCCACCCTAGTCAATTTGAGAGGATAGATCATCCAGATCTATTACCGTACTTCAAAGACAACAAAGATTGTTAGAGAAATAAGCAGAGATCAAGTTCGTGAGGATTTAGGGCAAAGATTAGCTTACAACACAGCTGGGTGCATTCTTCAATGATAAGCTAATCTATTCATATCAGCTGCGTGGTCTCTGCTAAGGGCGTGAGCTTCAACAGTTCGTGGAAGAGAAGAACAACACATTCTTTTTGGGAGGCTGTATGAACAGTATGAAAAACATGATTATCTAGGGTAGCCCATCATGCATAAAGGCAGCGACCTCTATACTGTCACATATTTTCTCTATGAACAGCTATTCAACCTCACCACAACCATTTATTATTTGAAGGACCAAGACTGACATTTGAGGTAGCAAATCCTTGGATCTTTCGCTGCTACGACAGCTGGATATACACATGAAACATCGATCATTAAATAAGGGCAGCATTAATCTATTCAAGTAACACGTCTCTGCTAAGTGTGAAAGGTCACTTGAGAAGACCCTATATGTCCATATCTCAGCTTATTCAAATCTGATAATGCACTATATTCTGCCTGTACATTGCTTGTGAAATTAACATTGGGCATCATCCTATCGAGCTGGGCATAGAGGTGGACTGTTGCAGCCTGATATTGTTATTGAGAAGACTATGGCAGCGTGATATTGTTATTGAGAAGACTGCTACAGCAGAGAAGCAATTATCTCAGTGCTTAGGAAGGAATTCTTGTTCCAAATCTGTCCACGAACACTTCCAGGCATGTAATAGTGATCCTTAATAAAAATATCAGACTTCTATTTATTGGTTAAACTTCTATTCAGATTTGATAATTTCCTGAATTTACATTATTTCTATGCTGCTGTTATTTATGGATATATATTGCAATTTTTATGAATCTTTGGGTTAAGTCTGATATTGGATACAAATAGAGATCATCATTGAGCATATATCAGCAAGTCTAGTATGATAAGGAACCCTGAATTGTGTTGTGAAAGTTCCTAATAATAAACCCTATTCAAGCATTACATCCTCATTTACAAACAAAACAGAGGTGAAGGAATGTATTGATCAGAGAAGTGTCAGGAGTCATCAACCAAAACACAAGAACAATCACAATAATCTATACCAGATTCAGTCTGGGATATTACATTTTTGCTAGGGTCGACTTGTCTTCTTTGTCTTCAATCTTCCTTGGGACTTCTTTAATGCTATCTGAGACTTCTTGAATGGTTGACTTGACCTCTTGGTTATTTCTTCATCATAGAAAAGTTGGCCTTGTTGATGAATATCTCCTCACATGTGCATCTATTCACGCATAGAGCTCTAATGTTGATTTGACCCAAACTAAAAAGTCTCAAACAATTCTTAGAGCCTATGTCAAATTGAACATTAGATTAGACTTCCTATATTCCACAAGGGGATGAAATCCCTTATCAAATAAACAAGTCAAATCATTCTAATATTGTTGATTTGACCCAAACTAAAAAGTCCCAAACACTTCTTAGAGCCTATGTCAAATTCAACATTAGATTAGACTTTCTATATTCCACAAGGGGATGAAATCCCTTCTCAAATAAACAAGTCAACTCATTCTAATGTAGAATAGATCACTCTATCATGGAGCACTCCCTCACAAAGTATGCAATGTGACCTCAAGCCCTATTCACTCTTAGCCAACACACATGACTAATCGAGGCTAAGCATCTCGAGCCTTACTCTTAGACAACACCATTGTTATCAAAACCGGCTCAGAATCAGCAAAATCAACCAATCCAACTAGTTTCAGGGGGTTTCTCATCCAACCAGTTGTTTCAAATCGTTTTTGGCTAGCTCCGTACGAAACCAGCCGGTTCTGTATGAAACTGGCCAGTTTTCTCAAATCGGCCAAGTTCTGTACGAAACCGTTCAGTTCTGTATAATGGATTTGTGGTGAAAAAAAACAATTATGTATTTTTTTAATATAAAAACTTGAAAAAATTGACACATCAGCTTACCTAATTGGCCTACAAACACTATAAATTGGCGTGGGTTGGGTCTATGTCAATCACATCCATCTTTGGAGTCTTTGTAGAGTTGGGCTGAGCATAAAGAGTATGGAGTACAGGCTTTCTGAAATCTGTTCTGAATTTCGACTGTGGTTACTGGTAAGGTTGAGTTTTGGACTCTTGGAGGTGCTCTTCCATCTGGCATCTTCAAATTCTCATTGTGGCAGGCCGCAAGGCATATTTCAAACTTTAGATTCTCATTTAAATTTTCACATTTAAGTTGTAAATTGTATCTTTGCTACAAACAACAATGCACTATGTTACTATGTTACCAGTTGTAAGTTGAAAGCTATGACTTGCATAATGCACAATAAAATTGTTTCATAAATTGGTAGAGGCTTCAAAGTACAGCCTTCGATGAAATCACAAAGAAGGTACAAGCAAAGATACACAAGCATAGTGTGGATCTTTTATTGCAACTTGCAAGAAGAGAATAAGAATGGCTACATATGTTGAAAACAGTTCAAAATTAGAACACAAAATAAAATAAAATAAAGTTATGGATTGGAAGTTGGAGCTGTAATTTGCCCATGGAATAATGCATTTTGTTACAACTATGTTACTTGTAAGTTGTTACTGGCATACTACCCCGTAAGTTGTTGGTTAGAGTCGAAGTATTTAGAGTCTAGACTATCTTGCAGTTGAAGTTTGAACTTTGCATATTTGTGTATAATGGTTTGAATTCACATGGATGCACATGAATATACATATATACATATATATACACATATATATATATATTGAAAATATGAATATTTTATGTATTTTTTATCAACCAATTTTTTGATCCAGTTCTTTTCTCGATTTTGTCCGGTTTCGGGTCATGGGGTTGACCGGTTCAGTTTCGGTCCTAGGGTCGACCGGTTCGGTTTTGTCTAATTCAAGGTCCTGGGGTCGACCAGTTCGACCATCGTTCCGGTTCTGATAACATTGGCCAACACACATGACTAATCAAGCTACGTCGAGGCCACTCTCCACTAGCCATTGGTCAAATCACATGACCACTCTGGGAGAATGTACGCAAAATGTTTGCTCGATGTTGTAACCTGGAGTAACATCAACACTCCCTCTCAACGAGGGATTCATTCTGCATCACACTTGGTGAGAATGTCCATAATCAACATCATGCCTTATTCACACTTAGTCAAATCACATGACTAAGAAAGGTTGTGCATCAGTAGAACCATCACAGTGTTTGGACCATTCACCTCATGTGAATGTCTGTCGCTTGTTTGTAGAGGACCATTACAATGTCTACGTCATTCACCTCACATGAATGTCTATCGCTAGTCTATAGAACCATCACAGTGTCTGTTGCTCATCTGTAGAACCATCACGGTATCAACTGCTCATATGTAGAACCATCACGGTATCTGGGCCATTCACCACTAGCCATATGGCTCAGGCTCCGAGGGCGAATGTCTGCCCAATACTACTCATCCATCAACACTCCCTCTCCCTGAGGGAGACATTCTCAATCATGCCAAGCTTGTGCCTGAAGTATGCAAACTTTGCCTTGGATAGAGGCATGGTGAGAATGTCGGTTATCCGCTCATCTGTGGATATGTACTGGAGCTTCATCGCTCCCTTCTGCACCATGCCTCGAATATAGTGATATTTGATCCCAATATGCTTTAACCTTGTCATGAAATACTATATTTTTCGGAAGCTTGACACAGCTTTGATTATCACAATTTATCAAGGTCATCTCTAGCTCCTGATCAAATAGTCCTGCAAGAAGCTTCGAAAGCCACACTGCTTCATGACTTGTGACACTGGCTACATAATACTCTGCTTCTGTTGTACTGAGTGTGACATAAGTTTGCTCCCTACTAAACCAAGATATCATGGTTGATCCCAACCTGAAGCAACACCCCAAGGTGCTCTTTCTGTCCACTGCACTCCTTGCCCAATTAGAATCTGCATAACCCTGCAGCCTCAGTTCACCACCTGAGACATTTCAAACCATTTCCAACTATACCATGTAGGTAACTCAACACATGCTTTGTTGCAACCCAATGCACACGCCTCGACTAAACCATACACTGGCTCAGGGTGTTCATTGCAAAGCAAATATCTGGTATGGTGTTAACCAGGTACATCAAGTATCCAATCAGTTGCCTGTACATTGTGGAATCCACCAAATCTGAATCTGAAGCAGAATCAATCAACTTCTTTAGATTTGTCGCCATAGGTGTAGTCATGTACTTGCAGTCCATCATACCTAATCTGTTCAAGATCTCATCTGTGCACTTCCCCAAACGGAGGAAGGTCTCCCCTGATCTCTACTACACCTCTAATCCCAAGAAATCAAGCCAATATCCTCGAACTGTAAGGCTGACTTCCTCTTGGTGAGGGAGATACTTCTAACCAAGGCACTCCTCCATCAACAAACTGTGTTGCAGCTACTCCCTCTGTGTTGGAGCACCCTGCCCCATCTGCACCTGAGTATCTTGCTCCCTCTGCATCTAGACACTCGACTCCATCTACATCTGGACACTCTGCTCCCTCTGCATCCGAGTATCATGCACTCTATGCATCTGGACACTCTGCTTCCTCTATGTCTGAGTATCCTACACTCAAGCAACCCGCTGGCTCTACTAACTCCTCTTCATAGTCTGAAGGACAAATAACTGGACTAGAGGGTTTTGTACCCTTGTGAAACAGTAAAAACCTGTATCTTACACAAATACCCGATGCAAATAACGAGATAATCCATAAAAGGAAAAGTAATATAATATTTTGATTGATAAAAAATAGATGATCCTTTACATTTACAAGGGTTGGACTTATATAAGTCCATTTGTGACTTTCCAACATAAAGTCATGACTCTTTATTAATAATTTATTATCTATTAATATTAATATTAATGTTGAGATATATATATATATATACATATATATATAACATTGCCTTCCCCTAAGAGAAGCTTTGTCCTCAAAGCTTAGAGAAGACAAGGCTTACGTTTGATTTTTTTTCTTGAACCATCATCTCTAAATTCTTTCTTTTATTATTTGCGACACATGATGAAATGAGACACTACGAGTTACGAATTCCAAAGAAGAAATGTCGCATCGTCGCTGATGTGGTCCATCTGAGATCTATAATCATCGGGGCTATTTGATGGCTTTGAGGGGTGGTTCTTGTTGTTTGTTGCTTAGTATGTTGATTTGATGTCCTTGCTTGTTTGACAACATAACTCTTCTGTGTATGTTCATTTTGACCCTGTCGTTTGTCAAAATGACGTTTATAATTGGGGTGTCGATAAGGAATTTTTATTGTTTGTTTTTCTGCTGGATTGACTTCCTTTTAAACTATGACAAAGCTTGATTATGTATTTATTTTTTCTTCCTCAACTTGAATTTGTTTTCCGGAAAGTCTGGATGCTTCTTTCTAGATTTGTGCTACTTTATTCTCCAGTAGATTGTTATTACTCTAAATCTTCTCGAACTTGTCGTCTTGCGACATTTTGTCCTCTTTTAACTTCTCGATTTGTTCCTCTAGTTCTTGATTAAGATTTCTTAGGTGTTGGTTTTCTTCCTCCTTTTCTAATATTCTTCCTTCGAGGTCTTCATTGGAAAGTTCTATCTTCCGACTCTATTTCAGCGTCTTGTTGGGACCACAAAACCCAGTCTTTCCTCCGCATGTCAGCTTCCTCTTTCTCAGCAAGCCTATCCTACGGTATGCAGTGATTATCAACCATCAGTTTGCTCACCTGGAGCAGCTATCAGCCAAACAGATCAGTTGGGGGCGTGAGCAGCAGAACTGCTAATCAGTTTGCTAGGGCACTTCGAGGCAGCTTAACCTCCGCATGTACCAGGCGATCTCTTCGGCATCAATAGATGGACAAGCTCAGAAGTTTCATCTTGAACGGACCTCTCCTCCTACAAAAACGTCACCTTTAGTTTGGAGGGTTTTTACGGTACTGCAGGGCAGTAACACCGGAGGAAAAGAGCATTATTAGACCACCCATTCGGATCCTTATGCATACAGCTATTTGTGGAGTCATTATCAGCCAGAATATCAGTGGTAAGTGTTAATTTCTCTCTGCAAAACCCTAACCCTAATTCAGTTATATTTTAGGGCATTTTTGCATGGCGAGTTTGCATGCACAGTTATTTTGCAAATTTGTATGAGATTGAGTGTGCTAGTCATCTCTATCATAGAACATTAGAGAATATCAGTATTTGGGATATTACAGTGGTATCAGAGCTATTTTCCTTGCCAGCTGTGGGCATGCAAAATTGTAAATGAATTCAGAAGACCCATACAACATTACTTACCGGAGATAGAGGTTTAGAAACAGTGATAGAGGAGAAGAGGAGTTAGAGGACATAGAGTTGGGAGACATAGAGTATCAGTTTGGAAAGGGCAAAGCAACCATGGCCGATGATGATAAAACAACTCTCAATAGTCTCATATCAGCCATAAAATAACTCACTATTGGGCAAAAAGAAACGATGAGTACCTTCAGGCAAATGACAAAGAAAAATGGGCCCACCCCACACAGTCCCTTGTTTCCCAATAGTGATAGGGTATCCACCAGTAGTAGTGGGGAGCACTTACATACTAACATGCAAAGCCATCCCCATATATACAACAAGCCTTCCCGACCTACCATGCCTCAATTCTTAGATAGTCCAGTTGCACTGCCTCTAGCACAAATAGAACCAGAAGAATCCATGAGTGCCTATCTGAGAGAGTATAGAGCTTTCGGAGATTACTTCCATTCAACCATGACCTTCACTGACTTCTGCCACTTTAAAAGTAAGAACAAACCCAAAGCTTACAATAGGCCATTCACCCATAACTATGAGTTACAACACATCGTAGGGAAACTGACTATCCCTACCTTTGAGAGTACCCAGGGTGGCCTAGCCCGGAATTGGGTGCAGAAGTTGGATACATACTTCTAACTCAACCCCATGATTGAGACAGATGCCATGATATTGGCTACTTTGCACTTGGATGGAGAAGCCCATGAGTGGTGGTACCACAGGTTAGTGACACTGGGTCACAATACCATCACATCGTACCCAGATTTTACATAGAGGCTCATTGAGCGGTTTGATCAGAAGGACCCTGAGGTACACTTTAGAGATCTGGCACAGCTCAAGCATACAGGTAGTGCAGATGCATTTATTTCAGAGTTTCAAAGAATAGCAGTACATGATGAGGATGTGCATGAGGAGATAGCATTAGAGCCATCTTGTGAGTCTAGCGACACAAGTACATTCGCTAGTCGGATTGTGGACAAGCCATGTGATGAGTTGGAGTTGGTACACTCTTCATCACCTACAGCAGAGGCCCAAATAGTTATGACATGTGAAATGCATGAGGTATAAGGCAATGAGCACAGCAGTCGAAATAGTGAGCAGTCACACATGGAGGTTAGGGAGAGTTTATACAATCATGAGATAGAGCTTCCAAATGATAGTCACCGAAAGAAGATTGAACGTGTTAAAGAAAGCATTCTAGCAATGAAAGAGAGGACCAAGATACTTCGAAACACCATATTACAGCGAGATGTTGAGCTTACAGCTCTTCGAGTTGTATCTGCCGAGTCAGCGGTCAGACTTTCTAGTATTGAAGAGCAGTTGGATTACTTGATGGGGCAGCAAAAGAAACATACTATTGCATTTCAAAACAGTCTTCTTCGGGATTACATAGACAAGGCTTGCGGTAGCTTGAGTCCACATTTGCATAATGGCAGATGGATTTTACAGATTGGCTGGGATCGAGAAATTGGGCAGCAGTATATGAGAATTTCAGTTGAAATCAGAAGGGCAAAATGTCAGCTTGGTAGGATTATTCCTTGTGATGGTGTTTATGGACAAGGTCCTTTTGGGGGGTTGGATGAGATTAAGGGTTGGTGTCCTATTGAGTGGGCGATTCTTGGGAAGACATTCCTAGCCAGGGGTATAGTCCCACAAGAGCCTTGGGATATTTGGGATGAAAGATGCACAAGTTTGCATTGGGATCTAGGTGGGAGACCTTATGAGGGATGCATACAATGTTTATTGATGGGGTTACTTGGGAGTCTACAAGATGCTCCTTGTTTCGATACTACGCGGGGTAGAGGTGGATGCAATTTGACCTCTGCAATTCTTAGATTGATTTGGGACCCTGGGATTATAGTGATTGGCAGCTTAGTGATTACTAGAGGATGCTTTCAGGAGGTCTCTTATGATGGTACCTCGTTTACACCATGGTTAGTTACTCTACTTCCATGGGATATCTTGTGATGGTACCGTGTCGTGCAGTGCTTTGAGAAGAGGATGCTACAGATCTCCTAGGATAATTTGGGACCATGGGATCATGCCTGAATTCAATTGGTTCAGTTTGATTGATTATGGAGTTGCGTTGGCATTGCTTGAGGACAAGCAATCTTTGGTGAGGGAGGACTGTAATGTTCCGTTTTTTATAAATAGGGAATTAATCGAGGACCTTTAATACCAAGAGCACATTAAAACAATTATTCAGTCATCAGTTTAGTAAAGAAGGCCATCAGAGTTCTTATCATAAAGCATGCGGAGCATGCAGGCCTTAGTTCTTCAGTATTAAAGTCAACTTGAAATTAGAATTGCATGCATGCAAAAGTGAGCATAAACCCTAAAAGTGACATGCAAACCCTAAAAGTGAATAAGGATCTATTTAACAAGGGTTACGGGACTAAAGGAGATATCTATTGTTATTGTTGATTGATTTTGGAGTTTCGAGCAGCAGATATCTATTGTTATTGTTGATTGATTTTGGAGTTTCGAGCAGCAGCACAGCGTGCAACTGCGACAGTTGGGGTTGGAGACGGTGTCTTCAGCTAGCGAGGGTTCGGCAGCAAGATATCTGTCCTAGTCTCTTATTGGGATAGATCATCCAGGTTTATCCATTGAATCCATCATATACTACAGTATTCGGAGATCCAACACATTCCGAAGGGTTATTAGCAGATCAACGTTTTGTAGTCGGAAGTAGTAGGGAAAACACAGAAGGATTTGTTGGGACCACAAAACCCATTCTTTCCTCCACATGTTAGCTTCCTCTTTCTCAGCAGGCCTATCCTACGATATGCAGTGATTATCAACCATCAGTTTGCTCACCTGGAGCAGCTATCAGCCAAACAAATCAGTTGGGGGCGTGAGCAACAGAACTGCTAATCAATTCGCTAGGGCACTTCCGGAACGCTACCTCCTCATCAAAAGTAACTTTCGGAACGCTACCTCCTCATCAAAAGTAACTTCATGACTAACCTCAATCTGACATTGTCCTAAAATGTAGATCATGTAGGCCTTCGAAGTCTCGCTGCATCTCACAAAAGTACCCTTCTTCCCAGAAGGTTCTATGTTTGAGCTTTGAACTTTTGGAACCTGCTCAAGTTTTCATCCTCGGTCTTCATGAAGTAGATCATCAATAACAGTCAGATAGTACAAGAAATCACCTAGAGATGATACTTTCATCGATGCGCATGCACTAGAAGAAATGCTCTTTCTGAAGTTCACTTGCAATCTCAACAAGTTTTGTCTTCTTCTCTGGTGGATGCTCATCAACATCTGTTGTTGATGCATGTTGGTTTTCCGTTATTTTCCTCTGAGGACATTGATAAGCAAAATGACCAAATTTATGACAACTAAAGTATTTGACTTTTGAAAGATCCTTCTACCTCTAATCTTGAACTGGGGTCGATCCTTCACATGTATTTCTCTTCTTCTAAAATTCCTTTCTTTATTTTCCTTTTCTTGCATGGGTTGTACAGCTTGGTTTTCTTCATTTTGAGGTCTCTACAAACTATTCTTGGACACAATCATCCCATAGTCAATCAAACTTGGGTAACTCTTCTCTTCCACAAAAACTCTTAACAAATGAATCCCATGAAGAAGCAAAATCCATTGAGAGTTACCATAACAAATTATGTATCATCAATGATGTCTCCAATGGATTTAAGTTGATCTCTCAACTGGGAGACCTTCATAAGGTAAGTGGCAAATGAATTTGAGTTGGTCATCATGGTATCATAGAGTTGATTCCTCAAAGCTAGTTTCCTGTTGTATTTTTACTCTCAAACAATCCTACCAAGGCATCTACATTGCTTTGGCAATCTTCAACTCAACAATGTGTGGAATCAAATGAACTTTTTACAGAATTTATTAAAATCCTCTTAGCCTTTGCTTCATTCTTCTTATGCTTATAGCTTTATGCTCAGCACTTTCTGGTTCTGAGACATCTTCTTTTACATAATTCTAAATCTCTTTTTCGTCTAGGATGAAGAGTATCCTAGTCTCCCAGGATCTAAAATTTGTAGCACCATCCAATCTGTCTTCTACTCTGAGACTAGACACCATCTTGACCAAAATCTGAAATCTGATCCAAAAACCCTAATCCCAACAAAAATTAGGTCAAAATTGAAATTTAACAAAATTGGAGGCTCCACAAAAGGATGCGCCCTACCAAGGCAACCTCCAGAACACTAGGATCGAGTTAAATGTTGGGTTAAAAGGGTCCAAAGTTGAAACATGAAAGCCCTAGTTTCAGACTTTAGAGCAAAAAGCTCCTAAATGGTTGTCTTTCAAACTAGCTAAGATACCATGCTGAAATTTAATTTATTTCCAAATCTTAACAATTATTTCACAATGATTTCAAGCATTCATTTCATCCCACAGTTTTCATTGAATAATTGCACACTGAAAATTTCAACTTAAATTGCAATGGAAACAAAAGATCATAAAAACACAGCTATGCACAATAGACACATTTTTACCATGGGAAACCCAATAGGTATAAAACCCAACCAACTTTTCTTAGAAGAAATCAATCCAATTCAAGTACAATACCATTCATGAAGAAACACTAGCAATGAGCCCTTCCTCATGAGGAAACCCTAGCGAGCCTCTATAGAGAGATAGCAAACAACTAGAAGATAATGAGAACCCAAAAATTATTTTCTTCTTGCCTTTGCTAAGCCTTCCTTGGAAATTGTGTACAAATGGAGAAAAGAAGAGAAGATGTGATGATGATGAAAATGAAGTGTGTGAGCACTTTATTTATATTCTTTAGTTCACTTGAACTTTTCTTCTTGGGGCGGACTTCTTCTTTCTGTTAGGGCCGACTTGACTTCTTTGTCTTCAATCTTTCTTAGGACTTCTTCATTGCTATCTAGGACTTCATCAATGGTTGACTTGAACCCTTGGTTATTTCTTCATTATATAAAAGTTGTCCTTGTTGATGATCATCTCCCCACATGCACGTCTATTCACGCATAGACCTCTAATGTTGATTTGACCCACTCTAAGAAATCTCAGACACTTCTTAGAGCCTATGTCAAATTCAACATTAGATTAGACTCTGCATATTCCACAAGGGGATGAAATCCCTTATCAAATACACAAGTCAGCTAGCTCTAATATAGAATAGATAACTCTATCACGAAGCACCCCCTCACAGAGTACGCAATGTAACCTCAAGCCTTATTCACTCTAAGCCAACACACATGGCTAATCAAGGCTAAGCATCTCAAGGCTTATTCACTCTTAGCCAACACACATGACTAATCAAGGCTACGCCAGGGCCATTCTCCACTACCATTGGTCAAATCACATGACCACTCAAGGAGAATGTCTATAGAACGTTTGTCCGATGGTGCAACCTGGAGAAACATCAACAACCTATACCACGTTGGGATGTGAGCAAAATTGGAGTCTATTTGTAAAAAACACTCAAAGAATCGTAGAAGGATAAAATTTCTACAAAGCAATTGCATTTAATGTCATTTATGATCCTTTTACCTATTATAATTTTTGACCCTCAAGACTCGTTATATTTTTTATTACCTTGTTACAGGTTGGAGTTCAGACGTCTTAATGACTTGGTGTACGTACATCACAATCTCTGCCTATGGAAGAGACAGATAGATAAAACACCGGATGTGGACACCATCTCCTTGCGCAATATTGATATATTGTCTAAGTGGAGGCTGGAGATGGAGGTTCCTATCATGGAGCAGTCACCTAGATGATTAGAGCCAGAGGAGGAGCAGCATGAGGGGTAGGAGGACGAGGGGGAGGTTGGAGACATAATGGAGGTTGATGTGCTAGCATCGACATCACCCTCTACTCCAATTGATACAGCTAGTCCTCCACCCATCAGTCGTCGTCAAATATTAGATGTACAGCCAGGAACTTCTGCTACTAGTGCTAGGGGTAGGCCTGACAAATGGCCCATGAACTTTTCCCGTAAAAGGGAGAGTGTGCATTGATATTAGATAGCTAGATGCTAGTTTTGTGACCTTTGTCATTATACATCTACCAAATATACATTTATATATGTGATGTCACTTTGTATTGGTTATCCACTTTGGTGTCCTTGATTCGACAACTATCAAGTTTCAAGATTCAGTATCACTTTTGATGTATCATTTTGTTTTTGGCATGACTACATGATATATATCAATGCTTTCTCTATATGTATGTTCCAATGTGTTTATCTAGTGTTATTGTTGTTTTATATGTTTAGATTTTTGAAAAAAATGAACATATTTTGTCATTTTTAATGTTTGTCGTGGTTTGTCAATTTTTGCCGACTTTTTCGCCAATGTTGCCGAACATATGTTTTTTGGACCCTCGTTGATTTTTTGTCGATGCTATATCATCATCGCCAGCGATATCTTTAAAATCATTTGGAAAGCTAGTCAATTTGAAAGGAAAAAAAAAGATTAAAAGTCTTTAAAACCATATTGAAAGTGTCGAATGTCAAGACCATAAGTTAACCCTTAACCCTCTCTTCTAGTTCTCTTTATATATATGCCCAGCAGAGTATACATGAGAGGGACAGCCATCTCAATGGTGAGACACATAAACGAGTAACTTCCAAATACATATGAATTAATTGTAAAGACTAGAATGCAACAAAGTTTATTACATTGTCTCAAGGCCAAGAACCTTTCGGATAACAGCCTGATAAGAAACGATTTCTCCCTCTAGAGAAGACCAAAGCTGTTACATATTAAATGCACGAAAAGGGCGTAGAGGGGGGATCTTAGAAGAGTTAATAGTTAAAATCTATTGAGAACTGAATAAGCTGACAAGATGGGGATCATGCAGCTTGAAAAGGCTTAAAGTTGCCTTAAACAATAATTTGTTTCAACTGGATGAGGACTATAATTCATAATTAATTACACTAGATTTTTATTATGAGATGTTCAAATGTCGAGAAATATAGACCTAGTGGAGATGTAAGGAAAAGTAATGACCTCTTTTAATTAAATCACCCAAAGACACCCGTTACCCTCTTTTATTCCCATAGGTTCGAGCGGGTATTAAGGAAAAGGGAATAACTAAAGACTAATATCACTAGGAGCATAAAGGAAGACCACTTCAGTGTTATTAAATCATCAATAGATTACAGAAGGTCGTTGGAGCAGATATCAACAAGCATGTGGAACATGCAAGCCTTATTTCAGATTGCATGTGTCAATGAACAATTAGGTTTGCATGCATGCAAAAGTAAAGTCATACAAAACCTAAAAGCTATATGCAAACCCTAAAAGATATATAAGGAGATAAGTCAAACCCAAAAGGCATCTATTGTTATTATTCACTTTTGAGATTGGTTCCGAGAGCAACAGCAACAAGTTGGGATTGAGGGCGTGAGCCATCAATTAACAGGTGTTTTCAGCGATGAAATCTATCTACCCTAATCACTTCCGGATAGATCACTCATATCTATCAATAGCTCTTTACAGCATTCATTCTTCAACAGAGATCTAACATACAGAGAAGGACAATATTATAGGGGTCACATTTTATTGCTGGGAAATAGGTGTAGATACCAAGAACAATTCGCTTTGATCCATAGAATCATCATTTCTTCCGCATGTCACTATCATTCTCCTCGACAACGTCATATTACTATATTGGGTGATCATCAAGCCATCTTTTGCACATCTGAAGCAGATACCAACAGAAACATTGAAGAGGGAGAGCGTCACCCATTTAGAGGAAAACAATTCACTAGCTGCCAAGAAGGGAGAAAAATCGTTCCATGTGTCCACCAAAATCCTCAGAAGACCATACCACCTAACCTAGAAAGTCTCAACACCATCCGTGAAGTATTGAAGCAGTTACGAGAAGATCATCATCCAAAGAGGTGTGTTTTCCTTGCATGGGCGAATTACCTGGAACCAACAACACGTTTTGGAAGCTATAGTTGATGCGTGGCATGCATGTCTTTTATATACTGGAGAACCATCACAGCTATAAATATTGGCATGTTGCTACAATCTTACCGAATCCTATTTCCTATTTTATCTCCATATTTGTCAGATTTAAGGTTTTGGGGCACGTAACATATTTTGCATGCAAATCAAATTATAGTATAACACACAGCTGAAACATATAAACCAGCAAACAATCATCATTATCTATCAGTATAAAGATAGAATATCAGTTGGGATATTCCAGTGGTATCAGAGCATGTTCCTCGCCAGCTGTCGGCTTGAACATGAACAATAAATGAATCCAGAAGAAACTATTTTTGTGACTTATAGAAGAAGGAAGGGCAGGTACATAGAGGATCTAAAATTTGAGGAGATTAAATTGGAAGACAGATTCAAACATGGACCCAACAGGAATACTCTAATAGAGGAAAGAAAACAACGGAAGATGAAGACAGAATGGCATTCTATATCTTGGTTAGCACCTTAAATGACTTGGCTAAGGGACAGAAAGAGATGTTACATGCTATAAACAGGTTGGTTATTAAGCCAGAGCAAGGTCAAAACAGTCTACCAATTTCACCGAGAGATAGAGGATCCACCAATAGTAGCGGGAAACATGCGTACACTCATATGCAGAACACTCCTCACATATACAAAAAAACCTTCCAAACCTACCATGCCTCACTTTCTAGAAAATGCCATCACAGGACCAGTCATACCAACCGAACCTAGTGAACCATTTGGGGCTTATCTGCAAGAATACAAGGATTTGGGAGATGAGTTCCATTCAGTTATGTCATTCTCAGACTTCTGTAATATGAAAAGCTGGAACCGGCCAAGGAATTTTAACGAAGGGTTTACTCAAAACTATGAATTACAGAAGACCCTAGGCAAGTTGACTATTCCTAATTTTGACAAATCTCGCGGTTGTTCAGCGAGAATATAGGTCCAGAAGTTGGATACTCATTTCCAACTAAACCCTATGACATAGACAGATGCCATTAAATTGGCTACCTTACATTTCAACGACTAGGCTCATGAATGGTGGTACCATGGGTTAGTGACACTGGGTCACAACAACATCACTTCATATAGTGATTTCACACAGAAGCTCATGGAGCGGTTTGATATGAGGGACCCAGAGATACATTTCAGAGAGCTTGCACAGGTCAAGCAGACTAGCAGTAGCGAGGCCTTCATATCAGAGTTCCAAAGAGTGGCAATTATGGTAACGGATGTATCTAAGAGAAGATTGGTTATGTTATTTACAAAAGCTTTGATGGAGACTTTACGTGGGTGGGTGAAAGCCTACAAACCATCCACTTTATAGGATGCCATCAGTAGAACCCGAGACCTACAAGATTTTGTGCCCAAGAACAAGCCTCCACAAAAACTTACCAATCTGCCGAAAAACAAGGAAAAGACAATTCCATAGAAGGAATGGTTGAACAAGGACACACGACGAGATTTGAGAAGGAAGAACTTATGTTTCAATTGCAAAGAACCTTGGGTACCTGGCCACAGATGTATGGGTAAAGGGAGCGTACACCTCTTCGAAGTACTTTCAGATTGCAGTGAGGAAGATGAATTGGGGTAGAAGCAGGATGGAGAACTACATAGTACTGTGTTGGAACAATTGCCACAAAGAGAAACTATTGCTACCCTCACAGGAGTCCCCACCTTCCATATTATCAAGATCAGGGGAAGTATCCAGGGACAGCATGCCATTACTTTGATTGATGGTGGGGCCACCCACAACTTTATAGATGCCTCTTAGGTAGAGGAAAAGATTTCCCACCAAGGACTTTGAGGGCTTTACCGTTGTCATGGTTGGCAATCACAGGATGAAATGCACACAGAGGATATCTCAGTTACAGGTGCAACTTGGGAATGTAAGATTTTCTCAGTTTTAGCTACCGTTTTAAATGTCAAAAATATCTCAGTTAAATGCCCAACCCAGAAATGCATAAGGCTGGAAAATAACATAAATTTTCAGACTGAAATAAACACTGTTGTAACTCAACTTTTAATGACAGAAAATGAAATAAATGCACACCATGAAATTTTCAGACATGGTAAATTTTTGGCAACATGCCCAGGAAAAACCCGCAAGGGGAAAACCTGTTAGAAGAGAGAGAGTATTTTTATTATCAGGAAATTTACAGCAAAACTCAGAAATTTTCAAACCAACTTATCTCAACCCGGAAGAGAAAATTGTTGACTCGTTTTCCGTGCCAAACAGGAAAAATCAAACTCGGATTTTTTCCTGTTTTTTGCCTCGGTTTTCGTGCCGTTGTACATACTAACTATACGAACCACGAAATTCATGCCCCAGAAAACAAATAATAAATAAATAAAATAATTCTCGAAAATCATGCCCAGAAATCTTCCTCGAAAATCATGCCTGCTGTTCTAAAAACTGTACCGTACAGACTGTACGGACTAGCAATAAATGTTGTTGTCCTCTCCCCAATATTTATGCCCTCTCTGTTGCTGTCATTTCCCTCGATTTGCGTGCTGTAGATTTTTTTCTCATTCTCAAAAAAAATGGAACTTTCTCTCTCAGCTCTCTCCTTCACTTCAATCTGCAAAAGTGAGTGAAATGGCATTTCCTTGCGTTTCTGGTGAGAACCCTAGGGTTCATCTAATCCAACGGTGGAGATTATAATAGATCGATGGATGAGATTAAATGCTCATATTTAAATCTCATAAATATAAATTTCACTCACCTACTAAAATTTATCAATAAGTGACTTTATTCTCTAAAGTCATATTAAATGCTCATCTCAAGTCATTTAATGCAAGGGTCACTTTATTTCTCCCTTTTAAGTGACTAAGGCTAAAGTCACCTAGGGGAACACTTTCCTAGGTACAAAAATCAACACTCCCTCTTACCGAGGAAGGTGTTCTGCACCACTCCCAACTTGTCTCTCAAGAAAACAAACTTGCCCCTCCCCAAAGATTTCGTCAGAATATCTGCAACCTGCTCATCAGTGGAAATGTACTGTAAAGTCACAGCTGCTCTCTGAACATAATCTCAAATGAAATGATACATGATCTCAATATGCTTTGACCGATCATGAAATACTAGATTCTCAGAGAGGTGGATGCAATTTTGATTGTCACAGTAGATCACCGTAGGCCTCAAGCTCCTGACCAAATAAATTCACCAGCAAATTGCGAAGCCACAGTGCCTCGCAACTGGCCTGACTGGCTGCCATATACTCCGCCTTTGCAGAACTCAAAGCAACAGACTTCTGCTTCCGATTGAACCACGACACTACTGCCGAGCCCAAAGTGAAACAACATCCGGAAGTGCTCTTCTGGTCTGCTACACTGCCTTCCCAATCTGAATCTGTGAAGCCAATCAACCTGAACCCATCCGACCTCCTGTAGTCTAGACCATAATCCACCGCCCCTGCTAGGTATCGCAATACATGTTTTGCGGCTATCTAGTGCACCCTCTTAGGCTCAACCATGAACTCACTGAGAGTGTTCACCGCAAAACACAAATCTGGCCGAGAGTTGACCAGATACATCCATGAACCAATGAGCTGACAGTATAAAGTAGGATCCACCAACTCTCCCTTAGAAGCATGAAGCTTCTTCCAGTTGGTGACCATCGGTGTCGACATCGGCCTGCAATCCTCCATCCTAAATCTCCTCAAAATATCAACTGCATACTTCCCCTGTCATCTTGTACTCTGAAGCAAGATCCTTCTTGCAAGCTGCAATGGGTCTCTCTCCTCCCGTGATAAATAAGTCATCAACATATAACAGAAGAATAAGCAGATCATCTCCAACCATGATGAAATAGAGATCCATATCTGCTTCACTCTTCTGAAACCCCATCCTCTGCAAGTAAGAATCGATCCTGGAGTACCAAGCTCTAGGAGCTTGCTTCGGCCCATACAAGGCTTTATTCAGCCTGCAAACATGAGACTCTCTCTCATGAATCTCAAAGCCCTGAGGTTGCTCAACATAAATCTCCTCCTGTATGATTCCATTGAGAAATGTGGTCTTCGCGTCCATCTGATGGATCTTCCAACCCATTTCCGCCGCAATGGAAATCAAAGCCCTAATCGAAGTATATCGAGCAACCGGCGCAAAGGTCTCATCATAATCCACACCCTCAACTCGTGAAAACCCCCGCGCTACAAACCTGGCCTTGTACTTCTCCACACTACCATCCGCAACATGCTTTAGCTTGTAAAGCCACCGAGAAGTCACCACTGACTTCCCCTCAGGTCTCAAAACTATCTCCCAAACATCGTTCTTCATGATGGAATGGTACTCATCCATCATGGCATCTCGCCAAACATGGTGCTAGGAGGCCTCCTCAAAAGTAGAAGGCTCTGAATCATGTAAACTAGCCATCAAAAGCATGCCCAATCTATCAGGCATCTGAATCGACCTCCGCTGAAGCTGTTGTCTTCTATTGCTTCTTCTTCTTATTCGGACACTGCCTAGCATAGTGTCCCATCTTCTAACATGCAAAGCACTTTACAATGCTCAGATCCTTCTTCTGGCCATCCCGCTGCTTGGCCCCACCCTTCTTGGGACCCTTCTTCGCTTTTGTTGTCAAAGCCACATCCTCCCTACTAGTAGAAGCACTGCACTGCAAAAGACCCCTCTAAGTCTCCTCCTGAACAAAATCATCACAAATCCTGTCCCATGAAGGTAAGTTCTCCCTAACCACCAAGCCCTGTACAAACACAGCCCAAGGTTGTGACACCCCATTCAAGGTTGTCCGCACTAGCTCAGCACTAGGAACAACCACCCCAACTGTTGCAAGCTCATCTCTCACCTGAGAGATACTAGTAAGATAAGTCACAACAACCTCTCCTTTGACCATCTTGATACTCTTCAGCTTCTCCCTCAAAACCATCTTCCTATTCTCGTTTGAACTCTGAAACAAGCCGGTCAAAGCACTCCACATTTCATGTGCACGATCCTTCCCTGAAATGTGTGGAATCACATGGTCTTTAACAGCATCTAGGATAATCATCCTAGCCTTAATATCTTTCTTGTTGAATGCAGCCAATACTACCGCATCGGTGGAAGCGGGAATAGCAATGGGATTAGCTGCAGCATTTCTAACTACCTCCTTCCACAACTCATTTTCCTCCAACACAAGCAAAATCCTAGCTTTCCATGTGACAAAATTCTCAGCCCCATCATGCCTATCCTCCATTCTCAGCCCGATTGAAGACATATTTCTCAAAGAACAAGTTTCAACAAAATGTTGTTACTGTCAAAAGAAAATCTCTGAAATCTGGAAATTACTTTTCTATCTGCAAAAATTAATTTTCTGCCCAACTCAGCTCTGATACCATGTAAGTTTTTCTCAGTTTCAGCCACCAGTTTAAATGTCAACAATATCTCAGTTTAATGCCCAACCCATAAATGCATAAGGCTGGAAAATAACATAAATTTTCAAACTGAAATAAACACTGTTGAAACTCAACTTTTAATGACAGGAAATGAAATAAATGCACACCATGAAACTTTCAGACACAATAAATTTTTGGCAACATGGCCAGGAAAAACCCACAAGGAGAAAACTTGTTAGGAGAGAGAGAGTATTTTTATTATCAAGAAATTTATAGCCAAAATCAGAAATTTTCAAACCAACTTATCTCAACCCGAAAGAGAAAATTTCTGCCTCGTTTTCCATGCCAAACGAGAAAAATCAAACTCAAATTTGTTTTTCCTGTTTTCTGCCTCGATTTCCATGTCAATGTACGGACTGGCTATAAGGACCTCGAAATCCGTGCCCAAAAGAAAGAAAGAAAACTCTCGAAAATCGTTCCCAAAAATCTGCCTTGAAAATCGTGCCTGTTGTACTGAAAACCATACTGTACAAACTATACAGACTAGTAATAAATGATGATGTCCTCTCCTCGATTTTCATGCCCTCTCTGCTGCTGTCCTCTCCTCGATTTTCGTGCCCTCTGTTGTTGTCCTTTCCCTCGATTTGCGTGTTGCAAATTATTTTTTCTTTCTCAGAAAAAATGGAAACTTTCTCTCTCAGCTCTCTCCTTCACTTCAATCTGCAAAAGTTTGTGAAATGGCCTTTCCTTGCCTTTTTGGTGAGAAACCTAGGGTTCATCTAACCCTACGGTGGAGATTAGATTAGATCGATGGATGAGATTAAATGCTCATATTTAAATCTCATAAATATAAATTTCACTTGCCCACTAAAATTTATCAAAAAGTGACTTTATTCTCTAAAGTCATATTAAATGCTCAACTCAAGTCATTTAATGCAAGGGTCATTTTATTTCCCCCTTTTAAGTGACTAAGGCTAAAGTCACCTAGGGGAACACTTTCCTAGGTACAAAAAATCAACAGGGAATTATACATTGGTCGACAATTTTTATGTGGTAGATGTACCAGACACGAGCATTGTTTTGGGAGTACAGTTGTTGCACTCATTGAGAAATACTCAACTAGTTACAAATATTAGAGATGGAGTTCATGGCACCAGATGGGAAAAGGGTAGTCCTAAGGGGAATGCCCAATGAAGATTCAGGGTCAGCCACAGCAAAGGGAATGACCACCATATTCAGGCATGAGGACAAGACTTGCACGAGAAAAAGGCCAACTCCAACACATAAGACTTCAAGGAAGGACCAGTCGTATGAGAAGGGCTTTTTGGGTAGACCTCCAGAGAAAAATATGATGTGCACTAGGGAGTTCAGACGAGGAGCCAAATCTAGGATGTTCAATCCTCAAAGGTGCCCAAGAAGATATAAGGAGGGAATACAGAGCATGGGTGAGAAGAAACATAAATTCGAAGAAAAGGAAGATCCACCCAACAATGGAATAAAGTGGTTGATAAAATGGACAAAGGGAAACAAGAACAGATGGTTCGGTATATTAGTCGAAGATTGCTTGACAAGCAATTTCGAGTGGGGGAGGACTATAATGTCCTCTTTTAATTAAATCACCCAGAGACACCCATTAAATATTTTATTCCCATAGTTTTGAGCGGGTATTAAAGAAAAGCGAATAATTGAGGACTAATATCACTAGGAGCATAAAGGAACACCACTTCATTGTTATTAAATCATCAGTAGATTACAGAAGGCCATTGGAGCAGATATCAACAAGCATGCAGGCCTTATTTCATATTGTATGCGTCAATGAGCAATTAGGTTTGCATGCATGCAAAAGTAAAGTCAGGCAAAACCTAAAAGCTATATGCAAATAGGCGTTTTCAGTAGTAAAATCTATTTGTGTTGGACACAATGGCCACACTGAGAGGAGTGGGTGAATTAGTGTGTGAGAAATTTTAAATTTTTACCTTCTTTTAAACAATTAGAGCATATCAATCATTATGTCATCAATTGCATAATCAAATTCATCATGAGTCATAAGCACAACATCACATCAAAAGAGAAGAGTATATGGAATTTTCATCTTTATTTATTGTACATGGAAGACAACAATCTTGTCAATTACAATCAGGGCCAACTGATGAAAAGAGCACCAACTCTCATAACATGACCCAGCATGGTTTTCTTAGCTCCAACTAAGAAGGGTTTGAGGAGTCCAATCCTCAAGTGCAAGATTCTTCTTGCAAGCAATCATTTGGCTCTGTTGCACAACCAACCTCTGCTTTGCACATTAATCTTTGCTTATCAATGTTGTTGGTCATTTGTTCATCACTCTCATCAACACTACTGCAACACTCTTTTCAATCTTCTATGTTCACCTTCTATTCAATACTGTTTCTCAATCTCTCCTGATCAAACTCTGCTCATCAACTCCTGTTCATCTGCTCATCACTGGTACTCGTCAATACTGCTCATCGAAACTTGTTCGTCTGCTCATCACTACTGCTCAAGTATCTCTGCACATCAACTTTGCCCATCACTGCTGGTCATTCTTTTCTGCTCATTAATATTGCTGGTCAAGTTGGTCAATCTGCTCATGTACACATCATTGTACACCTCATCATACACAATTACTGAACAAGTAATTATGCTCTGCTTTCATTGAACATAAGGCATGCATCATCATCATAGGTATACATCCTCATCATCAAATATACATCATCATCATCTCAGTGTGCACTGTTTATGCATCATCATCATCAAGTATACATCATAGTGCATAAGGGAGCATCATCACACTATGGTATGCATGTACATCATATTGTATAGGAGTGCATCAACATCATAGAGTGTACATCACTATCACATACATTATCATCATAAACTGTATCATATCATAGCATAAAGGTATGCAACATCATCACGTAGCCTCCATAATGATTCCAAATATAAATACAAATATAGAGGCTCGCGTACTAAGATCAAAGATGAACTCTATCCGTGAGAGACATGTGCCATCACAAGAGAAACCCAAAAGCATGAACCATACCTTTTCAAAGATCACAAGATGAAGAAATAGTAGAAAAACCAAAAATAAGCTCTAGATCATGTCACCACATAGCCCTCATAACAAGCTTTCCAACGAGCCAAGAATTTTGTAATTTCGATTCCGTATGAGAAAGTTATGTCAATTTTAGTGAAGATGCTCAAAAATTTCTCCTCCACAAAGTTTCACACTTTTCTCCAAGAGTTGCGAAAATACTGAGACAATTGATGATGAACAAATGAAATGTTTGATATTCTATCTATATAGGTTGCGGAGGAAAGTTAGTACCTCAAACTGGACGGACATTCAATTCAAAATTACAAATAATTAAATTCTCTTTTGTTTGGTCGGCTGACCCAAAAAGGTTGGGTGCAACAACTTCCAAAATCCATCTCTTCAACCGTAAGGAATTAGAAGATGCTCCACATATCAACGAAAACGGATTGACGAGGACTATCTCCCTATGATGGGTTTATTTGCAAATTCTTGGTCTAATACCCTTGAATTCTTCAATATGTTCAGGACGTCAAAGACCCCACACATGAGGGTGCCAAAGACCATACCACCAACTACAAGAGTTTCAAAGTCTTCTACAACATATCAAGGCACTTCCATCGGCTCTACCTCCCTGTACATCCCAATAGCCATATAACCACAAAGAGGACCATACATCACCATCAACAAGCTACCAAGTGTGTGGGTTCAAGACCCAAGGCACCACATGCAAGGGTTTCAAGGACTTTTTCAAAGATATCATATAATATTTAAACAAGATGCTTTCCATGGACTTCAAGCCCATCAAATAGGACTCCATCGCCAGTGATGATGACATCATGACCAAAGATTCCATCATATCAAAGGCTCCAACAATCATGGGCTTACAAACCACCATATGTATGTATTCCAAGACCCAAATCATTTCCAAATGCACCATCAATGATCATATAGTGTCCAAGGGTCATCATGCCACCATTTATGTGGGTGCCAAACCTTCTCATGCATAATGACCATCTCCAAGGGTTCCATGACCCCAACAAGGGCTACACGGGCATCAAGATCTTCATCAAGGGTTCCAAGTCTTCATCAAGTCACTAATGACCACATCATCACCTTTAAGGACCATTAAGCCATCAAATGTGGGTCCAAGGGCTTCTTCATCAAGCAAGGGGATTCATAGGCTTCTTCAACCACACCAAGAGACCTCTAAGGGTCAAGATCCATCATGACATCACCTGTGGGGTTGTTGGACCTTCTCCTGGGTACCATGACACCATCAGAGCATGAATGACCACAGAATGGGTCATTAATGCTTCTCCAACCCATCTAGGGCTTCACTATCATCCACAAAGGCTTCAGCACCATCTCTAGGGTCTTCAGCACCATCAGCAAGGTCTTCAGCGTCTTCAGCAAGGTAGTGGCTACAAGATCCAACCTTGTGGGTACAAGGAACTTGTCAACTGGGTACAAGGTGCTTCAAGACACAAACCCACTCTGTAAGGGGTCCAAGGCACTGCAAGTGAGACTTGATGGCATCAATGACAACCTGTGGGGCCACTGCAAGTCCATGTTGGCATTAATGACAATTTCATCAACAATCTGCCCTAATCACTTCCGGATAGATAACTCAGATCTATCAATTGCTCTTCACAACATTCATTCTTCTGCAGAGATCTAGCATACAGAGAAGGACAATAATTACAGGGGTCACATTTTACTGTTGGGAAATAGCTAGAGATACCAAGAACAATTTGGTTTGATCCAGAGACTCGTCATTTTCTTCTACATGTCACTATCATTCTCCTTGGCAGGGTCATATTACTATACTGGGTGATCATCAGGCCATCTTTTGCAGATACAGAGCAGATACCAACCGAAACATGGAAGAGGAAAACAATTCGCTAGCTGCCAAGAAGGGAGAGAAATTGTTGCATGTGTCCACCAGAATCCTCAGGAAGACCATACTACCTGACCTAGAAAGTCTCAGCACCATCTGTCAAGCTAAGTCATAGGATTTGGCGAATTTGAACCTTGAGGTTCGAAATTCGCCGAATTTCAAGGGAAAAAATAAATTCGAATTAAATTCGTCGAATTTTAAAAACGAATTTTATCGAATTCGAATTTTATCAAATTCGAATTTAAAGGCGAATTTAATAAAAAATCGAAAAAAAAATTAAAAAATTGAAAAAAAACCCAGGAATTTCAGTTTTATTGTTTATTTTTTAAACTATTTAAGCATGCTGCATAATATATTTCATTTTATAAGTTAAAATTTATTTCAATNATATTAGAATTTCAAGACGAATCTCAAACGAACCTCATCCAAAAATTCGAATTCGAACCGAATCAAATGGTTCTCGAACTCGAATTCGAATTCAAACCATGTGACTTAGCCGTCAAGTATTGAAGCAGTTAGGAGAAGATCATCATCCAAAGAGCGGCGTTTTCCTTGCATGGGCGAATTACCTGGAACCAGCAACACGTTTTGGAAGCTATAGTTGATGCATGGCATGCATGTCTTTTATATATTGGAGAACCATCACAGCTATAAATATTGGTATGTTGCTACAATCTTACGGAAGCCTATTTCCTATTTTATCTCCATATTTGTCAGATTTAGGGTTTTTGGGCACACAATCTATTTTGCATGCAAATCAAATTATAGCATCACACACACCTAAAACATATAAACCAGCAAACAATCATCATACTCTGCCAGTATAAAGGTAGAATATCAGTTGGGATGTTACAAGAAATTCACGAGAATTTTTAGGTTTGTCAAAAGTATCTCCAAAATAAAAGAGAGCATATATTACAAATTACTCTTGACAGAAATAAGTTGTACCCAAGGGAGATAGAGGCAATGAAGAGGCTTAAAGGGCAACAAAACAGATGAGAAAGATAGATTCCTTAGAAAAGTTTGTATGCAGAAACTACATAGGAAAAGAGAAAAGATAGAAAACAGTATAATAGTAGTGTTGGATAGGTGGTTGTCTGTCAATTGGGGCTAGTTCAGGTGGTTGGGAGGAATGATTGTTATCCTCCCCATCCAAGTTCAATTTCCGCAAGTGACATGTTGAGCTCTTAAATAAGCATATTGTTGTAATGGGCTTGAGCCCTATGTTGACAAAGCCCTGAACTTCTACAGAATTCGATTTACCCTGGGTACCATCCTCGAAATGAGGGGAAGTACCTCTTGGGTTTCCCTAGGACTTGCATTTCATGGAATAAGAAAAAAAATAGGTGGTTATCCAGCATGGGCATGGAGAAAAGAATGGGACAAAGGCATATTTCCAGGAGAAAAAAAAGATTGGCATATACAAGTCTGTATCCACTAGAGATAGAGGCAGTAAGGAGGCTTAATGGGCTAAAAAATAAAAAATAAAAATAGATTACTCAAACCACCAATTTTGTTGTGTTGTTAGAAGATGAAAAACTCTGAGGGAGCAAAATTTCATAGCTTGTCATAGCTAGGACTCGTACAAAGTATAAAAATGTAGATTAATCCCAAATGGAGTCAAATAAAATAAGATAATTTTATTAATGTCCAACAAATGACCAAAAAGTAGACCAACGAGTTACGAGACTAGGAAGTAGTCAGTGATAAAGATTTGCGGGAGTACACTAGGCTTGTCCAAAAGTATAAAGAAAGCTAACAAAGATAAAAGAAAAAACATGTCCTACATTGAAAAAAAGAATGAAGTAGAGAAAAAAAAGCTCTACTAGTTGTCACTAGGTCAAGATGAAGGAGTAGACGGCAAGGAGGAGAATGAAGTATTTGTTGCATCAACCACTAAGTCAAAAGAAGTAGAGAGTGAGGTGGAGGAAGAAGTGTCTGTCGCCACATCAACCACTAAGAACAACACCCCAATACATCATTTGATGACGCCATCAGGAGAAAAACCAAGGCTAAGAGGGCCTAATTGGTTGACCTAGGGAGGAGCATTGGAACCATGAGCAAAGATTCTCCCAATATTCAACACCAAAGGGAAAAATCTTGTGATAGGGACCTAGTCAAATTGGATCATTGATCGACTCTATGTTGGGGACAGGAACTCCTCAGCCACCTCGTAGGGGGTTGACTAGGCCCAAACTGAGACATTGTACATTGTCTCACAGATATAGTACATGTTATGTCAGGCACTAGATGATCAACATGTCACTTGGCACAACCAAGCACTGAAGTAACTTAGAAAAAACAGGTAATCACGCTGAAAAGGTAGAGTATTGATGAGCCTATATGGTCTATCATCTGAGTGTTACTGCCTCACATATGCAAAGGCCCAGACATCAACTAAGTCCATGACTAGAAGATTTGTGCTAAAAGAAATTCAGCCACTTTGTCCAAGTATGGGTGCATAGATTTGGTCGTTGTATTAGAGGTGTAGAGTTGTACAGACTCATCAACACAAGATGTACACTTTACAAGCCAACTTCAACACACATCAAAGTGACAATTCAGTTTTGTGTAGTGGACTCGCTTAGCACCAGTAACAATAGAAGCACCCATAGAGGTAGAGACAATGGCGAAGGAGCAAGCAGCCATTTATTTCGTTGACCCAGTGCCATAAGCAGGTTCACCTGCAACGAATCGAGATGGAAAAACTAAAGCAGAAGATCCTCCCTCTAGTGAAAAGGGCCAGCAGCTTTATCATAAGTATAAATTGCATTTGATCAAACAGAAGCAGAGGCATTTCATTGAAGTTACCCAATTCCTGCACCTATAGATACATAATCTCTTCGCTCAGTCCATATTCACTAGCAGCAAAAAAGCAAGCAACTACAGAGACAGCGTTCCTTCACTTTGATTCTAGGTCTTCGATTTTATACCCTTCATTTATTGCAGAGTCCATTCTTTTTTTAGTCCCACCACCAGAAACAGAGGCAATTTATTAGTTGAAAACAAGAGCAAAGCCACTTTACCAACTTCGAAGGGAAAGGAGTCAAGTTCGCAGTCTTTCTAGAGAGAAGCCCCTTTGTAGAAGCATATGTAGCAAAGGCATAGGCAATAGAGGTTTGCCTAATATATGATCATCCAAATTTAACACTAACATCCTCACCCATTTACCATCTGGGTTAACCCGTCTCGAAGGCTTAAGCACCTTGACTGGCAGAAGAGCTCAAATCATATCCTCGTTCGGATCCAAGCCTAGTAGGAGATCAAGTATACCTCATTCCCCTAGTGCAAATTGGAGACTCATTAGTTTAGTTCGAGCAGCATCATAGGTGGTAATCACATAGGTGGAGGGAGTTGTATATTCATTTACAAAAGCAAAGGCGGGTGGATCAATCCCAGCATCCCATTTTGTTCCATAACCAGGTCGAGATTGAGCCCAGCATAAGTTGTTACAAGGGAAAAGATGGAGTCAAAGGTAGGGGTTTCTCCATTAGTGGAGATCTAATTATAGAAGCAGGTCCAGGTGTGGATAGAGAGATATAACCAAAGGCAGTGTCTGTTCGAAATTCTCCAGCAGTGGTTTCATCCATCCGTTGACTCAAAAGCAATTGACTGGGCTGAGCTAGAACCAACATTAGAAGTAGAAGCAGCCAGTGTAGGAGAATTCAAATGCTTAAGATGGATGTATTCACAAGAAGTAGTTCAAGGGCTTATTCCAGCGTTTGCTCTATAGCCAGTAAATGTACCAGTGCTAGCCCCAGACATCATAGTGCACAGTATCTTTTCCAATCCCAGTGCCTTTTTACCTTGTTACAGATCCAGTTCCAGCTCTAGTTGTTCCATATCGAGATCGAGAGACAGAACTAACAATGTATCCAGCTGCAGAAGCACTAGTGTATCCAGCTGCTACTTCCCACTCTAAGGAACGACCCAATTCCTCCTAATTTCAAACCCAATAGATTCCACCACAATGTATCTAGCAATTGTTGATCACCCAATGGTTGGCTCTCACATTCGGTTAATTCATTGGTTCAATAGGATCTGGGATAGAAAGGAATGCAATTAACTAACCAAAGGACTTACTTTGGATTTGGATCTACTACTTTCTTTTTCTGTTGTTTGCTTTTATAATTTCGCAAGCCTCTTATCAACTGTACACTTTCTTATCTCAGGAAGGTTCATCGGGGATACATCACCTTTCTTATAATTGATGGACCGACCTCTATGCTTTCTATTTCTCATGCAATTATATGCTCATATATATATCATAGTCAATAGGTGTTGCTTCCATTCGGATCAACTGGATATTGACCTATAAGAGATGCCTCAGTTGGTGCTACCAGCTTTCCTACTACCTTTGCCTTTGCTCCTGTGACTGGCTTTTATGCCCACGCTAATGGCTCTCAATCTAGTCCAGAGACTCTGCTTCTCGATACACAAGGTCCACTGACTATGGCTTTCGAACTGTAAGTTATGTAATGAGTTTGATAAAAGGAAGGGACTGGAAGAGCACCCCTTTCAGTTTGATAAATTGTTCCAGGCCTGGTAGCTAAGCTTATAAGCCAGGCCAATTAGCCCACATATTATGTTAGTACACACTTCGGCTAACATGTTATTTTGACGAGAGGCTCTCTTTCTCCTCGCACCTGCCTCCATTCCATTAATATGGAACCAGGGGAATCAACTCTATAACTACGGGGGGAGTTTATATGGAACAAGAAGTTGTGTCTATACGAACCAGGATATTTGCTAGTTGATCGGCTCGTGAGCTGAGAATGATGGGTAGGAAGAGGTAAATATCAAGTAAGAAAGCTAATACGGCCGGGTCATACTGTTACGTGAGCGGATATAACAGGGAATTATATTATCCCTTCTCGATGGCGACGTTATATTGGTAATGATTGTACGTAATATAATCTTCTGCTTGTGAATTATGAGGACGCTCTCATAAGATGGGAAGGCAGTTGTTTGTGCCTCTCCCGCCCATAAGTGGGGCATTATAGCTTACATTATAAACGTTATTATACAACAATTGGCTCACCGACTTCTCAAAACAGGTGGAGTCATAAGCATCGTCCATTGGTTGTTCCGAAACCTACAAGAAGACATGCAATAAGAATCCTCTATCGGTTCCAAAAAAGAAAAGGCATTGCCTCATGGGATCGACTAGCGTATTTACATACACCTAAATCAAGTACTGACATTGAGCGCATCAACCCTTGGCATTGACTAGCGGCGGTTATTAGCTATGTTCAGCTATTATAGAGAAATGTTGTAAGGGGTATAGTTCAGTTAGAATTAAATCTAGTTTAATTCCTCGATGAAATGTTCCTCGTCCCCCCAAAAGAGCCATTTAATTAGCAAAGAATGTTTACTGAGAATGTTTTCTATAACCGGGATGAAAACCGAGTAACCAAGCCCAGTCGATGAGAGTAGA
Source organism: Pseudotsuga menziesii (assembly GCA_001517045.1). Lineage (NCBI taxonomy): Eukaryota > Viridiplantae > Streptophyta > Pinopsida > Pinales > Pinaceae > Pseudotsuga > Pseudotsuga menziesii. The sequence continues at coordinate 641,659 of LPNX011231500.1, forward strand.
GCCAATGGGATCCATCCAATGCTATCACCTGACGGGAAGCCAAGCTGATTAGCCCAGTTTGAGTATCCTCGCCCACCCAATGAATCCATTCTGTGTAACATAGATAAACATTCTGAGATTCCAATTTTTAGAAAGAAAAACTCATTTTTAGTACCGCTAGGAGTTGCTCGAACCCAATTAAAACAAGGTGCGACTAAATTAAAATGGCAAATGAGATTATTTTTTAATCCATGCCCACGATACCTTGTGCCTGCCCCAAACAGTGGCGCTAAAGATGATAAGAAGTGAGCGGCTCAACGTTGCCTTCCCTGAAGGTATAGATGCGGTAACTTACTGGCATTATATATGTTGCACGGGGACCCGTCCCCCCTAAAATTTCACCCGTTCCCTGTGTTTCGGCGTTCCGGGGACTTTGGAACTCCTCGGAAACGTCCCCAACTGGTCGAGGACTCCATTGGGGACTCGGGGACTTTTTCGCCGTACCCTAAACGTACCCCAAAAAATAGGGGACTTTTCAGGGACGTCCCCAAAGTCCCTAGACCAATCGGGGACTCCCACGCGTCCCCTTTCCTATACATTAAAAAAAGTTAAATTTTTTTTAAAATTTTAAAAACTTAAAACCCTACCCTTCATTTATGCTTAGATAGACTCTTCCTTTTGCAAATGAATTTCAAGTTTTAAACTTTAAAGACTAAAATATTTATGTGATTACATTTGTAGACTTTAGTCTTTTATGTTTCATGAATGATTCATAACTCTTTAACTTTTAAATTGAAATTGAAACTTTTATGTTTTTGAATTTTTCAGTTTTTTTATATAAAGTTTACATGGTAGATATTTTAATTTCATGCTGCAATCATGTTCTAATTTTTCATTTTTATGACTTATTTATCTCAATCAAAGGCTGCAAACATGTATGTTTTGATGTTTCAATGTTTCATTGTTTTATGATAAAAATTCATGGAAGCTATTTTAATATTCTACTGCAAAGATTTTTTATTTTATGATTTATCTCAATGTAAATAATTTTTATATTTAATTATATATATAATAATTTATATGTATTATTTTTAAATTTTATATTATATAATTACCGTCCCCTGAAAAAATGGGGGTGCGCTCTAGCCATCCCGGAAACTCGTCCCCGCGTCCCCTGCGTCCCCCGTCCCCAAGACCAGTGCAACATAGGATATTATCCATTTCTTCATAAATCAATCGTTGCTCGTCGATCAGAAGGTTACGCCACATTATTATTGGTTCGATCAGAAGGTTACGTCACTTTATTATTGGTTCGATCAGTGGTTCTATAGATCAAATCTTGTCACATATTTCCAGGACTGAAACCTAATCCCAATAACCAAATTTCAGACATGCTTAAACTTTGTTAGGACACCTTGGAACATGTTTTTCGTCACAAGCACACAAGTTGTAACATGGATGGACAACTCAACAAACAGTTAAATGCAGAAGCCCAACCATAATAATATATTGTCTTCTTCCTCTATCTCTTTATTTTCCCAAAATGTGTGCCCTCGTGTAATTTTAAATATGAACAAATGCAAAATGCATTGGGTTCCCTTGGTTGTCTTATATATGCACTGCCCTGAGATTGTAAACGAGTTGGTGGTGGTTGCAATTGAATCAGTCGCTTATCTTGTATTGTTGTGGAGCTTCGTGTTGTTCATATCATGTGGGAAATGCTTTGGGTTCCCTTGGTTGTATTATATATGCACTACCCTGATATTGTAAATGTGTCAGTGGTGGCTGCAATTGAATTACTCGGTTATCTTATATTTTGTAGAGCTTCATGATGTTCGTATCATGTTGTATAGTCTTATTTAATCAATGAAATCGAAGTTGATTTATTGGCCATATGATTGTGCCATTTTGTATGAAATGTTGTTCATATCATGTGGGAAATGCTTTGGGTTCCCTTGGTTGTATGATATATGCACTACCCTGATATTGTAAATGTGTCAGTGGTGGTTGCAATTGAATTACTCGGTTATCTTATATTTTGTAGAGCTTCATGATGTTCGTATCATGTTGTATAGTCTTATTTAATCAATGAAATCGAAGTTGATTTATTGGCCATATGATTGTGCCATTTTGTATGAAATTTGAATGACATGAATTCATTTTTGTTTTGTCTAATTAGTTGTAGTGATTTATTGTACCATTATATAGTGATCGTGTATTTAATTTGAGATCGTCGCAATAGTTGTGTAATGTTCCGCTACTGATAAATAGGGAATTGACTGAGGACATTTAATACCAGGAGCATATTAGAACAATTATTCAGTATTATTAAGTCATCAGTATAGTAAAGAGGGCCATTAGAGTTATTATCATAAAGCATGCAAAGCATGCAAGCCTTATTTCTTCAGTCTTAAGTCAACGAATAATTAGAATTGCATGCATGCAAAAAGTAAAGAGCAAACCCTAAAAGTGACATGCTAACCCTAAAAGCTACATAAGAAGGTTAGTTGAACCAAAAGGACATCCATGATTATTATTATCTTTGAGTTTGGTTTTGAGAGCAGCAGCAGCAATAGCCGCAACAACAAGTTGGGGTTGGAGTCGAAAGTCTTCAGCTAACAAGTGTTTTCGGCAGCAAAATCTATCTTCCCTAATCACTTCAAGGTAGATCACTCAGATCCACCATCAGCTATTCATCGTATTCAGTGTTAATCAGAGATCCAGTATAAAGGTGAATATATTATTGCAGGTTCATGTTTTACTGCTAGAAACAGCTAGAAATACCAAAACAATTCTTTGGGATTCAGGAACTCAATATTTCTTCCGCATGTCACTTCCATTCTTCTCGAAAGGGGCATACTATTATACTAGGAGCCCAGCAAGTTGTAGAATGCACATCTGAGAGAGATACCAGCTCCACACTTGAAACAAGGGCGTCACTCCCTCAGAAAGAAACAATTCGCTATTGGTCTTAAAGAGGTCAGAACTCTTGCATGCACCCATCAGAACATCTGGGAAGGGTACACTACTAGGTCTGGAAAGTCTCAACCTCTTCCGACAAGTATTGAAACAATTACGACATAATCATCATTCAGAGAAGGGACGTTTTTATTGCATGGGCAAACCTCCTGGAGCAGCAACATGTATTCTAGGCTACATCTCTTGCATGGCATGCATGTCTCATTTATATTGAAGAATTATCGCAACTATAATTATTGGTATGTTCCTCAAATCTAGTTGAGTTGTATTTCCTATTTTTTCTCCAGATCTGCTATATTTTAGGGCCTTTTGGTACGGCGTTGTTTTGCATGCAAAATTTTACTATATTTCTAGCACACCTGAAGAACAAAAACCACAAACATATTATCAAACAAGATAGAATATCGGTTGGGATACTACAAGTTGTCATGGTTGCGTTAATTATGCCAAGACGCATTTGGATCAAGCTGGTATTAGACCAGCATTTCACACTTAGTTTTTGAAGTCCATATCCAAGTGAACGTAAAAAAGGTCTCTAAAACGATAAAAGATTTGGAGAAATATTTCTATCCCAAGCAGTGAGCATAGATCAAGAGAGATTCTTGATTTGATTCATTCAGATGTGTGTTCACTGTTGACCAATGTGTTCAGCATCTTTGACAAGTAGCTTGTACTATGTCTCTTTATTGATGATTCCTTTAGAAAAAATTGAATTTTACTTGATGAAGAGTCAAGACCAAGTATGAAGTGCTCTCAAACAATACATCAATGTATCATACTTGCAAAGTTTGGTGCCAGACCGTTTTGGCTTGAGACTATGTTCATCCTTGTCTCACTCTTACACCATTCAGAGATAAGGGCCAAGGTCGGTACCCATACTTGGCCTACTACTCATCAGAGCCCATTGCTTCAGCTAGCCATTCAGGCTGTACTTGGCGCTTGCATTGGGCGTCTCGAATCTTTTGAAGTTTGTTGATATTGTGATGGACCAACTTCCTGCATTTAGATATTCCCTGAACATGCCTAACCGCCTCTTACCTACCTGGCGGGAGTTGAATAGAATCACCCGAGATAATATTTATACACAGTCTATGCAAGTCACATGGATCAACCCTCAAGGAAAGTTATGTCCAAGGATGGCCTTTGACACTAAGCACTTCATGAATACCAGTATAGATCCATCTTCAACCCACATCTAACAAGCACCAAAGGGATCCAATTTCATGAGGTGTAAATTTTTTTATCTTAAACTTTTTACATCATCAAAAAAAATTACACATCAAGAATTTGATCCTTTTGGTGCTTGGTAAATCTAGGTTTAACATGGATTTTTTAATTACTTTTCAATTAGTTCTAATTTTTTATTTTATGAGCCAACATGATTTTTTAATTACTTTTTACTTTTTGTAATGTAACAACAACTTCCTAATACTGGATTGTAGAGCACCTCACTACTCTCGATGCAATGAGGGATGGTCTCATTGTTCGACCATGTTACACACACCACCATTGAACACATGCTCTTCTTCTTCCTTAAGGCCATTTCAAAGTGGGTTCTCTGTTGATTTTTTGTGGCATCGAACAAGTATCTCCACATGGACAATGTCTAACAAGTGGAAATCATTATTGAATCTCAAACTTAGAAAATTCACTTTAGTACAATGAACAATCAAAGTGAATGTACTTTTGTAATTACCCTATGTAAAGGGATCTAGAGGGCCCACAGTATTTAGTAGCTCATGGTATTGGCACAAGGTATTAGCATATTGTAATGTTATAAAACGAAGAATAGATGAGAAGGTGAGACACAACAATGACCTAGAGTGAGTGGAATGTGATTGAGTGGTTGGAGGACTTTTAGTCAAGTGTACAGGTGCAACGAGAAAATTAGAGGAAACGAGCAAGGGGCAGCCGAGGGATAGCGACCAATACAATGTTATCAAAACCCAACCGGTTTGGAAAAAAAACCCCGGTTTGACCGGTTTACAAGCTTCACCGAGTCAAATCATGCACTCAAACCATTTTTGGCCGGTTCCATACGAAATTGGCCGGTTTCAAGGATGAACCGCCCGGTTTCGTACAAAACCGCCCGGTTTTCTCCAAACCGTCCGGTTCAGAACAAAACCGGTCGGTTCTGTACAAAAACGCCAAGGACCCCCAAAAATAGCTAATTTCAAATTCTTTCAATAAAATAAAAAATAGGGTCCACGTGTGAGCTGCTTAATTGACCCACGACCCTTCTAATGTTATAAAAGGAGGCTCCCACCCTCCATATCAATCACATTTAATTGTGAATGGACTTGGGCCCTCTTCCACAACAAGAGGATGTGAACATTGATGTTGCAGTTAGAAAAGTGCCTTCAGGCCTATAGGGGAGTCAAGCCATGCTCTTGTTGAAGATGTAGATGATGACTCTAAGTCTGAGCATGAGGACTCAGATAATTATGATATATGATTAGAATCATTAGATTGTAGATTCTAGGGTCTAGACTGTAGTCATATGCTTATATTTTGACTTTAAAGGCCATTTATAACCTCTTTGTTGATGTACTTTTCTTTAGTTATGTATTTGCAATCGATGTTTTTTTGGTTTTATATGCTCTTGCTATATACTTGAGAAACTTGACATATTTGTTTATAATGGTTTGAATTCACATGGATGTACATGGATATATATGTATTTTTTGAAAATATGAATGTTTTATGTATGTTTGCTCAACCGGTTTTTTGATCCGGTTTGTTTCCCGGTTTTTGTCTGGTTCCGATCCGGTTCCGGTTCCCAGGGTCGGCCGGTTCGACCACCGGTTCGGTTCTGATCACATTGGACCAATAAGATCGAAGGAGTGATCTTGAGTTTGAATGCTAGTTTTATGTCCCTATATTTTCCTCAACGAGTGATTTTCCTAACAAGAGAGCCCGGGATTTTTACAGTTAATAAAAATCATTTGTTGTTGGTTTTGGGGTTTTCGACAGTAAATCTAAGTGACAAATAAGTGTGATTTCATGCAGTGTTATCGGAACCGGAAAAACCGGCCGGTATGACCGGTTTACAGGGTTGGCCAGTCTAGTCGGCAAAAAAAATTAATAAAAGCAGATTTGTTTCCAAACCGGGTACCGAACCGGACGGAACCGGTCAAAACCGGCCGAACCGATCAAAATCGACCGAACCGGCCTGGGGACTCACGAAACTCAATTTTTTTTTTAAAAAACAGAAAATATAACTTTGCTGATGTACTTTGGAGCCTCTTTGTTAATGTACTTTGGTTCAGAACCTCAGAGATGTATTGCACTAGGTGCGATTTTGGATATTTGCACCCATATTTGCTATATATATGAGAAACTTTGCATATTTCTGTATTAATGGTTTGGATTCATATGTATGCACATGAATATATATGTTTTTTTACAAAATATGAATATTTTATGTATTTTTCAGTCAGCGGAGTTTTTACCCCGTTTTTTGCCGGTTCCGGTCCGGTTCACATTTTGGGCTTCGCCGGTTCGATGACCGGTCCGGTTCTGATAACATTGATTTCATGTTTTTTTTTGTTGCGTAATTAGTTAAGAGCTCAATGTATTTTCAGTTAATAATTGCAATAAATTATTCGAGACAGTAAATCAGATCTAGGCTCAAGAAACTAACATCGTATCAAATCCTAGGGTGAAGCTCCAACAGGAAATCTGATTTAAAGAGGTTCATGAAATTTTATTTTTTTTTAAAGGGAAGATTGTACGATAGCTATCGTACAGTCGCCATTCTGCATGCAACAGATCTCGCTGTCACCGTGAGGAAGCAGATCGTGTGGATGCGAAGTGTTGTAAGACTTAGGTCGTGAGAGGGGCACAGACAAAGGTCCACAAGCTATAGAATGGAGGAGATTTCAACAGCTGTAAGGGGCAATCATAGGTTGAGGCAGAGTAGTTAGGAACGAGGCACGTGCTTTGCAACAACCAACAAATCGAAGAGTTGGGCACAGAGTAGTGGCAACGCATGCGAGTGCAGGGAGGAGTAAAGGTGCGGGGATAACTGCCAACAAAGAAGAGAGCCGGTAAGCAACTGTGTAGAGCAAAGGTGGAAGCGAAGGCTAGCGGGTAGTGGGCCAATAGACGCGCCGACAAAGAGGAGCACATAGTCGATAAGCAGGGGATGACAAAGGAGATGTAGTCTACAGTCTCCAACGAACGTGGTGCTACAGACTCGACAATGGTAGCACGAAGAGTGTCGTGTTGTGACAGTTACAACTCACAGGTGGAATGTTGAGCACGCAACAAACAAAACGATGTGGAGTTGGGCCAGGAGAGGCGACGACAGGAGGTTAAGCAAAGGCAGAAAGTAGATGCAAAAGGAGCCACCAACAAGAACCGACAACGAAGAGAAGAAACACCAAACAGTAGGGTGTATCTGCTGATGCAAGGGGTAGAGAACAGGACTGGATCGACAGACGCCAGGTCAACTGCCAGCCGCCAAGGGGTCATCAATAGAAGGAATCAACAAAATAGAGTTGTAGGGAAGTAGGAAAGCCATTGAAAAATTCGGGCAACTGCAAAAAAGCCCTGGGCAGGCCTAGAAAGCAATCAGGAAGATTGCAGAAAATTTCGAGCGCCAAGGAAACTATAGAAGAGACCCTGGGTAGCACCCAGGTGTTGATATTTGTAGCATCGAACAAATACATCTGCATAGGACTTGTGCCTGGCATGCAAGAATCATCCAAGAAACCTCTCAGACTTAGGAGTTTCACTTTAATTAAGTGACTGTTAAAGTGGATGTACTTTTTAAGATTACTTTATGTAAAGTATACGGCCCATGGTATTTGGTGATCCATGATATTTACACACTGTAATGGAATAAAAGTCAACCTAAGTGAGAGGAGGAGACACAAAAGTCACACAGAGTGAGTGGACATCATTGACTGGTTGACGAACGATTGTCAGCTAAGAGGGCAGATGCATGGGGTAAAGGTTAGAGGACCAAAGCAAGTGGCAGCCAAGGGCTAATAACGAACATGATCAACGGACTGACCTTGAGGTTAGGAAGCTAGCATTTTGTCATTGTATTCCTCAGTGGGCCATTATCCAAGAAAGGGATCCAAGGGTTTTCATCGTAATAAAAATCAAACTGTTTGTTGGTTTTTCCCCAGTTGCGATATTCCAAGGTAAATCAATGTGTCAAATCTGTGTATGATTTCCTATCTTCTTTCCGCTGCATGATTGGTTGTGATCTAGCGTGTTTTCACTTTATTATTGTTGTAAATGATTTGAGATTGTTGAACAAGCCTAGATCTAAGAAAATCAATTTTGATGAGGATTGACAAGATAATATTTTTTAAAGAGAGAAGATTGTTGTACAACAACCACTATATAGTCGTATGATCGCACGAGGATTGGTTGACGGCAAAGAAGTGTTGCAGCTGGCACACTTGCAGTAGAGGTTCCAGACACTGGAAAGAGGCTCCATGGGAGTTGATTGGGCGTTGTGGGATCAATGGTCGATCCCAATGGGCTGCAACAGACATTGGAGTAAGGAGTCAGCAATGGATTGAGTGGACAACAAAGCTAGTGACAAATAGGTGTTGATAGCAACTAAGATCCAAGACAGCTAGTTGAGGCCACGCAACTGGAGAACCACGAGCAAAGAGCTGACCACGCAAGAGGAAGAGTTTGCAGGTGCACGGGGTGTTGTCCAGCTGCCAGAGTGCTGATGAAAAGGAGATCCGCACAAAGGCAAACGACAACAAAGAAAACCACCAGCAGATAGAGAGCAACGCAGAGGTAGGTCTCGAACATGAAGTTGTCGACGAATAACAAAGGAGGTCGTGGGTTAATGGATCGAGCTACGTGGCTCGTCTGTGGAGCAAGGCATAGTGAATTGAGGGGCTATAGGAGTAGGCTGAGACAGACTTAGAGTCGTTGGGTCGCGCAAACAAATTGGAGTAACATCGCCATAAGGGTGTTATGAGGGCAGTGTTCGGGAGTATGATGGAGGTGCTCGGCCAGCAAGGCTAAGAGCTCAGGCATGGAGTGTAGTTGCACGAGAACTGATAGAGGAAAAGCACAGGCGAAGGAGAAGGGATCCCAACAAGACAACCAGCTCAACGAAGCCGCCAGTAGCCACAGACCAGCCGCCAACAGCGTGAAGGAGGTGATGGTTGCAGTCAACAACAAGTGAAGAAAAAGGTAGTTGGTAACCACCAAAGGCAGTTTCCAAGCAGAGCAGACCGCCAAGCAACCACCAAAGACACCCGGGCAAGGGCAAAATTGAAAAAATCCGAGATCACCTCAAGCAGGCTGAATAAGACCTTAGGCAGTTGCAAGCAAGGTCGGGCAGGTTTGAAAAAGTCAAACAACCCCAAAAAAAAAATTGGGCAGCGACCGAATAATGCCATAAAGGAACTTGGGCAACCCAAGAAGGAATCTGGGCAACAACAGTTAGTTGCAGATCCAAGCAACAAGCAACAACAACATCAGGTTAAAAAAATGGCAGTTGCAGGAATATGTTTTGAAGATAGGGGGAGGGAGCCTCCAAATGGGAAATGCATTGGGTTCCCTTGGTTGTCTTATATATGCACTGCCCTGAGATTGTAAACGAGTTGGTGGTGGTTGCAATTGAATCAGTCGGTTATCTTGTATTGTTGTAGAGCTTCATGTTGTTCATATCATGTGGGAAATGCTTTGGGTTCCCTTGGTTGTATTATATATGCACTGCCCTGATATTGTAAATGTGTCATTGGTGGTTGCAATTGAATTAGTTGGTTGTCTTATATTTTGTAGAGCTTCATGATGTTTGTATCATGTTGTATAGTCTTATTTAATCAATGAAATCGAAGTTGATTTATTGGCCATATGATTGTGCCATTTTGTATGAAATTTGAAAGACATGAATTCATTTTTGTTTTGTCTAATTAGTTTTAGTGATTTATTGTACCATTCTATAGTGATCGTGTATTTAATTTGAGATCGTCGCAATAGTTGTGTAATGTTCCGTTACTGATAAATAGGGAATTGACCGAGGACATTTAATACCAAGAGCATATTAGAACAATTAATCACTATTATTAAGTCATCAGTATAGTAAAGAGGGCCATCAGAGTTATTATCATAAAGCATGCAGAGCATGCAAGCCTTATTTCTTCAGCCTTACGTCAGCGAGCAACTAGAATTGCATGCATGCAAAAAGTAAAGAGCAAACCATAAAAGTGACATGCAAACCCAAAAAGTGACATGCTAACCCCAAAAGCTATATAAGAAGGTCAGTTGAACCAAAAGGACATCCATGATTATTATTATCTTTGAGTTTGGTTTTGAGACCAACAGCAGCAATAGCCGCAGCAACGAGTTGGGGTTGGAGACGAAAGTCTTCAACTAACAAGTGTTTTCGGCAGCGAAATCTATCTTGCCTAATCACTTCAGGGTAGATCACTCAGATCCACCATCAACTATTCATCATATTCAGTGCTATTCAGAGATCCAGCATATAGGTGAATATATTATTGCAAGTTCATGTTTTACTGTTAGAAACAGCTAGAAATACCATAACAATTCTTTGGGATTCGAGAACTCAATATTTCTTCCGCATGTCACTTCCATTCTTCTCGAAAGGGGCATACTATTATACTAGGAGCTCAGCAAGTTGTAGAATGCACATCTGAGAGAGATACTAGCTCCACACATGTGAAACAAGGGCGTCACTCCCTCAGAAAGAAACAATTCGCTATTGGTCTTAAAGAGGTCAGAACTCTTGCATGCGCCCATCAGAATATCCGGGAAGGGTACACTACCAGGTCTGGAAAGTCTCAGCCTCTTCCGACAAGTATTGGAACAATTACGACATAATCATCATTCAGAGAAGGGACGTTTTTATTGCATGGGAAAACCTCCTGGAGCAGCAACATGTTTTCTAGGCTACATCTCTTGCATGGGATGCATGTCTCATTTATATTGAAGAATTAGCGCAACTATATTTATTGGTATGTTCCTCAAATCCAGTTGAGTCGTATTTCCTATTTTTTTCTCCAGATCTGCTATATTTTAGGGCCTTTTGGTACGGCGTTGTTTTGCATGCAAAATTTTACTATATTTCTAGAACACCTGAAGCACAAAAACCACAAACATATTATCAAACAATATAGAATATCAGTTGGGATATTACAAGTTGTCATGGTTGCGTTAATTATGCCAGGACGCATTTGGATCAAGTTGGTATTAGACCAGCATTTCACACTTAGTTGCTGAAGTCCATATCCAAGTGAAGGTAAAAATGGCCTCTCAAACAATAAAAGATTTGGAGAAATATTGCTATCCCAAGCAGTGATAGAGAGATTCTTGATTTGATTCATTCAGATGTGTGTTCACCAATGTGTTCAGTATCTTTGACAAGTAGTTTGTACTGTCTCTTTATTGATGATTCCTCTAGAAAAACTTGAATTTTACTTAATGAAGAGTCAAGACCAAGTATGAAGTGCTCTCAGATAATACATCAACATATCATACTTGCAAAGTTTGGTGCCAGACTGTTTCGTCTTGAGACCATGTTCATCCGTGTCTCACTCTTACACCATTCAGAAATAAGGGCCAAGGTCGATACCCATACTTGGCCTACTACTCATCAGAGTCCATTGCTTCAGCTAGCCATTTGGGATGTACTTGGCACTGGCATTGGGTGTCTCGAATCTTTTGAAGTTTGTTGATATTGCGATGGACCAACTTCCTGCATTTAGATATTCCTTGGACATACCTAACCGCCTCTTACCTACCAGGCGGGAGTTGAATAGAATCACACGAGATAATATCTATAGGCAATCTATGCAAGTCACTTGGATCAACCCTCAAGGAAAGTTATGTCCAAAGATGGCCTTTGACACTAAGCACTTCATGAATACCAATATAGATCCATCTTAAACCCAGATCTACCAAGCACCGACAGGGATCTAATTTCATGAGGAGTAAATTTTTTTATCTTAAACTTTTTACATCTTCAAAAAAAATTACACCTCAAGAATTTGATCCTTTTGGTGCTTGGTAAATCTAGGTTTAACATGGATTTTTTAATTACTTTTCAATTAGTTCTAATTTTTTACTTAGCCGACATGATGTTTTTAATTACTTTTTACTTTTTGCAATGTAACATAACGTTACGTTACGTTATGAGACATCATCTTCCTAATACTGGATTGTAGAGCATCTCGCTACTCTCGATGCAATGAGGGATGGTCTCATTGTTCGACCATGTTACACACACCACCATTGAACACGTGCTCTTCTTCTTCCTTTAGGCAATTTCAAAGTGGGTTCTCTGTTGATTTTTTGTAGCATCGAACAAGTATTTCCACATGAACAATGTCTAACAAGTGGAAGTCATTATTGACTCTCAGACTTAGAAAATTCACTTTAGTACAATGAACAATCAAAGTGAATGTACTTTTGTAATTACTTTATGTAAAGGGATCTAGAGGGCCCACAGTATTTGGTAGCTCATGGTATTGGCACAAGGTATTAGCATATTGTAATGTTATAAAAGGAAGAATAGATGAGAGGGTGAGAAACAAAAGTGACCCAGAGTGAGTGGGATCTGATTGAGTGGTTGGAGGACTTTTAGCCAAGTGTGCAGGTGCAACAAGAAGGTTAGAGGAAACGAGCAAGGGGCAGCCGAGGGATAGCGACCAATAAGATCGAAGGAGTGATCTTGAGTTTGAATGCTAGTTTTATGTCCCTATATTTTCCTCAACGACTCATTTTCCTAACAAGGGAGCTTGGGATTTTTATAGTTAATAAAAATGATTTGTTGTTGGTTTTTCCCCAGTTAGGGTTTTCGACGGTAAATCTAAGTGACAAATATGTGTGATTTAATGTGTTTTTCTGTTGCGTAATTAGTTAAGAGCTCAATGTATTTTCAGTTAATAATTGCAATAAATTATTCGATACAGTAATTGGATCTGGGCTCAAGAAACTAACATCGTATCAAATCCTAGGGTGAAGCTCCAATAAGAAATCTGATTAAAAGAGGTTGATGAAATTTTTATTTTTTTTTAAAGGGAAGATTGTACGACGGCTATCGTACAGTCGCCATTCTGCATGCAACAGATCTCGTTGTCACCGTGAGGAAGCAGATCGAGTGGTTGCGAAGTGTTGTAAGACGTAAGCCATGAGAGGGGCACGAACAAAGGTCCACAAGCTATAGAATCGACGAGATTGCAACACTTGTAAGGGGCAATCACAGGTTGTGGCAGAGTAGTTAGGAATGAGGCACGTGCTTTGCAACAACCAACAAATCGAAGAGTTGGGCACAGAGTAGTGGCAACACATGCGAGTGCAAGGAGGAGGAGTAAAGGTGCGGGGGTAACTGCCGACAAAGAAGAGAGCCGGTAAGCAACTGTGTAGAGCAAAGGTGGAAGCGAAGGCTAGCAAGTAGTGGGCCAATAGACGCGTCGACAAAGAGGAGCACATAGTCGGTAAGCAGGGGATGACAAAGGAGTTGTAGTCTATAGTCTCCAACGAACGTGGTGCTGCAAACTCGACAATTGTAGCACGAAGAGTGTCATGTTGCGACAGTTACAACTCACAGGTGGACTGTTGAGCACGCAACAAACAAAACGATGTGGAGTTGGGCCAGGAGAGGCGACGACAGGAGGTTAAGCAGAGGCAGAAAGTAGATGCAAAAGCAGCCACCAACAGGAACCGACAATGAAGAGAAGAGCCGCCAAACAGTAGGGTGTATCTACTGATGCAAGGGGTAGAGAACAGGACTGGATCGACAACCGCCACAACAGCCACCAGGTCAACTGCCAGCCGCCAAGGGGTCCTCAATAGAAGGAATCAACAAAATAGAGTTGTAGGGAAGTATGAAAGCAATTGAAAAATTCGGGCAACTGCAAAAAAGCCACGAGCAGGCCTAGAAAGCAATCAGGCATATTGCAGAAAATTTCGAGCGCCTAGAAAACTATAGAAGAGACCATGGGTAGCACCCAGGTGTTGATATTTGTAGCATCGAACAAATACGTCTGCATAGGACTATTGTCTGGCATGCAGGAATCATCCAGGAGACCTCTCAGACTTAGGAATTTCACTTTAATTAAGTGACTGTTAAAGTGAATGTACTTTTTGTGATTACTTTATGTAAAGTAGAGGGCCCATGGTATTTGGTGATCCATGGTATTTACAAACTGTAATGTAATAAAAGTCAACCTAAGTGAGAGGAGGAGACACAGAAGTCACACAGAGTGAGTGGATCTCATTAACTAGTTGACAAACGATTGTCAGCTAAGTGGGCAGATGCAGGGGGCAAAGGTTAGAGGAACAGAGCAAGAGGCAACCAAGGGCTAATAACCAACAAGATTGAAGGACTGACCTTGAGGTTAGGAAGCTAGGATTTTGTCATTGTATTCCTTAGTGAGCCATTATCCAAGAAAGGGATCCAAGGGTTTTCATCTTAATAAAAATCAAACTGTTTGTTGGATTTTCCCTAGTTACGATATTCCAAGGTAAAATCAATGTGTCAAATCTGTGTATGATTTCCCACCTTCTTTCCGCTGTATGATTTGTTGTGATCTAGCATTTTTTCACTTTATTATTGTTGTAAATGATTTGAGATTGTTAAACAGGCCTAGATATAAGAAAATCAATTTTGATGAGGATTGATAAGATAATATTTTTTAAAGAGAGAAGACTGTTGTACAACAACCACTATATAGTCATATGATCGCACGAGGATTGGTTGACGGCAGAGAAGTGTTGCAGCTGCCACACTTGCAGTAGAGGTTCAAAACACTAGAAAGAGGCTCCATGGGAGTTGATTGGGCGTTGTGGGATCGATGGTCGATCCCAATGGGCTACAATAGACATTGGAGTAAGGAGTTAGCAATGGACTGACTAGACAACAAAGCTAGTGACAAATAGGTGTTGATAGCAACTAAGATCCAGGACAGCTAGTTGAGGCCACGCAACTGGAGAGCCACGAGCAAAGAGCTGACCGCGCGAGAGCAAGAGTTTGCAGGTGCACGGGGTGTTGTCCAGCTGCCAGAGTGCTGACAAAGAGGAGATCCGCACAAAGGCAAACGACAACAAAGAAGACCACCAGCAGATAGAGAACGAGGCAAAGGTAGGTCTCAAACATGAAGGTGTCAACGGATAACAAAGGAGGTCGTGGGTTGATGGATCGAGCTACGTGGCTCGTCTGTGGAGCAAGGCATAGAAAATTGAGGGGCTACACGAGTAGGCTAAGACAAACTTGAGTCCTCGGGTCAGGCAAACAATGTGGAGTAACATTGCCATAAGGGTGCTATGAGGGCAGTGTTCGAGAGTACGATGGAGGTGCTCGGCCAACAAGGCTAAGAGCTCAGGCATGGAGTGCAGTTGCACGAGAGCTGACAAAGGAAAAGCACAAGCGAAGGAGAAGGTATCCCAGCAGGATAACCAGCTCAACGAAGTCGCCAACAGCGTGAAGGAGGTGACGGTTGCAGTCAACAAACAGTGAAGAAAAAGGTAGTTGGTAACCACCAAAGGCAATTTCCAAGCAAAGCAGACCACCAAGCAACCGCCAAAGACTCCCGAGCAGGGGCAAAAAATCCGGGTAACACCTCAAGCAGGCTAAATAAAACCTTAGGCAGTTGCAAGCAAGGTCAGGCAGGTCTAAAAAAGTCAAACCCCAAAAAATATTTGGGCAGCGACCGAATAGTGCCATAAAGGAACTTGGGCAGGCCAAGAAGGAATCTGGGCAACAACAGTTAGTTGCAGATCCAAGCAACAAGCAACAACAAGATCAGGTTAAAAAAATGGCAGCTACAGGAATATGTTTTGAAGATAGGGGGAGGGAGCCTCCAACTATAGTCCCTGGAAGGCATGGCTCACGCTAGTTCTCATGGAGAACAATTTGTGGGAGTTTGCTAACTCCATAGTGACCTCACCGACAGATCCTCAGGTACTGGCAGTTCACAATCTAAAAGATGTGAAGGCCAGAAGGATTATCTTGGATGCAGGGAAGGATCATTTAATCCCTCACATAGCTGAGAAGAAATTATCCCAGGAGATGTGGGATGCTCTAACAGGTTTATATCAAAGTTAAAATCAAAACAGGAATATGGTGCTGCAGGAGGAGCTCAGAAGCACCAAGATGTCCAAGACCGACACTATAGCTTCTTATCTCACCAGGATCACAAAAATTCGTGATTAGTTGGCAACAGTTGGGGAGACTGTGGAGGATCCTAAGTTGGTGAGGATTTCCCTAAATGGCTTCATCAAGCCATGGGCAACCTTCATCAAAGGGATCGTTGCACAAGAGAACCTTCCTGACTAGCAAAGGTTATGTGATGACTTCGTCCAAGAGGAGATCCGAGAGGGGTCTCTATCTGAAGGCCAACAAAAAGATGAGGAAGAAGAGAATGTTGCTCTTTCTAGTCAGGCAAAGAGGAACAAGAACAGTTCAAGGTCAACTTCACAAGGAGTGAAGAAGAAGGACATGAGCAAAGTGAAATAGTTTGCATGACACAAGTGTGGCCATTATGCTTCATAGTGTCTAGAACAAAAGAAAGATAAGAGCAGGTCTCAACAAGTAGCAGCTACTACAGAAGCTCAAGAGAAAGCGTTTGTTGAAAAGTTCGAGAAGGAATTCTTGTAAGTCTATTGTATTTCTAGCACAAGTAGTGCTTAGTTCGTGGATAGTGGGGCTTCTCGTTGCATGAAGGGGGGACATGAGTTGTTCACCATGTTGTCAGGGACAGACCCAGATTTGTAGGTGGAGCTTGGCACTCATGCCAAGTGTGCTGTGAAGGCAGTTGGAACCATCAGGTTTCAATTAGAGTCAAAAGGATCCTTGGAGGTTTCATAAGAGTTGTATGTACCAAAGCTCGATATGAACTTGTCCTCAATATTGGCATAGGAGGATAATGCTTGTGTTCTCTCTTTTGAGAAAGGACAGGTTCTTGTTTGACCGATAGGATCTATCATAGACTCAACATGAGTGCTTGGTGTCAGAGAGGGAAAAGTTTACAAGATATAAGGCAAGCCAATAGTTAGATTGATGTCAATACTAGAGGTTCGGGAGTAGAAGACTTTGAAGGGTGAGAGGGCTCAGAGACTTTCAGTATGGAGAGTATATGTTTAGAGGGGAAGAGGGAGTTAGCCCCTTCCATTTCTGATAGGAGACTTAGCTGGTACAAGATGAAATTGATGGATGAGCAAGAGACATTCTCTAGGATCCTAGTGACAGAGAACAAGGCTTTGACAAAATTTTCAAACTTCTTAGCACTAATGTGTATCGTGTGCAGAATCTCGATTTTGTGTCTTCCAGGACTAAGGGGACAATTGATCGACAGGATTAGAGGAACGCCAAAGTGCAAGAAGATGTGAGCAACTGTGTGCCAGGGTCAAAGGGAGAACTAATTACATGTGGCTCTCGGAGAAGTACCTTCCTCGCTAAGAGGGAGTGTTGATTTTTGTAGCATTGGACAGGTACTTTTGCATAAGCCTAGTGTCTAGCATGCAGGAGTCATCTAGGAGACTTCTCAAACTTAGGAGTTTCACTTTAATTAAGTGACTATTAAAGTGAATGTGCTTTTTGTGATTACTTTATGTAAAGTAGAGGGTCCATGGTATTGGACGATGGTATTTGCATACTGTAATGTAAAAAAAGTCATCCTAAGTGATGTTGATTAAGTTGTCATTAATGCCAAGAATGTATAGTCATTGATGCCAACATGTCTTGGTGCCCCTTAAGGTGCCCTTGAGGGTTAAGTAAGTGTCAATGTCTAAGGAGACCTTTTGATCTTGTCCAAGCCCAAGTTTGAATCCCTTGGAGCCCTTAGGGCAATGGCAAAAGCCCTGAACACCCTGTAGAGTGTTTAAGTACCCCAAAGATGTTTTACAATTCCCCAGTTGTTTCTCTAGTTCCTCGGTACCACAACTTATGCCCCAGTACCCTACAAAAGTGTCCTTGGGTTGAAAAAGTTGCAAGAGTCCAAATGACCCTTTCAGTGGTCATCTGTGTTTATTGAGTTCATGGTACCCCAGGAGAAGGTCTAGCAACCCCACAGGTGATGTCATGATGGATCTTGACCCTTAGAGGTCTCCTGGTGTGGTTGAGGTGGTTGAAGAAGCCTATGAAGCTCCTTGCTTGATCAAGAAGCCCTGAAGAATCCCTTGGACCCACATTTGATGGTGTAATGGTCCTTGTCTCCTTAAAGGTGATGATGTGGTCATTAATGACTTCATGAAGACTTTGAACCCTTAATGAAGATCTTGATGCCTGTGTAGCCCTTGTTGGGGTCATGGAACCCTTGGAGATGGTCATTATGTATGAGAAGATCTGTCATCCACATAAATGGTGGCATGATGACCCTTGGACACTATATGATCATTGATGGTGCATTTGGAAATGATTTGGGTCTTGGAATCCACACATATGGTGGTTTGTAAGCCCATGATTGTTGGAGTCTTTGATATGATGGAATCTCTGGTCATGATGTCGTCATCACTTGGCAATGGAATCCTATGTGATGGGGTTGAAGTCGATGGAAAGTATCTTGTTTAAATATTATATGATATCTTTGAAAGAGTCCTTGGAACCCTTGCATGTGGTACCTTGGGTCTTGAACCATGGTGATGTATGGTCCTATTTGTGGTTATATGGCTATTGGGATGTAGATGGAGGTAGAGCCCACAAACGTGCCTTGATATGTTGAAGAAGACTTTGAAACTCTTGTAGTTGGTGGTATGGTCTTTGGTACCCTCATGTGTGGGGTCTTTGACATCTTGGACATATTGAAGAATTTAAGGGTATTAGACCAAGAATTTGCAAATAAACCCATCATAGGGAGATAGTATTCGTCAAGCCATTTCTGTTGATATGTGGAGCATCTTCTAACTCCATACAGTTGAAAAGATATGAATTTTTTGAAGTTGGTGTACCCCACCTTTTTGTGTGAGCTCCAAACAAAAGAGAATTTAATTATTTGTGATTTTGAATTGCATGTCGGCCCAAGGTAGTAAATTTTATCCACAACCTATATAAATAGAATATCAAACATTTCATTCGTTCATCATCAATTCTCTCAAGAATTTCACAACTCTTGGAGAAAAGTGCGAAATTTTGTGACAGAGAAATTTTTGGGCATCTTCACTAAAATTGGTATAACTTTCTCATATGGAATCAGAAATATAAAATTCTTGGCTCGTTGGAAAGCTTGTTACGAGGGCTATGTGATGACATGATCTAGAGTTTATTTTGGTTTGTCTATTGTTTCTTCATCTTATGATCTTCAAAAAGGTATGGATCATGCTTCTGGGTTTCTCTTCTGATGGCACATGTCTCTCATGGATAGAGTTCATCTTTGATCTTAGTATGTGAGCCTATATATTGGTATATATGTTTGAAGTCATTGAATATGTTATGGAGGCTATGGTGATGGTTATCTTGGAATATGTCTTGATGTGAGATTGATATATATCTTAATTATTATCTTGGATATTGTTGGCATAGATTTTGGTGTTTATCTTGATTGTTGTATAGTGTAGTATTGAATGAGAAGTTGACATGTAAGTAATAGACCTTGTGAGTGATTTCTTTGATCAACCTAAGTGTTTTCTTTGAAAACTAATTTGACAAGTGTTGATCCTTGTGTCTTTGACCTGAGTGGAGTTGGATTGTTATTGATTGTTAATGAAAACCTTTGGCAATGTTGTAAGTGACTATTTGCATGATATTTGTTCGATTTGTTGACTTGATTTGAGTGGAGTAAAAAATCCTTTTGTGTCTAAGATTTTATGAGATTGATTGAGTTTGACATAATTGGTTAAGTCTTTTATCTTCTTTGTTGAGGTTATTTGGTTGAGGTATATCATGTTTAACTGTCAAGTATTCCTTGACTGTGATTGAGGTTGGTTGTGGTGTCATTGAGTTGAGTGTGATTGGATAGAGTTTGGTTGACCGTATGTGAAGTCTCTTGGTTGCTCAAACGTGTCTCTTGATGAACTACACCAAGTAAGAAGGGTTGGTTGACTGTCAGAGCACTTGATTAGATTAACACAGAGCACTTAATTAGATTAACACAAGTATATGATTGATTTGGCACAGGTACACAAGCATCTTGGTACAGGTTGGTTCAGTTGAGCAAGATTGGCACAAGTTGCCTTATTTGCAGTTGGTTTCACAGTTTCACTCAAATTGGCTAAGTTGTATGAGCAATTGGTTTGACCCAGGTGGACTGAGTTTAGTGTGCAGACTCAGATTGACTGAGTCGGATGATGTGAGCAACAGATTCATTGGTACAACTGGATTAGACAAGTTGATGAGTAGTGTGATCAATGGACAGTGATCAGTTGATGAGTAGTGATCAGATGATGAACAGTGGTTAGTAGTGGCAGTGGTTGTGCAGTGAGGTACAGGTACAGATTGTGCAGTGTAGTACAGTTGTTGATTAGTAGATCCACAGGATCAGTGTGGTCATGGTTCAGCAGTTTCTATCTTCATATCAGGGTGGCAGGACGAGGCAAGGAAAGGGTGTTGTAGCCGAAGAACTAGGGAGTTGTAGCTTCCTTTAGGTTGTAGCCTATAAATCAGGAGGTTGTAGCCTATAAATCAGGAGGTTGTAGCCTCCTTCCAATTGTAGCTAGAGAACTGAAGTCATTGTAATAAGGGGGTTGTTGCCTCCTTCCAGTTATTTCTGAAAACTATTATAAAGGCTTCCGTGGTTTTTCCCCCAGGACTTGGGTTTCCACGTAAAATCTGGTGTTCTGTGTTTCATGCTATGATCCTGATGTGATGATGATAATAATGTTGATGATGATAATAATGTTGATGATGATAATAATGTTGATGATAATATAATGATAATGTGATAATGCATAATATTGAATAAGTTGTTGATTGTTAATAAAAGTGAAAAGTAATAGAAGTTGTGCACACTTATTCATCCCCCCTCTCAGTGTAACTGATGTGTCCAACAAGTGAGAGGCAGAGACAAACCAGTCACACAGAGTGAGTGGATCTAATTGATTGGTTGACAAAGGACTTTCAAATAAGTGTGCAGGTACAATGGGAAAAGGTCAGAGGAACAAAGTAAGGGGCAGCTGAAGGCCGGTAACCAACAAGATCAAACGACTGATCTTGAGGTTAGGAAGCTAGCATTCTGTCATTGTATTCCTTAATGGGTCATTATCCCAAGAAAGGAGACCAAGGTTTTTATGTTAATAAAAATCAAATTGTTTGTTGGTTTTCCCCAGTTGGGGTTTTCCAGGGTAAATCTGTTGAATTTTTAACTACTTCCATAAGCGGGTAATTATGTGTGAACTTTTCAAAAAAATTCTTAGCATAATTACACATGAAATTATCAATTACATTAAACACACATGAGCAGTTTTAAATAGTAAGAGCAAATGGAGCATAAAAACATCAGATCACATAAATAGCCATGCATACTAGACACCACGATTTTTATCCTAGGAAAACCCTCTCTCCTCCTGAGGGAGAAACCCAACAACCCTTCTTATGATAGATTCATTAATAGAAGAGCAAGTATACAACAAGTGACCACGAACATCAAACCCTTCTCATAAATAAGGGTGAATATAAACAGAGAGACCAAGTACTTATCTTTTCATATGAAGCTAAAGAAGCAAGCACTGCTTCAAATGCTACTCTCTCTCCATCATGTGAGACCACCCTTAAAAGCAATAATGTATCAAATCATCCTAGCTCATGTAACTTATAACTGAATAGTATAAATTCTTTGACTGTTGATATAAGTCTCTATCATGTTGATATAAAACTCTGAAAATGAAATGCTAAGAAATATAGATGAAGAATTGGTGATGTAAGCCCTTCCAAATGCAGACATCTACCTTGATCTCATCTTTCCTTGCTCGCTAACAACCTGCGTTAAGGTTATAAGCCCAACCGCCAACCTAATGTGCCCTGTGTTAACCTTTTGTGCCCTGTCATCAATCCATCATGGTCAACGTCGAGCCTTTTAGCCTTTGTCTAGCATGTAGTAGTCCATAGAACCTTGATCCAAGCCCTCTAGGGGCCTTTACCTGCCTCACGTTGCCTGCGGATGCCCTCCTAGGGCTTGTGCCTACTTCACTTTTCCTGCGACTGCCTTGATCCAACCTAATAGAGGCCTTTGCAGATTTGCATTGAGCTCCTATGCCCTGGCGTAAACCTAATCAGGCCTACGTTAAGCCTTTTATGCCCTGCCACAGCACATAGTGATCAATGTTGAGCCCTTTGAGGGTTGATCTAGCCTACCACAGCCCCTTGAGGTCTAATCTATGGCCTATATGGCCTTGCTTTACTTGTCACAACCTATGGTAATCAAATTGGTGCCTTCTAGGACCTTACGCCAACCTGCAACAACCTATGGTGATCATATCAATACCCTCTATGACCTTTACTTGCTTGTCGTCTTCCTTACAAGCCTGTCTTTAGTCACTTGTACCCTGCGGCTGCTTGATCCAATGTTGTATGCTAAAAAGAATAGCTCAGAACCCCACAAGAATTTTGTTGGTAAGAGATAATGATGATGGAATGATGTGTTTGATCTCTTGAGTGCTCCTTAATTACGTTTCATCATTGAGTAACAGGAAACCACTAATGCAAAACCACTTTAATATTTTTTAATTTAATAGTTAAAAAAATAACTTACAACACTTTAGTTAGGGTCCTTGTAATTTCATGATGGGCTTTTAACACCTTATTAGAGTTTTTAACATATCACTTGCTATTAACCCAATCTTCTTAGGCAAGTCACCTTTAGGCAAAATCTTAGCCCTTCTCTTGGTCTTCATGGTCCACACGTGCCCTAGAACCCTCAGAACATGTGCTCTAGGAGAGGAGGGGTTTATCCAACACATGAGATGTGTCTTACAGTCTTTCATTAATTACTTCACACTGGGTCCTCTTTCCTTTTCAATGGTCAACCTGTCTTCATGAATCTTCATAAAGAAAGGTCTTCTCATGTTGATGTAGTCTCCTCCTGGACGAGATCAAGTAACATCAACATCCTAGTCCCTGACTAGATCCTCAGTACCAGGTTGATACCAATCTCCTAAAGAATGGCTCTTGATGTTGCCCAAAAAATCAACAAGATCAATGTGTCAAATCTGTATGTGATTTCCTGTCTTCTTTTCGTTGCGTGAATTGTTGTGATCTAGCTTGTTTTCACTTAATTATTGTTGAAAATGATTTGAGATTATTAATCGGCCCCTAGATCTAAGAAAATCAATGCCAAAAAGGCTGAAGAAGCCCAGTAAGTGGTTGGGAAGCTAGCAAAACAAGACCAAGCAGCCCATTAAAGAGCTTGGGAAACCCAAAAAGGAATCTGCGCAGCAGAAAAGAACCCAAGCAACAGGTCCCGACAACAACAGCAGGAAGGTGAGGATGGCTGCAGCAGGGATTCAATATGAAGACAAGTTGGAAGGAGCCTCCAACTACAGCCCTTGGAAGGAAAGGGTCACATTGATTCTCATGGAGAACAAGTTGTTGGAGTTTGCACGCACAACAATGACTACGCCGACCGATCCTAAGGACCTCATAGATCACAACCCGAAAGATGTGAAGGTCGGGAGGATTATCTTGGACGCAATGAAGGATCATTTGATCCCTCACATAGCTGAGAAAAAGTCAAGCAAGGAGATGTGGGATGCTCTGACAACCTTATATCATAGTAATAACCAAAACAAGAAGATGGTGCTGAAGGAGGAGCTCAAAAGTATCAAGATGTCCAAGACTGATACTATAGTTTCTTATCTCACCAGGACCACAGATTCGTGATAAGTTGGCAACCGTTGGGGAGACAGTGGTTGGTCCAATGTTGGTGAGGACTACCCTCAATGGCTTCACTAAGCCATTGGCACCCTTCGTCAGAGGGATTGTTGCACGAAAGAAACTTCCTAATTGAGAGAGGTTATGCGATGACTTCATCCAAGAGGAGATTTGAAAAAAATATATCTATCTAGAGGCCAACAGGAGGATGATGGGAAAAAAGTTGCTCTTTCCAATCAGAAAAATAAAAGCAAGAACAGTAGAAGTAGAGAGTCAACTTCACAAGGGGTGAAGAAGGACATGAGAAAAGTCAAGTGCTTTGCATGGCACAAGTGTGGCCACTATGCTTTATAATGTCCAAAACAAAAGAAAGAGAAGAGCAAGTCTCAACGGTTAGCAGCAACTGAAGTAACTCAAGTTAATGAGCTTTTTGAGAAATTCGAGAAATAGTTTTTATTATTGTATTTTTGGCATAGTTTTCAGCAGTGCCTGGTTCGTGCATGGTGGGGTTTCTCATCACATGATGGAGACACGTGAGTTGTTCACCAAGTTATCAAGGACAGACCCAGATTTACATGTGGAGCTTGGCACTCATACCAAGTGTACTGTAAAGGGAGTTGGAACAATTAGGTTTTAGCTAGAGTTAGGAAGATCTTTGGAGGTGACAAACGTGTTGTATGTGTTGGAGCTCATGATGAACTTGGCCTTAATATCGACATTGGAGGACAATGGATATGCCATCTCATTTGAGAGGGGATGGGTTCTCATTCAACCGATGGGATCAAGCATAGAATCACCAGTTCTTTGAGTCAGAGGAAAAGGTTTACAAGTTACAGGGCAAGCCTGTAGTTGGATCCAAGTGGATCTTGGATCATGGAACGATGTCAGTGACAAAGATCAATGAACAAAAGAATTTAATGGGTGAGCAGAGTTCACAGACTTCCAGTATGGGAAGTAAACCTTCAGTTAGAAAGAGGGAGTTGACCCATTCCAGTTCTGCCAGGAAACCTAGTTGGTCTCAGGAGCAGGAGACAGCTCCTAGGAGCACATTGAAGGAGAGCATACCTTTGACAAAGTTTTCAAACTTGGCATTGATGTGCAACATGTATAGAGTCATCGATTTTGTGTCTTCTAGTGAACACAGAGCAACTAATTAGCAGTGTTGGAGGAATACCAGTGTGCAAAATGATGTGAGCGACAGTGTACCAAGGTCAGAGGGAGAACCAGTGACAAGTTTCTCTTCGAGAAGTACCTTCCTTGCTAAGAGGGAGTGTTGATTTTTGGTAGCATCGAACAGGTACTTCCACGTGGACAGTGTCTAACAGATGGAAGGCATCTTTATTAACTCTCAGACTTAGGAGATTCACTTTAGTAAAGTGAACTATTAAAGTGAATGTATGTAATATCCCAGATACGGATATTCAACTGTTTTCTACACTAGGGCTTGCTTAAGCCTCCCGATTTACAATAATACTGAAAATAAATTTGCATGCAAAGTGTCGGGCAAATGGCCCTATTTTATAGCTAACTAGGGCAGAGAATTTTATGTTGATAGATCAACACTTACCACTGATAATCCGGTTGATAAAGCTAAGAGAGAATATGCATGCATCAAGACCTGATCTGGTGAAGAACTAGTGCTTCTTGCCTCCAATGATACCCCAGCAACATGAACCCTCAATCAGATAAGGATGACGTTTTCAGTGAAGGAAGTGTCTGAAGCAGATGAGAATTTGCAGGTGTGGTAGTCTTCCCTTGCCGAAGAGGTTGCCTGACACATGCGGAAGTTCTAAGCTCAATAAGCAGCCTAGCGAATTGGATTGATGATTTAGATGCTCACGCCCCCCTGATTCATAAAACTACTGAGAACTGCTCCAAATGAGCAAACTAGAAGCTGATACTAACCAGGTACTAAAGTATGATACAGGTGATGAGAATGGTACCAGTATTCTGAAGATAAACTAAGATTTGAGGACCCAGCGAATGCTCTGGGGTTTTCCAGCTAAAAATCCCCTACTGCTACACACGTGCCCCTGCAAACAATCTTTTGATGGGTACTGGATAACTACAACTAGATGAATAAGTTGAAGAGCGAATGGTGGACCTGTATGATCTACCCTGAATGAGGCTAGGGCAGATATTTCACTGTCGAAACCTTGTTAGCTGAAGACGTCGTCTTCAACCCCAACTGCCGTGGCCGCACGCTGTGCTGCTACTCAAGAAGCTCAAAATCAATAATAATCATAAGTGTCTTCTCCATTCACTTTGTCTTTCTTTTATAACTTTCAAAAGCGAATAACCTAACTTTTGACCTAATTAGGTCACTTTAACTTCTAATTTGCAATTGACTTGCATGCATGCGCATGGAGACTCAATCGAGTGCATGCATCATTAAATATGCTTAGATGTCATGCATGCCGATGGGCTTTGGCTCTGGTGGCCCTCTTCTACCCCATGATGATATAATATTGATGCCCTAGATCTTCTGTATATGGCACTAGTCTTCAGTTGATTCCTTGACTGTCAGTACCCGCTCGAACCTATAGGAATCACATAGGTTAGCGGGTCTGTCCTCAATGCCTAAGCAGAAGAGAACATTACAATCCTCCCCGCTCGAATTTGCTTGTCCTCAAGCAACTGTAAAGCTAGGTGTTGCAATACATATTCTGTCTCCCAAGTGGCCTCCTCTATAGGCAGATCTTTCCACTGAACCAAGTAGTATCTGATGATTCTATTCCTCAGTTTCCGCTCTCGCACCTCTAGGATGCACTCCGGAATCAGAATCAATTGCCCCTCGTCATCAAGGGGAGGCAACTCGAAAGATGTAACAATCTGTTGACCGACTGCCTTCTTGAGGTTGGAGACATGAAATACGTTGTGAATCTTGCTCTCTGGGGGTAGTTCTAGCTCATATGCTACCTCTCCAACCTTCCGAATTATCTTGTATGGTCCATAGAAGCGAGGTTGGAGTTTTTCCGCTCCTTTCTTTTCAAGAGATGACTGTCGGTAAGGTTGGAGGCGTATATAAACGAAGTCTCCCACCTCAAAATTGCGCTCAACCCTGTTCCTGTCCGCATATATCTTCTGCTGATTCTGAGCAGCCTGTATGTTCTCCCTGAGTATCTTGAGGATATCTTGACCCTCCTGAATCCACTCTTTGGCCTTGGGGGCCCTGCTATCACCAAATATCCTGTCTATGAAAGTGGAAGCATCATACCCATACAGGGCTCGGAAAGGGGTCATCCCAATGGTCATATGGTAGGTGGTGTTGTAACAATGTTCACCCAAGAGTAGCCATTTGATCCATGTCCTCTACTGACCTGATACGTAATTTCTCAAGTATCCCGCAATCCACTTGTTGACAATCTCTGTCTGCCCATCACTCTGTGGATGATAACTTGTGCTCATGGCTAACTCGATCCCCACTAACCGAAAAAGCTCTTGCCAAAAACTTCTCTGAAGTTGTTGTCCCTTTCACTGACAATGGTCTTGGGTAACCCGTGCAGCCTAAATACCTCTCTGAAAAATAGTTCTGCTACCTGTGCTGCTGAATAATCTGAGGAAATGGCAAAGAAATGAGCAAACTTGGTCAATCTGTCCACTACTACGTACAAGCAGTCTCTGCCTTGAACCTTGAACCTTGGGAATCCCAGTAATGAAGTCCATAGAGATGCTCTCCCATTTCTGCTCGGGCATAGGTAAGGGATGTAGTAAACCAACCGGGTGGGTGTGCTCTATTTTGTTTTGTTGGCACAAGCTGCACTCTCTCACATGTTGTATCACATCTTTCTTGAGGCCCTTCCATAAGAACCTTTCTCTAATCTATCTATAGGTCTTGAGAAACCCCTGATGCCCTGCTAATGGTGAATCGCGCGATGCCTGTAAAATTTTCTTCTTGAGGGGAGACTCTGGAACCAAGAAGATTTTGTTTTTGTAGTATATGATGTCATCAATGACTCTGTACCTATCATCCTGAATCTGTCCATCCAATAGCTCGCAAGCAAACTTATCTTTGGAGTACTCAACCAGAAGATGAGACCTCCAATCTGATGAGATGCTCATAATGGATAAAGTAGTTGGTCGTCTGGAAAGTGCATCGACCACTACATTGTTCTTCCCCTTTACGTACTCAATCTCGAAGTCATAGGCCTGAATTTTGCTTACCCATTTCTGTTGTCTCTCGTTTAGCTCTTTCTGCTCTAGGAAGTATTTCAAGCTGTTGTGATCTATCTTAACCTTGAACCTGGCACCCACTAAGTACTGCCTGAACTTGGTTAGTGCATGGTACCTTGAGCGAAGATCAATTTTGGAAAAGTACTTTGCCCCCTGTAGTTCATCCATCAACTCATCAATCCTAGGGATGGGATACCTGTTCTTTATGGTCTTCTTATTGAGTGCCCTGTAATCAATGCACATGCGCATGGTTCCATCTTTTTTCTTCACTAGCACTACTGAAGATGCAAAGGGACTAGAGCTAGGTTTGATGTACCCCAGCTTGAGTAGTTCCTTGATTGTACTCTCTATCTCATCTTTATACCTCTTGGGATGTCTGTAAGGAGTGGTGATAACTGCTTGGATCCCCTCCTCTAACTCAATAATGTGCTCAAATCCCCTATCTGGAGGTCGACCTACTGGAAGGTCTCTGAATACTGCCCTGTGCTTCTGCAGTAAGGCCTCTATATCTGTTGGATGTTGTGTGGCCTCATCTGGTGTTTTCCTGAAGGTAACCATACACTCTGCAACCCACTCAATATCTCCCTACCGGACTACTGCCTCCATCCTGTGTGATGTCACTGCTGTGGGAGGATAGGTATTCATCCCTCTCAATACTACCTTCTGTCCTTCTAATCCTGTAAACTCCATCTCCATGGTCTGGTAGTTTGTGGAATACTTCCCTATGGAATACAGCCACTGAACTCCTAGTACCACATTCATGTCAGGTACATCTACCACATAGAATGTCTCTATTACTATATAATTCCCAAGTGTTACTTTTAATTTAGGAATCCTCTGACTACACTCCATGGTGTGACCTGCTGCTGCTACCGAAAACCCATCAAAGCTCTCAGGATGAATGTCTCTCTTTTTAACCCATGCAACATCAATAAAGTTGTGGAATGCCCCACCATCTATCAGTTCTCCCACTCTGTGGCCCTGTACAGTACCTCTGATCCGAAGAGTGTGGAATCTAGGAACCCTTGTCATGGTAGCAATGGTACCTCCTGAGGCCTGTCCCTCAGCAACTGTCTATGTTGTCTCTCCCTACTCCTGATCCTGGTAATCCTCAT
Organism: Pseudotsuga menziesii; assembly: GCA_001517045.1. Lineage (NCBI taxonomy): Eukaryota > Viridiplantae > Streptophyta > Pinopsida > Pinales > Pinaceae > Pseudotsuga > Pseudotsuga menziesii. The sequence continues at coordinate 670,651 of LPNX011231500.1, forward strand.
CCTCCTCACTGTCGGAATAAGCCTCTATGTAGTTGGCTTTTCCTTTTCCTGAACATTTGTGACCCGGTATCCATGGTTCCTGGCAAGTGAAACATAACTTTTTTCTCCTAAGGTCCTGTCGGGTATCATTGTCCATCCATTCTTTCTTGGGCCATTCTTTCTAGAAGGGTTTCCTTTCTTTATCTTTAATAGGAAAATTGGTCCTAGGAGGAAACCTATTTTTGGGCACTACATCCTGCAAGTCTCTAGTACAGCTGATGGCATCCTGCTAGGGTGGTGGGCCTATAAGACTTGACCCGTCCCCGTAAGGGTTCAGTGAGAGCCTCAGTGAACAACATAATCAACCTGCTCTCTGATATATATGTGTCCATGACTGTTATCCTCTGAAATTCAGAAATAAATGCATCTGCACTACCTGTCTGCTTGAGCTATGCCATCTCTCTAAAGTGTACCTCCGGATCCTTCCGATCAAACCGCTCAATGAGCCTTGTGTAAAATCTGGGTATGAGGTGATGGTGTTGTGACCTAGTGTCACTAACCCGTGGTACCACCACTCATGTGCTTCTCCATCCAAATGCAAAGTAGCCAATTTAATGGCATCTGTCTCAATCATGGGGTTGAGCTGGAAGTATGTATCCAACTTCTGCACCCAATTCATGGCTGGGCCACCCCAGGTGCCCTCAAAGGTAGGGATAGTCAGTTTCCCTACGGTGCGTTGTAATTCATAGTTTTGGGTGAAAGGCCTATTGTAAGCTTTCGGTTTGTTCTTACTTTTAAAGTGGCAGAAGTCAATGAAGGTCATGGCTGAATGGAAGTCCTCTCCTAAAGCTCTATATTCTCTCAGATAGGCACTCATGGATTCTTCTGGTTCTGCTTGTGGCACTGTAGCTGGACTATCTAAGAATTGAGGCATGGTGGGTCGGAAAGGCTTGTATATATGGGGATGGCTCTGCATGTTGGTATGTAAGTGCTCCCTACTACTGCTAGTGGATACCCTATCACTGTTGAGAAATAAGGGACTGTGTGGGGTGGGCCCATTCTTCTCGGTCATTTGCCTAAAGGTGCTCATCATTTCTTTTTTCCCAGTAGTGAGTTCTTTTATGGTTGATATGAGACTATTAAAAGATGTTTTATCATCATCGGCCATTGTTTCTTTCCCTTTTCCAAACTGATACTCTCTGTTCCCCAAATCTATGTCTTCTAACTCCTCTTCTCTATCTCTACCACTGTAATATCCCTCTGATACCACTGTAATATCCCAGATGCAGATATTCAACTGTTTTCTACGCTAGGGCTTGCTTAAGCCTCCCGATTTACAATAATACTGAAAATAAATTTGCATGCAAAGTGTCGGGCAAATGGCCCTATTTTATAGCTAACTAGGGTACAGAATTTTATGATGATATATCAACACTTACCACTAATAATCCGGCTGATAATGCTCCAGAGAGAATATGCATGCATCAAGAACTGATCTGGTGAAGAGCTGGTGCTTCTTGCCTCCGGTGATACCCCAGCAGCATGAACCCTCAATCAGATAAGGATGACGTTTTCAATGAAGGAAGTGTCTAAAGCAGAGATGAGAATTTGCAGGTGTGGTCGTCTTCCCTTGCCGAAGAGGTTCAATAAGTAGGCTAGAGAATTGGATTGATGGTTTAGCTGCTCACGGCCCTTGATTCACAAAACTGCTGAGAACTGCTCCGGATGAGCAAACTGGAAGCTGATACTAACCAAGTACTGAAGGATGATACGGATGATGAGAATGGTACCGGTATTCCGAAGATAAAATGAGATCGGAGGACCCAGCAAATGCTTTGGGGTTTTCCAGCTAAAAACCCCCCTACGGCTGCACACGTGCCCCTACAAACAATCTTCTGATGGGTATTAGATAACTGCAACTGGATGAATAAGTTGAAGAGCGGATGGTGGACCTGTATGATCTACCCTGAATGAGACTAGGGCAGATATTTCACTGTCGAAACCTCGTTAGCTAAAGACGCCGTCTTCAACCCCAACTGTCGTGGTCGCACGCTGCGCTGCTACTCAAGAAGCTCAAAATCAATAATAATCATAAGTGTCTTCTCCATTCACTTTATCTTTCTTTTATAACTTTCAACTGCGAATAACCTAACTTTTGACCTAATTAGGTCACTTTAACTTCTAATTTGCAGTTGACTTGCATGCATCATCAAATATGCTCAAATGTCATGCATGTCAGTGGCCTTTGGCTCTGGTGGCCCTCTTCTACCCCATCATGATATAATATTGATGCCCTAGATCTTTTGTATAAGGCATCAGTCTTCGACTAATTCCTTGACTGCCAGTACCCGCTCGAACCTACAGGAATCACATAGGTTAGCGGGTCGGTCCTCAATGCCTAAGCAGAAGAGGACATTACAATGTACTTTTGTAATTGCTTTATGTAAAGTGATCTACAAGGCCCATGGTATTGGCCCAAGGTATCTGTATATTGTAATGTTATAAAAAGGAAACCTAGGTGAGAGGATGAGACACAATAGTCACACAAAGTAAGTGGGATCTCATTTAGTGGTTGGAGAAGGAATTTCAACCAAGTGTGCAGGTGCAAGGGTAGGTTCAGAGGAAACAAGCAAGGGGCAACGGAGGGTTAGCAACCAGCAAGATCAAAGGACTAATCTTAAGGTTTGAAAGCTAGCATTCTGTCATTGTATTTTCCTCAGTGGGCCATTTTTCCAGGAAGGAAGCCTTGGATTTTTATAGTTAATAAAAAACATTTATTGTTGGTTTCTTCCCAGTTGGGGTTTTCCAGGGAAATCGAAGTGTCTAAAGTGTAATTTCCCATGTTTATTCGCTACGTAATTAGTTACGATCTCCGTGTACATTCTCATCATCTAGGGTGGAGATGGACCACTAGACTGACCAATCAAAAAGGATCTTCTACGAGCACCAACAAACAAATGGATGGCAATACTACTTTCGACTTCATATTAGTCTAAACGCAAAGAACCACTTCCACCATACCGTAGCAACATCACCGGTCTTGGCACCACACCAAAGTTGGAAAATTTCATCTAGGTCACAATGACAAGCCCCCCACTCCAGGCAACGGGCACATAACCCAAACTAGTTTCTCTTCCAATTGTCCCTCCAAACAAAGTTCTATTTTGAGATTCCTCCATTCTGCCTTTGATGTTGTGAGAGATGGCTCGAACGAACCATGAAAAACTTAAACCTTCTATATCACAGGTCCTAGATTCATTCTCTTTGTATATCTCTCTCCTAGATTGACTCCCCATCTTTGGAGTTAGCATTCAGATTTTTATGTTGGAATCATACTTTTCTTTTTGCATCTCGCTTTTTATAGGAGCCACCTTAGTGCTCCCACTTTGTATCGTATTGACATCATGGTACCAAACAGTCACATTGACCTACTGTTGTGGTCATTCATTGGACATTAATAAAATTATCTTATCTTATCTACATCTCAAGAGTTCAAGAACTTGGCTGAGAATTAGACAAGTAAGAAGATTCAAAATGAGGCTCAACAATGCATGAGCACACTTCCATGAGTCTTTAGGCAAAACCATGCAACACGATTGTTTGCATTCAAAATAGATGTCCTCACAAGATATTGAAGGACAAGACAACAAAAGGAGTCTTTATCGGTTGGAAGCCTCAAGTATCACACTTTCATGTATTTGGTTGTCTGAAAGCCTAGTATCAAACTTTCATGTATTAGTTGTCCTGAAGCCTCACGTATCACACTTTCATGCATTTGGTTATCCTATTTATATTCATGTGCCTGACAAAAAGCCTCAAGTATCACAGTTTTGTGTATTTGGTTGTCCTCTTTATATTCATGTGCTTGACAAAAAGCTTCAAGTATCACACTTTTGTGTATTTAGTTGCCATATTTGTATTCATGTGCTTGCCGAAAACAATGTAGATTTATAAGGGTCAACAAAAGAGCCAATGGAACTAAATCTCACCCAAATTATAAAAAAAAATCCTTGAAAGTGCGCCAGAGAGAGTGAAAAAGCTAAAAGCACAAAACAGAAATACACAAGTGTGTCTAAGAGAAAAATCCCAATCACGAGATAAAATACAAAATTTAAGTGCCCTTAGACTTATAACACTTCATATTCCAAAGCAAGAAAATCACAAGATGAGATGATACAAATGAAAGCTTAAGTTGTATATCTATACACAACTCAAGCGAGACGTCCCTTCAAGAGGGGGTTTTGAGCCCACAAAACAAAGGCACACACACCACAAGAGTTACAGAACTATCATCTTTGACTAGCTAAGCCTTAACCATAGACCTGTTATAAAATAAATGAAATAAAATATGGCCTTAGCCATAATTACAAGTACATAATGATATATATGAACACGTTGTAGCCACATGCACAGATCACACCAATAATTCCAACAAAGAGGACTAAAATTGAACCCTTGAGCATGGATATATTTGTTGGTTACAGTGAAACATCCCAAGGCTTATCAAATCTATATTCTAGAATAGTGAAAAATAATGGTAAGCAAAGATGTCAAGTTTGATGAGGATGAGTAAGAGGCTCTTGGAGAGGCTCTTGGAGAGATTCAAGAGGGGGAGTAGCTTGTTGTCCCAAAGGTTGATCAAAAAGAAGAAGAGAAATCAGATTCAAACCAGCGAGGTTCCAATGAAGGAGCAAAGGCCTTTTTACCCTCTTGTTAAGCCAAAACACCGAGAAGGCTTGCCTAGAGCTTCCAAGATGCAAAAGATCATGTAGGGGCTCAAAAAAAAAATTGTGTCACCCCCCTAAGAAGTTTCCTACTTATATTACACAAATGTCCTATGTCTTGATTCAGAGCCTTCCAACTTTGAGGAGGCAAACGCAAAGCAGGTGTGGCAAGATGCCATGACTGAGGAGTATAACACCATCATGAAGAATAATGGCTAGGAGATTGTGTCGAGACCAATACAAAAAATTGCCATAAATTCTTGGTGGTTGTACAAGATTAAACATGAAGTTGATGAGAGCATAGAGAAGTGCAATGTAATGTCCTCATCTGATTAGGCATTGAGGACCAAAACCGCTAACCTATGTGATTCCTGTGGGTTCGAGCGGTTACTGACAGTTAGGGAATCAACTGAAGACTGATGCCATCTACAAAAAATCTAGGGCATCAATATGATATCACCATTAGGTCAAAGAAGGCCACTGGGGCCAAAGGCCACCAACATGAATGACATCTAAGCATTATTTAATGATGCATGCACCCATTTAAGTCTCCATGCACATGTATGCAAGTCAACTGCAAATTAGAAATTAAAGTGACCTAATTAGGTCAAAAGTTAGGGTTTTTGCAGTTGAAAGTTATAAAAGGAAGATAAAGTGAATGGGGATTTTACTTTTGATGATTATTGATTTTGGAGCTCTTGAGTAGCAGCATAGCATGCGGCCATAGCAGTTGGGGTTGGAGACGACGTCTTCAACTAACGGGGTTTCGGCAATGAGATATCTGCCCTAGTTTCATCCAAGGTAAGCCATCTAGGTTCACCATCCGTTCTTCAAATTATTCATAGTTATCCAGTATCCATCAGAGATTGTTTGTAGGGGCACGTGTGCAGCCATAAGGGGTTTTTAGCTGGCAAGCCCAAATCATTCGCTAGATCTTCAGATCTCAGTTTACCTTCAAAACCCAGGCACCATTCTCATCATTGGTATCATACTCCAATACCCGATGATTATCAGATCCGATCTTGCTCATCATGAGCAGTTATCAGCAATTTCGGGATCAGGGGGGCGTGAGCAGCTAAACCTCCTGATCAATTCGCTAGCCTGCCTAGAGACCTCAGAACTTCCGCATGTGTCAGGCATTCTCTCCGGCACGGGAAAACTATCAATCCTGCAAATTCTCAGCTTCATCAGACACCTCCTTCACTGAAAACGTCACCCTTAGAAGATTTTGGGTTCGTGCTGCTCGGGTATCACCGAAGGCAGAAGGTACCAGGTCATCTCCAATTCAGCTCTTGATGCATGCTTATTCTCTCAGGAGCATTCCAGCCAGCTTATCAATGGTAAGTGTTACATTCTAATCCTACAAACCCTAACCTAATTTTAGCTATAAAATAGATAATTTTTGCATGGCAGTTTGCATGCCCGGCTATTTCAGTAACTTTGCATAGAAATAGAAAATATCGAGATTTGGGATATTACAGTGGTATCGGAGCTATCTTATTGGCCAGCTGTGGGCTTAAGAAATGAGAAATAGATGAATACAGAAGAAGACCCTTTTGTAACCTATAGGAAAAGAAAGAGTAGATACACAAGGGACTTTGAGGATATCCAACTAGAGGATATCAGCTCATACATGGAACAAACAGATATACACTTTGACAGGGGAAAGGGAACGGGAGAAGATGAGGACAAGATGGAGTTTCGCAACTTAGTATATGCATTGCAAGACTTAGCCAAAGGGCAAAAAGATGTACTCAATGCAATCAACAGATTATCGGCGAAACAAGAAATAGGTAACAACATTACACCTCCTTCACCGGTAGATCGAGGGTCTACAAGCAGCAGTGGAAAGGTTGCATACACCAATATACAGAATACACCGCACATATATAGCAAACCTTCCAACAGGCCTACTATGCCTCACTTCTTGGCAGATGCAGTAGGAGGTCCAGTCATGCAAGTAGAGCCTAGCGAACCTTTTGGGGCTTATTTGCAGGAATACAGGGACTTAGGGGATGAGTTTCATGCCGTCATGTCTTTTTCGGATTTTTGCAACATGAAGAGTAGGAACAGGCCCAGGAATTTCAACAAGGGATTCAATCACAACTATGAGTTGCAAAAAACCTTGGGCAGGTTGACCATCCCAAACTTTGATGGGACTTGCAGAGGTTCAGCGAGGATATGGGTTCAAAAGTTGGATACCTATTTCCAACTCAATCCCATGACAGAGACAGATGCCATTAAATTGGCTACACTCCACCTAGACGGAGAGGCTCACAAGTGGTGGTACCACGGATTGGTGACATTGGGTCACAACACCATACACTCCTACAGTGAGTTCACTCAGAAGCTCATGGAGAGGTTTGACAGGAAGGATCCAGAGATACATTTCAGGGAGTTGGCTCAACTCAAACAGACAAGTAGTGCAGAAGCCTTCATCTCAGAATTCCAGAGGATAGCAGTCATGGTAACAGATGTGTCAGAGAGCAGGTTGACTATGTTATTCACTAAGGCCCTAACAGAGCCACTACGGGGATGGGTGAAAGCCTACAAACCCCCCACTCTGCAGGATGCCATTAGCAGAGCCAGAGATCTACAGGATTCAATCCCAAAGAACAGGTTCCCTATCAAAACCAACTTTCCTGTTAGGGACAAGGACAAGAAACATTTCCAGCAGGATGTTCCCAAGAAAACATGGTTAGACGAGGACACTAGAAAAGACTTAGGGCGGAAGAAACTATGTTTCACTTGTCAAGAACCATGGGTGCTAGGACACAGGTGTGCGGGGAAGGCGAAGGCTCACTACATCGAACTGTATTCGGACAGTGATGAGGAGGACTATGAGCAGGAAGCCACAGAAGAACTACAAGCAACTGAGGAAGAATCACTCCAGGGTGATACACCAGAGGGAGTCATTGCTACATTATCTGGAGTACCAAGATTCCATACTCTCAGGGTCAGAGTAGTACAAGGTCACATAGTAGGAGTATTGATTTATGGGGGAGCAACCCACAATTTCATTGACTCCGCTTGGGTAGCCAAGAGAGGTATTCAGACCAAGAAGTTCGAAGGATTCACTGTAGCAGTAGCCGGGAACTCTAGCATAGAGTGCAACTACTGGATTCCAAAATTGAATGTCACATTAGGTAACTATCAAATGACAGATTCATTTTATGTAGTAGATATATCAAATACTCATGTAGTATTGGGTGTTCAGTGGCTTTATTCAATAGGGAAATATACTACAGACTACCGAGCAATGGAAATGGAATTCCAAGGGCCAGACGACAAACGAGTAGTTTTGAGGGGCATGAACGTTTATCCCCCAAAACCGGTCTCGTCACAGAGAATGGAGGCAGTACTCAGACAAGATGATATAGAATGGGCTGCAGAATGTTTTGTCACCTTTAGGAAACCCCCAAAAACCAGCACACAACACCCAAGTGACATTCAGGCCTTGTTACAGAAGCACGAAAAGGTATTTCGGGACCTTCCATCAGGTAGACCACCAGACCGAGGCTTTGAACACATTATTGAGCTAGAGGAGGGGACACAGGAAGTCATCACCACTCCTTATCGGCATCCCAAAAGATACAAGGATGAGATCGAGAAAACGATCAAAGAATTGTTGGAGCTTGGATACATTTGGCCCAGTTCTAGCCCCTTCGCATCTTCAGTGGTCTTGGTCAAGAAGAAGGATGATACAATGCGAATGTGCATCGACTATCAAGCACTCAACAAAAAGACCATTAAAAACAGGTATATCATCCCTAGAATTGATGAACTCATGGACGAACTATGGGGTGCCAAATACTTTTCCAAGATTGATCTTCGCTCGGGGTACCATCAGATCCGAGTAAGGGACCAAGAGATCTCCAAAACAGCTTTCCGTTGTCACTATGGTCACTATGAGTTTTTGGTCATGCCTTTTGGACTTACCAATGCTCCAGCCACTTTTTAATCGTGCATGAACCATACCTTCAGAGTTCAGCTACGTAAGTTTTAGCTAGTATTCTTTGATGACATCCTGATTTACAGCAAAACATGGGAGGAGCATTTGAAACACCTAGACGAAGTACTGAGCATTCTAGAAGAACACTCGCTTTACGTGAAAATGTCCAAGTGTGAATTTGGCATGAAGGAAATGTTGTATCTAGGGCACATAATAAGTGAAAAAGGAGTACAGGTTGAAATGAAGAAAATCCGAGCTATCAGAGATTGGCCCGCACCAAAAACAGTCACAGAATTGAGAGGCTTCTTAGGTCTGTGCACTTATTACCGAAGGTATGTTAAGGGATTCTCCCAATTTGTAGCACCCCTCACAGATCTCACAAAGAAGGGAGCATTCACCTGTACAGAACTAGCACAAAAAACTTTCGAGGAGATGAAAGTCATTATGAGTTCTTGTTCAGTTTTAGCATTACCGGACTTCTCACAACCATTTGTAGTAGAATGTGATGCCTCAAGGGAAGGGCTAGGAGCAGTATTGATGCAAAATCATCACCCTATTGCATTTGAGAGCCGTAAACTGAAGAACTACGAGCGCCACTACTCCATATATGACAAAGAAATGCTAGCCATCTTACATGCTCTAACAAAGTTTAGACAGTACCTGGTGGGCAGTAAGTTCAAAATCAAAACAAATCATAACAGCCTCAAGTATTTCTTGGAGCAGAAGGAACTGAATGAGTGCCAACAAAAATGGGTCAGTAAAGTACAAGCCTACGATTTCGAGATCGAGTATGTAATAGGTAAGAATAATGTAGTAGTTGATGCATTATCCAGGCGACCCGCCTCACTATCTCTCATGAGTATATCCACAGATTGGAGGGCACTTCTCTTAGTAGAATACTCCAAAAATAAATTCGCTTGCGAATTATTGGATGGACAAATTCGGGATGATAGGTACAGGATTGTCGATGACATCATCTATTACAAGAATAGGATATACCTCGTCCCAAAATCAACTTTGAGGAAAAATATCATACAGGCAGCACATGACTCTCCATTATTAGGACATCAGGGTTTCTTGAAAACCTACAGACAGATCCGAGAGAGGTTCTCATGGAAGGGCCTCAAAGGGGAAGTTATGCAGCACGTACGGGAATGTAGCATATGTCAGCAGAACAAGATTGAGAACATCCATCCAGCAGGGTTGCTTCAACCACTACCAATTCCAGAACAAAAGTGGGAAAGTGTCTCCATGGACTTCATTACAGGATTGCCCAAGGTCCAAGGGCGAGATTGTTTATATGTCGTAGTTGATAGACTGACCAAGTTTGCACATTTCTTTTCTATATCATCTGATTACTCTGCAGCTCAAGTAGCTGAGTTATTCTTCAGGGAGGTCTTCAAGTTACACAGGTTACCTAAGACCATTGTCAGTGATCGAGATAGTAGATTCACAGGTGCCTTCTGGCAGGAACTATTCAGATTAGTGGGGACCGAACTGGCTACCGGCACGAGTTATCATCCCCAGAGTGATGGACAAACTAAAATTGTCAACAAGTGGATGAAGGTTATCTGAGAAACTACGTAACAGGGTAGCAGCAAACCTAGATTAAATGGCTACACTTAGGGGAGTACTGCTACAATACTACCTATCACAGGTCTATTAGGATGACACCTTTTAAGGCATTATATGGCTACGAGGCCTTGGACTATGCAGATTTAGCATTTGGAGACAGTAGGGCTCCTAAGGCAAAGGATTGGATACAGGACAGTCAAGATATTCTTAAAATCTTGAAGGAAAACTTACAGACAGCCCAGAATCAGCAGAAGTTGTATGCAGACAGACACAGGGTTGAGCGGAGCTTTTAGGTATGAGATTTGGTATACTTAAGGCTCCAACCTTACAGACAATCTTCACTTAAGAAGAAAGGAGCGGAAAAGTTAAAACCTCGCTTCTATGGACCCTACAGAATAATCAGGAAGGTGGGAGAGGTGGCATATGAACTAGAGCTACCACAGGAAAGTAAAATTCACAATGTATTCCACGTGTCCAACCTGAAAAAGACCATTGGGCAACACATTGCTCCATCAACAAAATTACCCCCTTTAGATGATAAAGGACTACTGATACTGATTCCTGAACAGATCATACAGACTATAGAAAGGAAACTCAAGAACCGGGTAATTAGGGAATACTTGGTTCAATGGAAAGAACTACCGCCAGAGGATGCCACATGGGAAGGTGAACAGGTATTGCAACATCCCAATTTGCAGTTGCTTGAGGACAAGCAATCTCAAGCGGGGAGGAATGTAATGTCCTCATCTTATTAGGCATTGAGGACCAAAACCACTAACCTATTTGATTCCTATGGGTTCGAGCGGTTACTGACAGTTAGGGAATCAACTGAAGACTGATGCCATCTACAGAAAATTTAGGGCATCAATATAATATCACCATTAGGTCAAAGAGGGCCACTGGGGCCAAAGGCCACTGACATGCATGACATCTAAGCATTATTTAATGATGCATGCACCCATTTAAGTCTCCATGCGCATGCATGCAAGTCAACTACAAATTAGAAATTAAAGTGACCTAATTAGGTCAAAGGTTTGGGTTTTCGCAGTTGAAAGTTATAAAAGGAAGATAAAGTGAATGGAGACTTTACTTTTGATGATTATTGATTTTGGAGCTCTTGAGTAGCAGCACGGCGTGTGGCCACAGCAGTTGGGGTTGGAGACGGCGTCTTCAACTAACGGGGTTTCGGCAGTGAGATATCTGCCCTAGTCTCATCCAAGGTAAGCCATCTAGGTTCACCATCCATTCTTCAATTTATTCATAGTTATCCAGTATCCATCAGAGATTGTTTGCAGGGGCACATGTGCAGCCGTAAGGGGTTTTCAGCAGGAAATCCCAAATCATTCGTTGGATCTTCAAATCTCAGTTTACCTTCGAAACCCAAGCACCATTCTCATCATCGATATCATACTCCAGTACCCGGTGATTATCAAATCCGGTCTTGCTCATCCTGAGCAGTTACCAGCAATTTCGGGATCAGGGGGGCGTGAGCAACTAAACCTCCAGATCAATTCGCTAGCCTGCCTAGAGACCTCAGAACTTCTGCATGTGTCAGGCATTCTCTCCGGCACGGGAAGACTATCAATCCTGCAAATTCTCAGCTTCATCAGACACCTCCTTCATTGAAAACGTCACCCTTAGCTGATTTTGGATTCGTGCTGCTGGGGTATCACCGAAGGCAGAAGGTACCAGGTCATCTCCAATTCAGCTCTTGATGCATGCATATTCTCTCAGGAGCATTCCAGCCAGCTTATCAGTGGTAAGTGTTACATTCTATCCTACAAACCCTAACCCTAATTTTAGATATAAAATAGGGAATTTTTGCATGGCAGTTTGCATGCCCGGCTGTTTCAGTAAATTTGCATAGAATTAGAAAATATCGGGATTTGGGATATTACATGCAAGGCCAAATTTGTGGCAAGAGAATTCTTTCAAAGATAGGGAGTTGACGAGCAAACTTTTGCTCTAGTTTCCAATTATACTTCTATCAAAGTCAGCATCTCTATTGCATCAATTTTTGGTTGGTCATTATATTAGATGGATGCAAACACTACTTTTCCAAATGGTGACATTTACTTCATTTGATTATATTCACGAAATTAAACCTCAAATAATATGATAAGATCCAAATCTTAGCTAACAACACAACCAACAGGAAAGAAATTACATTATTATGATTTTTTCAGAATTTACTCCATTAAACCTCAAATAATATGACATCCAAATCTCTGTATAGAACAACTAAAAGTGAAGGTACTACATTATTAGTTTTTTTTTTATTTACAAGATTTTTATTATTTTTTATGATTCTCTATTCATATTTTCGTATTAGTCATAGTGATGGGTTCGTCACTTGCTGGAGTGCCAACCATTTTTTCCAGCTATTTATGTGGGACATTTGAAATTTATATTTTTAGATAAAAAACAAAACTAAATCATCGGTTCAGAACTAAATGTTCAGATATAATATCAATTCGGGCGATGCCCCGGGGCAAAACAAAATAATAACAGTGTTACTTTTGCACTCAAAATATAGCGTGAGCTCCAACCTTAAAATTTATGATATTTACATGCATACATACTACACAGAAAAATGCAAATTGCAAGTTTATGCAAACAAGGCCAAGGTTATCTATATTCTCTCATATTTTCTGGTAAATGATTTCACATAGTTCTGAAATTGAGCTTGACCTTGGTAGTGTTGTGAGTGTGCTGCGAAGATGGGCTCTATTAACAAAAATCGCCAACACCCAGCTAAAACAAGATGGCACAAACTGCTGCTAGCGATCTTTTGTTTATCTTTTATTTGTTGACATCTGCTGGCACAAGATGGCACAAACTGCAGCCCACATTTTTAGCTTTTTTTATTAAATTATTTCATAATTTTATGAAACCGGCAGTTTTTTCCCCAGCGGATTTGCATTTTGCTGAGACAGCCGTTCCCCGAGAGTACCCAAACACGGAGTACATCGTATCATTTAGCCTATATGTACCTCTTTTTTTAAATGACGTCTCGGGTATGTGGATCCAGTACAGGGTACATCAGGGTACATACCCTACCCATACCCAAGTACCTGGTATAGGTACAGGTACAGGCACATGTACCCTACCGGGTACATCAGGGTACATACCCTACCCATACCCAAGTACCTGGTACAGGTACAGGTACGGGCACATGTACCCTACCGTACCCCTGCTACACAGCAAGATACCCATGTCGAGGATAAAGAAGGCTCTTTATGGACTGAAGCAGGTGCCACGTGATTGGTAGTCAAGGATTGATGAGTACTTACTAACTTTGGGCTTCACCAAGACTGCTACAAATCCTAAACTTTATTATTTATATGATAAATCTGGTCCAATTGTCTGTTCTATATGTAAATGACTTAATTCTTGCAGGCAGTTATGACAAACTTGTTGGATGGTGTAAGGAGAAGTTAGTCAGTGGATTTGATATGAAAGGCATTGGCCTTATACATATTTTCTTGGTCTCAAGAATTGGTAGGGTGTAGGCGAAGTCTTCCTTGAGCAAGGGAAGTAAACATAGAGATTCTAAAAAGAATTCAATTGTTGGATTACAAACCCTTGGCTACTCCTGTGGTGGCAAATATGAAATTGTTTGTTGATTTAGATTCAACTTTGGTAAATCCTTGTGTGTAAAGAATTTATTGGTTCCCTGATGTATCTTTGGGCCAATTCATGTTTGAACTTCATAGATTCATTAAATCATTGCCAAGCATGTGCTCAGATACTTGAAGGACACAGTTCATTATGGCATGAGGTATATGGGAGATAGTCGCATGGTTTGTTGATTCTGAATAGGCAAAAGAGGTTAATGCTAGGAAGAGCACTTATGATTTTGTTTCAATTTGGGCACATGTATGACTTCCTGGTTCAACAGGAAATAGGTGACAATTGCACTCAATTCAACAAAGGCAGAGTACATGGCAGCTTCCATTGTTAGTTGTGAAGCCAGATGGCTTCACAAGTTGATAGTAGTGTTGATCGATCAGATGTCCATATGGCTTCAAGTGTTGATAGAAGATTTGAACAATCAAATGTTGGAGCTCACTATTGTTTACTATGACAATTAGAGTTGCATCAACCTCTTTGAGAATGCAATGTTTCATGATTGCTCTAAGCATAATGGCATCCGATACCATTCTCTAAAAGACAAAGTTCAAAAGAGAGCAATGGTTCTTGAGTCTGTTCCTTCAAATTTGAAGGTGGCAAACATTTTGACCAAGGCCCTGGCTAAGGAAAAGTTCAAGTTGTTGAGGATGAGGCTTGGGTAGGTAGAAAAAATCTTCCTCCAAAATTTTTTTACCTGTTGCACTACATGTGATTCTCCTTCAATGAGTGGGCATACTCAATGGAACCATACAACTTCTTTCCCTGTGAAGCATGTATAAAAATAACCAAGCATGGCAACAGATCAAAAAACACACAATAAGCATGCACATAATAAGAGCCGATATTTACCTTGGAAATCCTTTACCAAGAAATCAAGCACCCAAGCTATATATATCTTTATTAACCTTTGGCCAATTTAACCAAGCCGACCAAAGAACAGGTTGTAGAACAGATTGTATGAGGCACTTTACAATGGAGACAACAAGCATTTAAATACGCTTCATCATGTAGAATACCAAGGGTCACCTAATACCATGGACCCAACAAAATACATGTTAATCTAATTACTGTTTGATCAAGTCTAGGTTAACTTAACATTCCCTCCTTTAAACTTGACTTGGGGTAAACACCTACTCCCCTCAAAGTTTATAACCAGGTATCACCAAGTAATTATTTATTAAGTACTTCATTTTGCGTCTTTAATGCTAAAAGCAAACAAAGTATCTTAAGCAATATACCTCTAATGTTTAACACGAGCATTGTCAAAGTTTTCTTTAAAGTCAAAAGTATACCAAAGGCAATCAAACCCTGTGATTACACTTTCAATTCAAACATTAGCTATAGGAGCTCAACCTATTTGCAATAGTGCACTCTTTACTCAATTCTAGTGCTTTAGTCTTCTATCCACCACACATATACATTGACTTTCGCACAATCCACCCAAATCTGTAACGGATAACGGATCTGTAAGGCACCTTCATGCAAATCTACTGTGGTGATTTCCATATCTTAAGGCTTATATATTTAAGCATATCTCCTATTGGCAATGTTACTACATGCACTCTAGCAATATCTCCTATTGGCAATGTTACTACATACACTCTAGCAATAAAACAAAATTTGTATGATAACCATTCCATCAAACATTAGCTATAATTACCCTGTAATTACACTTTCAATTCAAACATTAGCTATAGGAGCACAACCTATTTGCAATAGTGCACTCTTTACTCAATTCTAGTGCTCTAGTCTTCTATCCACCACACATATACATTGAATTTCGCACAATCCACCCAAATCTGTAATGGATAACACACCTTCATGCAAATCTACTGTGGCGATTTCCATGCCTTATATATTTAAGCATATCTCCTATTGGCAATGTTACTACATACACTCTACTTCTAGCAATAAAACAAAATTTGTATGATAACCATGCCATCAAAATGAACTAGCTTCTCTAGAAAACAAGCAAACTAATTGATGCCTTGTTGCAATAATCATTTCAAAGCAAACAACCCTCTATGGCACAAGGTTTAAACTTAGGACTCAAAGACTAGGGTATGCCAAGCATCCCAGCCGCAAATCATTCATCTTTAGGAACATGTCAAACTAATCGATGCCTTGTTGCAATGATCATTCCAAAGTGTAATGGCCCTACATGGGATTTTGGAGAAAAGTGCAATTCAGGCAATTTTTGAGCTCTCCTAGTCAAGACTGGAGGGGGTTCCAATTGACCCCAAATGGTCCCGAATTTGAAATGTACTGGATATGGTGAGCCTTACAACATCCCAACATGGTCTACGGACATTTTGGATCAGAATTTAGGCCTATGCATCTTGGTTTGGGGCTAAGGAGAAACAATGCAAATTTACTAGGAAATTGTGTTCAAATCCCCTCAAGGGTGAAGGCCAATCTAGCTCTCCAACTCAAGTATGGCCCTCCCAAATTTAATAACAGAGTATGGGAATGAGTATATCAGACATCAATGGATGTCCTTAATCATGGTTATTAAGTTTTTCAAACAGATTATGATTTGCAACATCTGTAGGATAACTTTCATGGAAATTGCTTAAGGGAAATTGCATTACTAGCTCGACTTTGACACATGAAAAGTATAATATATGGTTCTGAGAGTAATATGAAACATGGTGGTAATATATAGAATACAAATGTCTTTCCCAAAGGTATAAAACTCAGAGGAAAACCCTCATACAAATCTGATACAAGACTCCTTCAAGATTGAAGCCAAAGTCATGGAAACTAGTGACTTAATGGCGTGGGAATGCAAGCTTTTCACACATGGGTTTCTTGGATTTAGAGCCACAGAGAATATGGAAATGAAATTACAGAGTAATACATCATATATGGTTGTCACAACATCATCAAACTCAGAGAAGATCCCTCATACAAATCTGGTATAAAACTACTTCAGGATTGAAGCCAAATCCATGAAAACTAGTTATTCAAGAGCATGGGAATGTGAGCGTTTCACACTGGAGTTTCTTGAATTTCAAGCTACAGAGCATATGGTCATGAAATTACAGAGTTATAAATCATTTGTGACTGCCCCATCATCATCAAACTTATATAAAATTCTTCATACAAATATGATATACAACTCTTTCCAAAATGGAATCCAAATACATGAAAACTAGTCATTCAAGAGCATGGGAATGCAAGCCTTTCTTACATGGATTTCTGATATTTCGACTTACAGAGCGTATGGACAAAAGATTACAGAGCCATACATCATATACCCAAGCTTGGGCACCAAATATCATCCGCAAAGTGCAAGCACTACTCCAACAAGTGCGTCGTCAACATGAGAGTGTGGGGGAATGGAGAAGAACGAATGAGAGAATAGGGAGATAGATGAGAATTCGACTGTATGGACCTTCAACCTGCAAAAAAAAATCCTTCATTAACCTCCAATGAGAGATCTAAATGGCCTCTCAATCAACTAACTTGGAAAGGAATCCAACTCCCTCAAAATTGGTTCACAAGAGGGAAAGTGAACACTCATCGTGCAATGGACAAGCAAAAGCTCTCCAAAATGCCAAAGGCCAATTAACAAATGATCAGAAGCTATTCTCCTTCCTCATGACATCCTTTTATTAACTTCATGAGGCCCCCTAAGGCCGAATTTCCCTCCATGGGATTCCTCCAACTCATCTTAGTGGTTTAGTAACTCTCATGACACTTGTCTTCCTCTTCATGCTCCCATTCTTTCCTCGATTCGAATGGTTGCCTCTAACTTCCAAATTCGACCTCTTGGTGGCTATTTTTAGCCCCGTCATGTCAAATTTGTCATATTTGTCATACTTGTCATAGAATCTTTCAACATTTGTTGTCATAGAATCTTTCTTAGCATTTATCATTTATGTGACCTATTTAAATGTTAATATGGTAAACTAAAGTCCTTTTGGGTCCCATAGCCCCTTATTAAAAAATTTATGTCTCCATGTCAACCTAGGGAACTAATAGGTTGGTGGACATTATTTACAAGTAGTCTTATATGGAAATTATTTAATTGGGGACATGACACAAAGCAAACAACCCTCTATGGCACAAGGTTTAAACATAGGACTCAAAGACTAGCGCATACCAAACATCCCCAACCGCAAATCATTCATCTTTAGAAACATGTGTTTCTTCACGCATCTTGCCACTAATTTTCATAATAACTAGCATGGTCTCATCCTCCAACATAAATCAGAATGAATGGACAACTTCACGTAGCCATAAGATGAGTCGCTCAATCATATATTAACCCAACACCGGATTGTGATCTTCTACCATAACATCTTACTTGAGTTCCACTCGTCTATTCAAAGCAGACAAGTCACAGCACTTGAGCATTCTCTTTGAAGACCTAGTGATTTAATAAGGGCAATCCATTGTACTGCAGACACACATCCATGTATTCACTCACAACTTCACGTAGCCATAAGATGAGTCGCTCAATCACATATTAACCCAACACCTGAATGCAATCTTCTACAATAACATCTTACTCGACTTCCACTAGTCAATTCAAAGCAGACAAGTCACAGCACTTGAGCATTCTCTTTGACAACCTAGTGATTTAATAAGGGCAATCCATTCTACTGCTGACACACCTCCATGTATTCACTCACATCAAAACCAACCACACCTCATGTTGCACTAATCAACCCTCCTTGTATTCACTCACACTAAAACCAATCACACCTCATGTTGCACTAATCAACCCTCCAAGTATTCACTCACACCAAAACCAACCACACCTCATGTTGCATTGATCAACCTTTTATCAACTCAAGCAAGAAAAAAATAAAAGGAAAATACATTAGCAGACATCTACATGCTAACCAATGACAGTCATCACATTGTTGTCAAGCATGAATGAGACCCACTATCTCCAAGTAACCAAGATGTCACACAAACATATCACTAGACAACACATTCAACCAATCCAAGGCACGTGCATTTCACAGAGATCATAAACAACCTCGACACACAATAAGCATGTGCATTTCATAGAGATCATAAGAAACCCCAACATACAATAAAAATGCACATATTAAGAGCCAATATTTACCCTCGAATCCCTTTAACAGAAAAACAAACACCCAATATGCCAATCCAACCGAGTAACATAATCTAATTACTGTTTGACCGAATCAACTTTTCAGTTGAGAAAGGCAAAGACATTATTTTTATCTTTAGGAAGCAAAGACCAAATGAGGCACTTTACAATGGAGACAACAATCCTTTGAATAGGTTTCATCATGTAGATTACCATGGGTCACCCAATACCATGGGCCCACAAACCAACAACAATAACCCCATCATTGACCAAATAAATGTAATACTTTACAGTGGAGACAACAATCCTTTGAATAGGCTTCATCATGTAGAATACCATGGGTCACCCAATACCATGGGCCTACAAACCAACAACAATAAACCCATCAGTGACCGAGTCAACTTTTCAGTTGAGGAAGGCAATGGCCTTATTTTTATCTTTAGGAGTTTTTGTTCTAAGCTTAGTTCTAAGCTTAGTTATAGTGCCAGATGTAGCATAGGCAAGATACTCATGCATGCTTAGGTGCACTATTCTAGGCAGGGATTAGGGTTAGGGTTTTTTCTCTAACCTAGGCATGTGATAGGGATGGTCTATAACCTTTATCAGCCCTGACAATTAGAAGAAGCCTCTATGAAGCACAGCATAAGCTATATGCATACGTAGCAGAGGCACATGCATGCATGTGCCATATTTAGCATGCTAGAACGACAAGGTGATGGTCTATAATCTTTATAAGCCCTGGCAATTAGAACAAGCCTCTATGAAGGAAGGTGCTTTTCAGTTAAGGAAGGGAGTTGTTCTTAACTAAGATAAAGTGCATGGCATAGGTAAGTGCCAGATTTAGCCCAGGCGACGTTTCCTAGTTCTTTTATAAAAGAAAGGCTACTTACAGTGGAGTTTTGAGCTACTTACATTATGATTCTTTCTTTTCAGAGTAATTAGAAAGTGATGTGTTTGCTGTTCATGTTTTCAGACTTATGTGTTTGAAGATCTAGTAATGGATGTGATTGAGTGCTGCAGTTTTGTGTTTGCTGTTCTTATTTTCAGACTTGTGTGTTTGAAGATCTAGTATTCTTTATCTGCTGTTTTGATAGGTTAATCAGCAATCAGACTCCTAGATTAGGGTTTAGTCTTTAGAAGTGCAGATTTGCTTACCATGTACTGAAAATCAGCAGTAACCACATATCAATGAACCTAACCACATTGCCACCTAATATTGTAGGATTTTAAAAATTGGGAGGTCCACATGTTATGTGTAGTTATGAATGGTCCCAAAGACACAAGGCCTTGTATGGGCATCAAGGATATTGCGGTTAGTGTATTTTTAGTGTAACGATTGATAATTTGTGCATTTCTTGAAGGTACCTCCATCATTTATTACACTTGTATTTATTGAAGGTATTTCCTTCATCATTTGTTACACTTGTGAAATTCCTGCACAAATCTGCAATTTATACTCCCACGATCATTGCTATATGGGCCTCGATAACATGGGGAAAATGTAAGTCCTCATAGCAACAAAATTTTGATGCTACAGCTACAAAGTAGTAGATGAGAATATACGCAGTTTGAAGATGACATCTCTACAGAAATCCTCCTTGTACTCCCACAATCATTGCTATATATGCCTCTTTGATAACATGGGAAAATTGTAATTCTGCCTATTTCTTAGCCTTGGTGCTATTAACTCTGAGAATCTGAAGTAATCAATGAAAGACAAGGATCAAGTAGTTTGAAGGTCAGCTTTATAAAAGTCTACCAGCTTTATACTTTTGGAATGTGGAAAAGCAACACAACAGTTCATAGCAAGGTGTCTGTTACACTGCACTTGTACCCAGCGCACCTTCAAGTGTACCCCAGATAGAGAGGACCAGTTTTTCGACCATGAGGGGTGTTATTGAGCGATGGCAGTCATGACTGGACCCTTTGGTCCTCCTTTAAGGGTACTATGGCTTAATGGCATTGCTGACTGCCCTTTTAAAGAGGTTTTTAACCTTAGGGTTGGTGTCCAAGGCCCCTAAAGGTTGACTACTAGGTCTCATGGCTCCATTCCCTTCTTGCACGCTCCAGTGGCCTCTGCTTCAACCACGAGACACTACTCTTCAGTTGCGGCCACTTCATACACCCTCTTGGCCCTTCAGTCAGTGGGTCCTTGCTCTCCCTGACCTTCTTTCCTTAGAGGAAGGCATCCTCCATGCCAAGTCATTTCCATACTTTGAGGAGGGCGTTGAGGGATTTTACAATATTCTAGAGGTTAGATGGGGCATAACACCCCGCTCCGGCCTTTCGTTCGGAGCGATTCGCTTATTTGAGCGTGTTTGGCACCTAGGGATGCAAATACCCCAGGTAGCCTACCTTAGTCTATATTTTATTATTATTTTCTTTTAATTTTAAGTTGACATTTAATAATTATGAATTTACTTGTTTTAAGGCATGTCGGCCTGGATTTTATTTGCAAAAGTGAGTGTGAGATCTTATAAATAGATCTCCTCAAATTCATTTTAAATGAGAACTGACGGGATAATACACTATGCATCTGTTCTACCCTACCTAGGGTTTTCTATGGACTGATGTGCCTCTCTTGAGGAAAGAAGTTTTCTGGTTACGCAAGTTGTTCTTGGTTTTCTTTGGTGAAATTCTTTGCAAGCTGATATTCTGATTTGTTGGATAAACATGAGCACATTGAGGTCTGGCTTCTTATCTCTTTGTTTGATTGCTGGTTTTTAGTGCATGTTCTTGACTAAGTGGTTTCGTGCTGCATTTCCTCCTAGGACAGGCCAATTCCAGCCTTCTTGTCACCTTAGCAAGTAGAGAGACGGCTTCTTGTGAGAGTCCTCTGGGTTTTTCCTTAGCTCTTCTAAGATAGTTGTTGATCTACGATTCCTTCCTCTCTAGGTAGGTCATCCTCCCTAGATGCCCTAGGTTAGGTAGGGCTCGTGCTAGGGTTTACCTTAGGTTTTCACACTTCTTCCTACAAAATACAATCTAGGGTTAGTTTCTTAGAGTAGTCTTAAGTTAGCCCAGCTTACTTTTCGATTAATATTTAGTTCAAGTTAGTGTTAGATTAGGTTTTTCGCCTTAGTTAGTTTAGGTTAGTTGTTACTAGTTAGGTCACTTTCTAGGTAAGTTCTTTTTAGGACAGGGTTAAATCTACCTTCCAAACCCTTGCTAGCCCCGACGCTTTTCCTAGCCTCACATTTCGAGTCTTCACCCTTTACTCCCACGTAGCCTTCCACGCAACCCCCATACTCTCGTTGCCTCTCTATACAGCCTACATCCGCTCGCAGCTACCTAAGGCCTCCATCCCTCCTCCTTTACCATCCACCTTCTAACACCCCTTCTCCACCTTTGTTGCCAGCGCCCGCCGATCATCTCTTCCTCTTCTTCACGTGCTTATCCTCGGGTTCGTTGCTGCTGACTGCGGCATCCTCTTCTTCCTCTCCTGCAGCCTTTCCCCCCCCCCCCCTCCATCACTCTAAACCTTCGCGCTCTCCGTTCAACCTACGTCTACCTTTTCCTATCCCTGCCCTAGTGCAGACCTATGGTAACCTCCACCCGCAGCCTACCCTAACACCTGCTGCTATCCTCTCCTTCACTATCACTGAGCCGCTTTTTAAGCTCCTCGACTACTCTTCCTCCTCTCTGCTCGCATCCACCCACAGCTCCTCCTCCTTACCCGAACCCAATGGTGGGCGGCCATCCAACGTGCGCTCTGCATAAACACCAATACAAACTTGAAGATAGATGGATTATCGTCATGACTTTAATGTTGCTATGGTTTAAAATAAGGTTATTGTTATTGCTGCTGTAAAACTGGTTGTGCATAATGATCATAATTGCACTCACTGCTTACATACATTGTCAATTTGTTATTGAATTTCGTTTAGGAGTGTCATTACTTCAATGTTGTATTGCGATGGAAGGAAATCTTTGGTGAACTAACTTATGTGTGTATATATATAGTTCAACAAATTATGTGAATGCAAAGGGCTAATTATATTGCATGTTAATATAGGTTAATATACATCTCCATAAGTATTTTATATTGATATTTGATAAATGCTCATGGTAACTCTAAATAATACTTGTGGGTAACATTTGTTTGACCTTGCACATTGCCAAATAATCAATTCTTAATGACACATGGCATGATATTGTTTACTCAATTATCATTGGATTAATTTAACACGTGCACTTGAATATTGAATCTCTTAATGCTATGGTTGTGAATGATAACTTATTGCTATTGTTGCCAATACTACTGCATTTATCAAGATATGCACACGAAATCGAGTTGTTAATAAGGTATAGGATCATGATGACTAAGTCAACCATGATTCTTTATGGGTTACTGCAACATTAATACTTGTCATACACCACTTAAACTGCTTAATACCGACATACATATGCTTGTTGTTATAATTAGTGTTGCAAGAGGTCTTTTTGTTATTGATGAATTACACCCTACCTTTGTTTCATCAGTATATTGATTTTCTCACAACTTTTAGACTCCATTAGGCACTAATCTTAAACCTCAACAAAGAATACTTTGTTTAAGTGTCTTTGCAGGGTCTAAGGGCTCTTCCCTAGGAGGCTTAGGCTTCCAAAGCAGTTAGGGATAAGTAACTAAGGTGACAGTGGTCACTTGTCTCGCATATGCTTACCGACGACTTGGACTACAATTTCAACTAGTAACATTTTGGCGCCATTGTCAGGGACCTCAAACTTGTTGAGGTGACACACACCTTGGCAAGAACGACATCCGATAAGAAAAAATTGAGGTAAGTCATTCTGGGTATTTTGAAAATATTATTGATCAAGTAGTTTGAAGGTGAGCTTTATAAATGTTTACCAGTTTTATACTTTTGGAATGTGGAAAAGCAACACAACAGTTCATGGCAAGGTGTCCGTTATGCTGCACTTGTTCCCAGCGCACCTTCAGGTGTACCCCAGGGAGAGAGGACCATTTTTTCGACCAAGAGGGGTGTTATTGAGCGATGGTGGTCACAGTTGGACCCTCTGGTCCTCCTTTAAGGGTACTATGGCTTAATGGCATTGCTAACTGCCCTTTTAAAGAGGTTTTTAACCTCAGGGTTGGTGTCTAGGGCCCCTAGAGGTTGACTACTGGGTCTCATGGCTCCATTCCCTTCTTGTGTGCTGCAGTGGCCTCTGCTTCAGCCACGAGACACTAGTCGTTAATTGCGGCGACTTCATACACCATCTTGGCCTTCTTTCCTCAGAGGAAGGCATCCTCCACGCCAACTCGTTTCCATGCTCTGAGGAGGGTGTTGCAGGATTTTACAATATTCTAGGGGTTAGATGGGGCATAACGCCCTCCCTCCAACCCGCTCCAGCCTTTCGTTCGAAGCGAACGCTTATTTGAGCGTGTTTTGGCACCTAGGGATGCAAATACCCCAGGCAGCCTACCTTAGTCTATATTTTATTATTATTTTCTTTTTATTTTAAGTTGACATTCAATAATTATGAATTTACTTGTTTTAAGGAATGTCGACCTGGGCTTTTTTTGTAAAAGTGAGTGTGAGATCTTATAAATAGATCTCCTCACTTTCATTTCAAATGAGAACTTACGGGATAATACACTATGCATTTGTTCTACCCTACCTAGGGTTTTCTGTGGAGTGATGTGCCTCTCTTGAGGAAGGAAGTTTTCTGGTTACGCAAGTTGTTCTTGGTTTTCTTTGGTGAAATTCTTTGCAAAATGATGTTTTGATTTGTTGGATAAACACGAGCACATTGAGGTCTGGCTTCTTGTCTCTTTGTTTGATTGTTGGTTTTTAGTGCATGTTCCTGACTAAGTGGTTGCCCTGGTGCTGCATTTCCTCTTAGGACAGGCTAGTTCCATCCTTCTTGTCACCTTAGCAAGTAGAGCGACGTCTTCTTGTGAGAGTCCTCTGGGTTTTTCCTTAGTTCTTCTAGGATAGTTGTTGACCTATGATTCCTTCCTCTATGGGTAGGTCATCCTCCCTAGATGCCCTAGGTTAGGTAGGGCTCGTGCTAGGGTTTTCCTAAGGTTTTCACACTTCTTCATACAAAATCCAATATAGGGTTAGTTTCTTAGAGTAGTCTTAGGTTATCCCAGCTTACTTTTCGGTTAGTATTTAATTCAAGTTAGTGTTAGATTAGGTTTTTCGCCTTAGTTAGTTTAGGTTAGTTGTTAGGTCACTTTCTAGGTAAGTTCTTTTTAGGACAGGGTTAATTAAGTCCACCTTCCAAACCCTCGCTAGCCCCGGCGCTTTTCCTAGCCTCAAATTTCGAGTGTTTGCCCTTCACTCCCACGCAGCCTTCCACGCGACCCCCATACTCTCACTGCCTCTCTATACAGCCTACGTCCGCTCGCAACTACCTTGGGCCTTCGTCCCTCGGCCTTTACCATCCACCTTCTAACACCCTTCTCCACCTTCGCTGCCAACGCCCGCCGATCATCTCTTCCTCTTCTTCGCATGCTTATCCTCGAGTTCGCTGCTGTTAACTGCAGCATCCTCTTCTTCCTCTCCCGCAGCCTTTCCCCCCCCCCCCCCCCCCCCCCCCCCCCCCCCCCCCCCCCCCCCCCCCCCCCCCCCCCCCNCCACCCGCAGCCTACCCTAGCACCTGCTGATTTCCTCTCCTTCACTATCGTTGAGCCGCTTTTTAAGATCCTCAACTACTCTTCCTCCTCTCCGCTCGCATCCACCCACGGCTCCTCCTCCTTACCCGAACCGAGTGGTGCGCGGCCATCCAATGTGTGCTCTGCATAAACGCCAATACAAACACTAAGATAGATGGATTAGCGTGATGACGTTTAATGTTGCTATGGTTTAAAATAAGGTTACTATTATTGCTACTATAAAACTGAACTTATGGGATAAATCACTATGCACTTGTTTAACCCTTCTTAGGGTTTCTTTGGATGAATGCGCTCTTGGTGAGGATGTTTTCTGGTTAATGCAAGTTATTTTTCTGGTAATTCTTTGGTGAATCTCTACTTTGGTGATGCTTAGATTTGTTAAAAGAACACAAGCACAAGGAGGTCAGGCTTCTTACCTTTTTGTTGGATGTTGGTGGATGTGCACATCTGAGTCTTAGTAGTTGCCTTAGAGCTGCACTTTGCCCTAGAATAGGCCTTTACCTTCCTTTTGTCAACATAGCAAACACCGACACGTCTCCTTGTGAGGGTTTCCTAGGGTTTCAGCTCCATTTTCCTAGGCTAGTTGCTTAATCTAGGACCGTTCCTCACTAGGCTAGCCATTCTCCCTCAGAAACCCTAGGTTAGGTTGGGCTTGTGCTAGGGTTTCCCTAGGTTTTCACTACATTTTCTCTCACAAACCTAGTCTAGAGTTAGATGTTAGAATAATTTAGGAGTTAGTGCATGTCTGACACTCCTCCCTCAATCTGTGGGCTTTGTGATCTTCTCTGGGGATTAGCTACCCCTGGTTAAGACACCTTAGTACCCGATCTTGGTGGCACATGGAGTGTGAGATAAAAGCATTAATAATTCTCTCTATTTATGATGATGTACTTTGAGTGGGGATGAAGGACCACTATGACCACTTGTTTTGACCACAGGGAACCAATCTAGCACTAGGGGACTCAACCTTGAGTTAAGTAACCATTCTGTTGAATGGAGACATCTAGTCAGGGACCAGGATGTGGAACCAATCTAGCACTGGGGGACTCAGCCAAGAGCTGAGTGACCATTCTGTTGAATGGAGACATCTGGTCAGGGACCAAGATGTGGAACCAGTCTAGCACTGGGGGACTCGGCCTAGAGCTGAGTAACCATTATGTTGAATGGAGACATCTGGTCAAGGACCAAGATGTAGAACCAGTCCAGTACTGGGGGACTCATCCTAGAGCTGAGTAGCCATTCTTTGAATGGAGGCACCTGGTCAGTTACCAGGAATTTAACCTAGTCCGAGACTAAGGACTCAACCCGAGGCTGAGGGCCATTCTCCGGGAAAATGGAGGCACTTGGTCTGTTACCAAGTATTTGACCTTGGGTGAAATTATGCACCCTATGGCTGAGGCACCTAGTATGTTACCAAGATAACACTATAAGCCCTAGACCAGGTCTGGGCATGTGTGACACTCCTCCCTCGATCTGTGGGCTTTATGATCTTCTCCATGGATTAGTTACCCCTGGTTAAGACATCTTAGTACCCGATCTTGGTGGCACATGGAGTGTGAGATAAAAGCATTAGTAGTTCTCTCTATTTATGATGACGTACTTTGAGTGGGGATGAAGGACCACTATGACCACTTGTTTTGACCACAGGGCACCTGGTAAAGGCTAAGAGGTAAAAGGTAAAATACATAAGGACCTTTGGACCACAAGACACTTGAAAAAGGCTAAAGTCAAAAATACATAAGGACCTTTGGACCATAGGGCACTTGAAGAAGGCTTAAAGGCAAAAGTCAAAGATACATAAAATACTTGGAAAAGACTAAAAGGTAAAAGTCAAAAATACATAAGTACCCTTGGACCACCAAAAAGTCAAAGTGAAAATACATAAAAGGTCCTAAGTACCTTAAAGATAAAAGTCAAAGGTAAAAGAATAAAATATAATTATTTTGTTATTTTGAGTTTTTGGTCCACATCCAGGTGAATCAAAGGATATAAAAGAAGATCAATCCATTTCATTATAACACACTTGCTCATAATACTACTGTTGCTCTTCGTTGGTTTTTAAGGACAAGAAAGTTCTTGTGGTTATGCCCTAGCATGGAGGCTTCTAGCTAGGGCATCCACTCTTGTTCAAAGAAACCCTAAGCTAGGGTTTCATCCTTGGAGATCATCTACCTTTGCTTCAACCTAACCCTAAGCTAGGGTTTTATCCATCCACGGTAAGCAGCAGCAGTGATCTTCTTCTATCCACGGCTAAGAGGAAGAGCAAAGCTAGGGCATTGACAGTCATACCCTAAGACTAGGGTTTACTCTTCAAGAATTGGGTTAGGGCACTACCCTAACCCTTACGGCAGTCTACTACTCTAAACTGGCCACCCTTAAACTACCCACAGAGTTTACGGGCATACTCTCTCTCTTCTCGAGTAGCAAAATAAGACTGTGGGTAGTCTAAACAGGTTTCGGGTAGCTCACAAATATCTCGGGCAGCAGAGGGAGGTTCGAGCAGTAGTCCTGAAGGTTCAAACAGCTGCATTCTACTTACGGGCAGCTTGTAGACTGTGGGCAGGTTCACTCTAACCCTCGGCAGCCCTCTTCTACCCTCCGACAGCCTCAATTCAACCTCGGGCAGCTATGTTCCACCTTCAGGCGACTCCAACAGGGCTCGAGCAGCTCTGACTCACGTCTGAACAGGCTCGGGCAGCATCACAGCAAGCTCTGGCAATTTGGGCAGGTGTTTGCAGGGCTCGAGCAGCTCAGTACAGAGCTCGAGCAAGACGAAGCAGATCTCGGGCAGGCTGACAGGATCACGGGCATGCTGACAGGATCACTGGCAGGCTGACCGAGATCACGAGCAGGCTGACAGGGATCTCGGGCAGGTAGATAAGCTCAGGCGGGATCCAAGCAAGCAGAACAGGGTTCCGAGCAGCAGCTGAGTATTCCGGGCAGCAAAGAAAAGTTTCGAGCAGCCATTCTAGAATTTTTGGTCAACTGGGTAAATTTTTGGTTAGCAAAGAAAAGTTTCTAATTTGACTTATTATAGAAAATCCATTTTTGTGGATCTTTTATATGTAGTACAAACCCATTAGGGTTTGGGAATTTTTGAGAATCTCAATCATCTCACTGAAGAGATGAATTACTAATGCTTTCGGGGTTTTTGTCCTTTAAAGGTTTCCCTAGCGAAAAACTCATGTGTTCAATGTCTCTGATGTTCTTGTTGTGTTGATCTATCTACTGCACTTGTCTTTTGTTATCTTAGAGTCTGCAAAAATTTTAAAGTATTCATGCTAATTCTAAAATTCAACACCACTCGGGCTCGCAACAGCCTATTCCTACCTCCTCACACTTTCGTCGGTCGCTAACCTCCCTCCGCAGTCTTTCCCGTAGTGTTCCCTTACTCCTGCTCCTTCCTCCTCCACGCAGCTAGCTCCAGCCTGCTCCTTCCTCCTCACACTTACACCATCCGCGATACGCTCTGTCTCCATTCGTGGCCTTACCAGCCCTCGCTGCTATCCTCTCCCCGTCGCTGCGATACAGCAGCCTCCCTTCTACTCATTTCTTCCCTCACTCCCTCCACGTCCTCCCTTCTACCTCATTTCTTCCCTCACTACCTCCACGTCGCGGACTTTACCCAAATGCATCAAATGCATCTCTCCCGGCCTGCGACCAATCAGCTAGGTTTAGTAATTTGTTTTTCAAACTGAGGTTCGTATTTATTAAATGCATTAACATTTTACATGAACATTGTGCTGTCTTTGGTTAAATTTGCATGTTACATTAATAGTATGTTAAATATCCATTAATGTAACCTATATTCAGTTTAATTTATTTACATCATATACTGCAGTATAGTGTTTGCACCACCGCCGATAGACTAGACTGATAGCCTGCGATTACACATAATTCCAGAGATTTTAATGTTTCCTTCGTTGTTTTAAATATTTGCTAGCTCGAATGGGATGTGAAAGAATGATTGCCAATGCCATTTATTAATACGATATGTTTTAGTACATGCCCTTATAGTTAAATGCTGAATATAAATCTGATATATCTTAACTCGTGGAAAATATTGTGAGATTTTACGTTACAGGTGAAGGGGTTGTTAATTAGTCACTGTACTTGCCACTGAAAACATACATGCTGTGCCTACTACCTAATGCTATATTCCTGACTACTTATGCTTGATCGATAATTGCTTTTATTTAATTAGTCACTGTACTTGTTGTGCCTACTACCTAATGCTATATTCCTGACTACTTATGCTTGATCGATAATTGCTTTTATATGCTGGATACTCGTGGATAATGCTTGTTTACAACATTGCGCCTTGGAAAGTGATTGGTTATTAAGTAAGTGATACTTAGTGTGATGTTGTTTGCTCACTTGGAAATGGATGAATTGCATTATTGAAGTATGCCTCATACACATAATTAACACACGTTTTCACTCTCACATTTGACCTCGATAAGGCACTGGTCACTGATGCCCTCGAAAGAAAACAATTTGGTGTTTTAGTGTCTTTTGCAGGATCAGGATAGAAGTTGGGGGCTACTGACTAAGGTGACAGTGATCACTCCTCCCTCATAGGCTTACCGGAGGGCAAGACTGCCATTTCAACTGGTAACAGTGTCCAAAAAAAGTTACTTGGGTTCTGAGCCAGCTGCAAATCACAATATTTACGGGTTGGTTTGGGGGTTAAATTTGCTGAAATTTGAAAAATATCTAAAAAGTTTACTAAACATCGAACTGATAAATAATAATGGGCCAAGAATATACCATTTAAACACTTTTTTAACCCAACCATCATGAATGAATATTTTCTTGGAGGTTGTGATCAGATTGACGATGGGCCCCAAGTTTTGTTACAAGTAAGTCATGAGCAATTTGCAAGGTCAATCATTTAGCTACATCAAAACATGTCTACGGTGGGTTGAAACAGAGCAGAGATATAAATCAATCTGCATTGAACCTAAATTTAAATAATAAATGCAGCCTATCATCTCCATCTCGGAGGTTTATCGTTCCATTAACATAACAAGGATTTCAGTATCTATTACAAAAAAAAGTGTGGAACATATTCAAGGCCAAATTGTTGAGAAGGGTGGCTACTTATATAACAGGTTGACAGAACAGGAGAATCAGAAGTTCAGAACAAAAGCTCCAAACACCTGTTGAGCCCAAAAATTGGTCTGTTTTAGATACGGATATGAGATTTCCACCCTTAAACACGTGACAAATCCCACTATTCACTATCTAAATATTACGGACCATCACATATCCCATACAAAAGCCATTGTACCTATAGACAATCCTAGGACACCATAACTACTTTGCCTTGCCTATCAACATCGTTTGAACCATTTTTGGCTTGTGCATTAGCATCATTTGAGTCATTTTTGGCTTGTGGTGGTTACCTATGTATGTAATTATATGCAGCATATATCCCGCCGGTGGGATTTCGTTATACACCCATACCTACTCTGCTCACTTATATTTTGCATTTTGAAGGCATAGCAAGATAAATAAGAAAGAAAGAGGAAATCAAATAGCAATTAACAATTGAGAAGATGAGATACCTCTGGGCCATAGACATCAAAGTATGCAGTTTGAGCAGGTGGCCCCTTCT
Organism: Pseudotsuga menziesii; assembly: GCA_001517045.1. NCBI lineage: Eukaryota > Viridiplantae > Streptophyta > Pinopsida > Pinales > Pinaceae > Pseudotsuga > Pseudotsuga menziesii. The sequence continues at coordinate 701,830 of LPNX011231500.1, forward strand.
TCAAGTCGGCAGGTCCCATGGCAAGTATAATAATAATAAACAGGCTGAACTGAAATGAAGTTGGGATTTAAGAATTTGCCTTTCCACTTCCGCTTGATGAACTCCTTGGAGAAACACCTAGGAAGCAGCAGCCACGGGCTTCGAGCAAGGGCACACCAAAGAGAAGTGGACGGACTGTTGCCTTTTCTCTCCTCTATTTATTTATTCCCAATTTCGCCCTGCCCTGGAATTGGAAAAACGACATCCAACTGCTCATGCTCGGTTCCCGCATGCATACGGTTATCGAAGAACTTCAAAGCTCTTTCCATAATTTTAAATCATCTCGCTTAAAATAAAATCATTTCAATCTTTCTTTATTTTCCCTGAAGTAAATTGGTATTATATACTTATTTGAAAATTGGTATTATATTTATATTTATAATAATTATATACCTATTTATTAGTGGAGTGTTTCGATCTTTCTCTCTTTACCCTCTAAGTAAATTGTTATATTTATAATTATATACTTATTTATTAGTGGATTGTTTTCCTCTCTTCTTTTGCAATCTTAATATTTTCCAATTAGATAGGTTAATATTTTCCAATTATATATTCATTTTTGTTGGACATAATGGCCACATTGAGAGGGGGTGAATTACTGTGTGTGTAATTTATAAACTTTTTACCTTCTTTTAATTAATAAGAGTATATCAATCAAATGCATCAATTAAATCAACCAAGAGTCATAAGCACATTCATCACATCAAAAAAATACAAAAATATTTGGAATTTTGATATTTATTTATTGTACATGGAAGAAAACAATATTCTTGATTACAATTAGCACCAACTGACAAGAAGAGCTCCAACTCTATAACAGGACCCAACCTGGTTTTTTTAGCTCCAACTAAGAAGGATTTAAGGAGTCTAATACTCAAGTGTAAGATTCTTCTTGCAAGCAATCATATGGCTCTGTTGCACAACCAACCACTACTCTGCTCATCAATCCCTGCTCCTCACTGCTGCTCATCTCTACTGTTGGTCATCTGCTCATCATCCTCTGCTCATCCACCTCTGATCGTCCATCTATTGAATAATCGTCTCTGCTTATCATTATGCTCAAGAAGCCACATCAGTCATCTTCTTTACTTGTCATTTCATCATTATGTTGAAGGTATCATTGTCAATTGTCATCGGAATGTCTGCTCATGTTTTCTTCAAGCCACTTTCCACATTCACTAGGACTGCAACCTAGCACTAAGAGCTTCAACCTTGGATGGTTAAGCTTCTCTTCATGTCAACACTTGTCAACTTGTCAATTTCAACCTTGATTGGTTATTAGCTCTGAGTATTCATATATTACATCATTATGCATACATTAATATGTTTATCATTTCACTTGAACATACAAGTTGTCATACATACCACATATCACATCAATTCAGATTGTGTTTCACTTGCAGGCTGTGTACTTGGTTTGAGGAGGAACCCTACTCCATGACAAACCAGGATTATGTATGTATGCCTTTCAAACTGATCTTATGGTGTCTGCAACCCTTTATGTCTTCAAGATAAAGGTTGTCATTCATCAACCTTCAAGACTGTGTCATACTTCTTCAAAGCATTGTCAAAACACTGTCAAACATTAAAGCATCTGAACTATTAATCCTTCATTAGCAGCTTTGACTGTGTGTATGCTTTGGAAACAGCCAAACCTCAAATCATATGTCAAATTGGAACTGTGTATAAGGACTAATTAAAAGCTCTAAAAATTAGACTGTGTATAGTCTTCAAGTAGCAAAGCTTTAGGACTGTTAATCACTTCATAAGCTTGGGATTTAGGGAAGTCAACATCTTCCTTCAAGCTTGGATAATCTTGCAGACTGTTCAGACAATATCTCAACCACTTACAAACACATACTTATGCATATCTCTGTCAAAGAAACCCTAAACAAGTCACACTTTGGACTTCAACAGACTTTGGATGCCAACGAGTACTGGATCACTTATGAACTCTTTCCAATACTTTGAATTCTGCTTCAAGCTTTTCTCTTCCAAACTTCTTTCTATATCCTGAGATAGTTGGAGTATGATGTAACGGGATCAAAACTCACTAGGAAAACTTGGATTGTTTAGTCATTATTGAAAGAGGCAACAATACCATTGTCTAGCATCAAAACTTGAACTAAATAGTCATAAAAAAACTCGGACTGTATGCTGAGAAGGACTCCACCTAACCATCATCCAACACTTATCAAAAATTTGAATTGTGTTTTGACCCCAAAATCAATCACTATTGAGTGCTGAAAGGCATCCCTAAACACTGTCAAACTTGGGATGTTCAATCTCTGTTGTTGTTGCACCAATCATCACCAAGAGCCTACAAAAACATATGCTGCTACAAACCTACCTCACATTTGTTTGTTGTACACCTCAGATCTCCTTGCTGCTACAAAAATTCGGGCATGTTGAAGATAATAATAAAAAAAGATGTTGTTGTTGCCCCGAATTTCATTAGTTCACCATTTTTTTCTTGAGTTGAAATGTCTGTTGCTACTATGTATCAAACTAGTCTAAGATGGGACTGTTTCTCCTTTGTAAATATCGTGACCGAGTTGGGACTGTTCAATTCCACACTCCTCCACCATAGTCTGCTGCTACCACCGAAAATTCTTAGTCATAGTTGACTGCTCCTTCTCTACAAACTTCTTCCTCAGTCCCAAAAAATAATTTCAGGGATAAACAAAAAAAACAGACTTGTGTGGCTGCCTCATTGGACTGTACTTCAATGCCTCAGTGGACTACTTCACTACCTCAATGGCATACCCAAAATTCAGAGCTATCCGAAAAATCCACACTCAAAAAATGAAACTTTATGGGTTATTTATACTAGTTTTCCATTGGGTCGACCTGCCATGGTTTTGTTTTATTGTATTTTATTTTTATTTTGGTTTGAGGCCGACTTGTAGGGCCACCAAGGTAAGTTTATTTTATGTTTTAATTTGAAAATAACTTTTATTTATTTTGTTATTAGTTGCCCATTTTGTCTTACCATTTTAATGGTCAACATGTATGCTCCATGTTTGTCCACGATCCACTTAGGTCGCCACAAAAAGGTATGGGTATGTTGTATGTATTTTACCACATAATTAAAATTTCCACATTGTCAAATGGTTGCATCAAGCCATTAGGGCTTTCAATTTCATGTGTAAGAGTGGGCTCCACATCATCTTCTCCCCTCCTTCAAGTGCAAATGAGTGTGTCCAAGTGCCAGGTCTCCTCATGTACTCGGGACCATTTTCAAGACCTTATAACCACATCATTTCCTTCATCATGCCATCTAACCATGTCAAATGTAAGTAGTGGGTTCCGAGACTATACGAGGGGCATCCAGGTCTTCATTGTTATATTCTTAACATTAAGCTAGCATTATATTAGGATCTTTAACTGAGAGAATAACAAGCATAACAATCAAACACAAGAGACAATGAACACAGTGTTTTTCCTCGAGGAAACCATAAATGGACAAAACCCCGCAACTTCCTCAAAGATAGAATCAACACCAAAAGTAAAACCCCAAAATAGTAAGATGATCTCCCGACAGCAGTAGCCTCTTTCTTCCTAGCCCCAGTAACTTCTACTTCCTCAGCTATGCGCTACAATTGAGTGTGAGTGAGTGTGTGATAAATAGAGAGACTCACTGTCTATTTATACTAATTTTCGACTTGACAATAACCTACTAGGGCTGACTTCTCTAGGAGAGTCTAATAACCCTAGCGCCCCGGAACTGCGAGGACTTTAACCCTTGATCAATAGGAGGGTTACCCACCATGACTTGACATGACTTGTTTACATTATAGAACCTCCCGATAAGAACATCAGGACATGACATGACTTAAGTACATTACAGACACATCCTGAAATAAAACATCGAGGTACAATACATAAGATATACAGATGAATACATTCCGAAGTTACAAATACATTAACACTCCCTCTTAACTAGGAAGGTATTCTTGCGACACAATTTATCAGCACAAGTCTTCTTCTCTGTATCATCTAGATCATCATCGAGTCCTCGTCATCTTCAAGTCATCTTCATCTTCAAATCATATTCATCTTCAAGTTATCTTCATCTTCAAGTCATCTTCATCTTCGGATCTGGATCATCACTGGATTTGGATCATCACTGTTGGATCATCATGATTGGATCATCATCACAGGTGTTATCTCATGATTCTTCTCGTCACAGGAAGTTCTATAGAGCCAACCATTTTTCATGCTGGTTGTAGGCCTAGCCTCCATGTATGTCACGTGACCATGAGAGGAACACATCCAACACCATGTCAGAAAGGCACGCCCAACACTCACATCTGACCATGCGGGAACACATCCCACAACCCTGTCAGAAAGGCTCTGCACTTACATCTGACCATGGGGGGAACACATCCCGCAACCATGTCAGAAGGGATCTGCACTTACATTTGACCATGGGGGAACACATCTCGCAACCATGTCAGAAGAGCTCTGCACTTACATCTGACCATGGGGGGAACATATCTTGCAACCATGTCAGAAGGGCTCTGCACTTACATCTGACCATGAGGGGAGCACATCCCGCAACCATGTCAAAAGGGCTCTGCACTTACATCTGACCATGGGGGGAACACATCCCGCAACCATGTCAGAAGGGCTCTACACTTACATCTGACCATGGGGGGAACACATCTTGCAACCATGTCAGAAGGGATCTCAACCCTAGGTTGAGGATTCCTGGTAACTGACCAGGTGCCTCCATGTCAAAACCCCAAAATTACATAAAAATTTAAAATTTTGAAGATAACATAAAATGTCTGAATACACAGTTTACTAACTGTTAGCGGTTAGCAGAAAATGAAACAGTCTAACACTTAGTGTTAATCATTTTCATATTACGTTAACTAATATAGTTTTCATTTTCGTAATGTATATGAGATTGACCTGCACACAACTTTCTTTCAGTTTTACTAATAAGTTAACTTTTTGGCAAGTAGGTGAAACCTATATTTGAAAACTTGGGCTTACTTAGCATTTATGCTAACGCAGATGGAATGCTCGTTCTTACAAGTTTAACAAGTAACAATCGATCAAGTAAGGGTTAATTCATAAGTAGCAAAAAGTACATCTGTTGCATGTTAAATGCTAGTAAATAACTGACTATCTAAAAGCAAGCTCTGATGAGGTAAAGTAACTGTCTTTTATTTCATGAAAGTACTTCTATCAATCTGGATAGTAAAGATTTCCAATAGAGTACATGTTTATATTTTGTCTCTGACTTACTAGTTATGGAAATTATCAACGTGTTACTTGTATGTAAAAAAAAATGCTCACTAACAAGTTCTAAACTTATGTACTTACATCATCGCCTTGCTGCATGCACTATTGTAACAACATACATTACCATCTTATTTTATAATGTACCAATCTGATTGTTACTTGCATTCTGTAGGAATCTTACTGCCTGGAAATCTCTTTGACATTATAAGCTTGATCATTGTAATTAAATGCATCGTTTCATGATGGAATACTATCTAACATTACTTCATAAGTCTAAGTCATAGGTAAATATATTATCAGTGTCATTCCAATGATTATAGACTTTAAGCATGGTTTAATCCATTATAAATTTACTATTATCATGTTGCCTAGCTTATAACAAGTTAATGTTTATAATAACTATTATGGTAGATTTTTCTACCTAGAACTTATAATCATAAGTTTATCCTATGTGACATTAATATGACCAAGATTCTTACACTATGCTAAGAATAGGTTAACATAAACAATCACAAACTATCCTTGCCAAAGAATGATAGGGTTTATTATTATTGACAAGTCGAGTATGCAAACTATTATTTGAGAGAGCTTATACCAAGGTCGAGCCTTGTGGTAGTTTAAATGTCATGGTTTAAATACTTTTTACTCTTATAGTCAAACTTCATATATTATATCTACTCTAAACCATCGGTTATAAATAATAAAGTTTGAAATATCATATGTGCATATGTTATCGTCGTTTTGCAAGTATATAAATCAAATGATAAATGGAAAGGTCCTAAAGCATAATCGACATTGGGATTATCCATATGACAAAGTTGCTATAACCTTTCACTAGGGTCAACGTTGAGAAATCATCGTTAATCAAATACGCAAACCTCGAAGCTATCATACATTATGATAATGCTTTATGTGTTATCAATGGTGAAAAATATATACAAGCATACTCCATAGTTTTGTGCATGGTTTGTTTAAATCATTGTATTAATAATTGGATGATTGAACCGCAGATGGACTATGGACTCGACCCTTGCATGGTTAAAAGAATTGGAGGGCACGTGGTCGCCTCATGTCCATGCATTGGCGATATAAAAGTCTTGCAAACCCTATTTGCTTTGTCATTTGCCTCCAAAGTTCTCGCTGGCCTGCGGGCTGCACTGTATAGTTTCCATGGCTGCCATGAAAAGGTTGTCCCCTGCTTGCTTGCTCCAAGGATTTTATTTGACGTTGTTGTGGTTTCCATAACTCGGTCTTTGATTGCAAACCTTCTTAGTTGTGAACTTTACCATGCGAGTCTTTACTAGTTTTTGAGTTTGGTTCTCAGCCTGTCCATAGCTCAGTCCTGTTCTCCTCGTGTCATGTCACTACTTTGTAAAGCTAAGCCTCTTTGTCACTGTTTGTGCTTCACAGTCGTCGTAGGGTTTGGGGATTCTTGTGTGTGCATTACGCAACTGGTGACAGTCTCTTCGCTACTCGATACTATTTTATTTACAGGTAAAAATATCTCAGTTTTTATTGTGTAGACTCTGTCAAATTATGAACACCGTTAGCGTTTTTAAATTTTATTGAACTTAGCCCTGAACTAACGTTTGGTTAAATGCTTGTGCAGGAACCCGTGACAGTTCCAAGCTTTGGTGAAAGATAAATGACGACCGTCTTCAGTGGCTCGTGGCTCTAACTGGTAAGCCTTGAGTTCAAATGGGTTTCGCCCTACTTGTATTGAGGGTTATTGAAGGAGAACTCAGTGCTTGGAAGCCTGTTCGATCTCTTTGTTTAATAGGAGGTTTAATAAGTTGTTTTCCAGTTTAAAGTTATAAACCCTTGCTACGATGCTGGGTAAAACCGGCCTTGAGCTGCGTGATGCATTTTGGTTAAGTCTTTAGCCTTACAGCCTGTCAATGTAGTACATTTGGTTTTTAAGAAGGTTTTTAACTTCGAGCTCTGTCTCGTTTTTGCAATGGTTTTTGTACTCTTGTAAACTAAGATTCTGTGTAATTAGAGTCTTTCTTTCTTCAACTGTCAGTGAAGATAATTACTGTTTAAGTTATCTTTTGTAAATACTTATTGTCAATATGAGGACTGTAGATCAGTCGTAAGATTCTGTGTAATTAGAGTCTTTCTTTCTTCAACTGTCAATGAAGATAATTACTGTTTAAGTTATCTTTTGTAAGTACTTATTGTCAATATGAGGACTGTAGATCAGTCGTAATGTGGAATTTATAATATTAAACTTACTTGTCCAGAATATACAAGCTAGGGTTTACTGGAAATGAAACCCTTGTCTAAATATGTTCTTCAATTAATTAATACTTTAGTTCTCCTTCTTGTTACTTCGGTTTGGCTATTACAGATGTGTGGTGGTATTTTAACTTGGTAACTATAAACTTATCTTTGCTTGTTTATAAAAAATATTTGTTTAAGAAAAGACTGTAAACAGGCTATAGTATATGCTATAATCTTCTTGTAACGTTTATTTATATAATTATCAATGTAAATGGATTACAACTTAGATAAATTAATTTATAATAGATAAATAAATTGTTAGGGTTTCAACCGTGAAGTTTTTCCTTCACAGGTATAAGCCTGTCTGGTAAATGTAAAATAATTTCTAAATATGTAAATATTTAATTTTATATTAGTTATTGTTTATATTTACATTGTTTTTATTTACTAATCTGTCACATAGAATTTATTCAGAGTTCTCTAAAGGATAAAAAGTAAACTCTGTAACTCTGTTTACTCTTTATAAATTGAGGACTTTTAACATAACCCTATCTAGTTTATATTAAATATTAGTCTTAGATTTAGTTGATATTATTAGAAGATAAATTGTGTGGTTAGTAGCTTGTTTATATACTTAACTGTATGTAATCACTGTAACTCTAATGTAGTTTTACTGCTGCACTTCATTCAGTTTACTAAGTGAAAATAGTGAACACAAAATAAATCATAATACTGTTTTTCCTCCATAGTATTTAAAACATTGAAATAAAATTACTCTACTATCTATAGTTACACAATCCTATCTACCATTTTCATTCTCTTATTTACTTAAATTATCTATCTGTGCTAGAGTATGACCTGGTTTCCAAGTGTGGAAAAACACAGTTTAGAAATTTATTTACATTCTAACACATTGTTTTCTAAATCCATTTCATTTCTAAATAATTTAATAAAAAATACTAACTCAAACATTTCACAAACTGAACTATTAACATTCACCTAGCAATTAATTAAGATTTATTTAACTAGCACAGTAAAATAAAATAACTTAGAACATGTTGAGGACATATGACAACAAATTTAGGAGGTCATTCCTCCCTACCAATCTCCTAGAGAGCGCTCAAACAACGCTTCCTCAGGACCCCCGAGCCTGTTTTTAGTCTTATTGGCTGAGAACTGGTGGCAAATGCAAACAGTAGAACCCTCTGTCAACTGACTAGTTCAATACCTCAGTAAATACTCTACTCTCAACAGTATGATCTTCAGCTTAAAAGCTACACTAGATCAATCAGCATTTATCCCCTCAAACACTTTCCAAATTTCCCTTCCATTGAATTTCTCTAAAGTACATTCATTCAACGTGAATGATCACTTCTCTAGAATGAGCAGCCTCAGCTGTCTTCAATGGGAATTTTTATAAAGATTGCCTAGGTCTTTTGGGTCAGTTTTCATTAATTGAGCCACCTGCGCTGATTCCACTTTCTTGGGGAATCATGACCCCAAATGTAGGGAGGTTGCCACCTACAACAGTTGGAAGTGATTTGAGGATGCTGCCACATGTCAGTTTGCTCTCCACCCAGTCTCCCCCACCAATTTGACCAGTAAACACTCTTTTAACATCTCTCCTAAGTTGTTGTCTCCTCCTTTATTTATTTATAAATAAAATATTCAGAATTTACAATAAATATCCTTGACCCTACTGAGTCATCAATTACAACTTAGCATAAAATTTAACATATTGTCCTTAAATAATATCAAATTGTTTTTTGCAAAATTGGGGTATGTGACATACACACCCTCTTAAATTATAGCATTGTCCTCGATGTTATTTATTCTTCGTCCTCATAATTCCCCTGGAATAGAATTGGATATGCATCCCGCATATTACTTTCCAATTCCCAGGTGGCTTCCTCTGGACTAAGGTGCTTCCATTGCACTTTCACCTGACCAATGGTGTGGTTCCGAAGTGTGATCTCCCTCCGCCTGAGGATAAAATCCGGTTCCACCAGAAAATCTCCTTCTGGTTCCACCTATACATCATTCCAATTAACAACATGAGTAGCATCATGAACATATTTCTTTAATACAGAAATGTGAAAAACATTATGAACTCTTAAATTCGATGGTAATGCTAAGTAATAAGCTACCTGTCCAATCCTGGACAGTATTTAAGATGGACCACACTAACGAGGTGCTAGTTTTGCACAACTACCCAACCTCAAAGAACTATTTTTGGGTCTCACCTTGATGAACACATGTTCACTTACCTTAAACTCTTTTGGAGTTCTTTTAAGGTCTACTTGACTTTTTTGTCGATCTTGTGCAATTTTCAAATTACCTTGTACCTGCTTTACAATTTCTTCCATTTCTTTCAATAGTTCAGGACCTAATACTAATTTGTCCACCAGATTACTCCAAGAGATAGGAGTGTTACATTTCCTTCCATACAAGATTTCGAAAGGACTAAATCTGGCTGACGCTTGATAATTATTATTGTAGGCAAATTCTACCAGATGCAAATAATCCTCCCATTTACCTGGCTGGTCTTTTACATACATTCTTAGTAAATCTTCCAGTACTTGGTTTACTCTTTCAGTATGTCCATCAATTTGAGGATGGAACGAAGTACTAAAATTTAGTGTAGTGTTTAATCCTTTAAACAGAGATTTCCAAAAGTTACCTGTAAATTTAGGATCTCTATCTGAGATTATAGCTTTTGGTATCCCATGCAGTCGGAAAAATTGCTTTAAAAAGATATCAGCTATGTTTGCAGCTTTATATGTAGTTTTAACAGGTATAAAGTGGGCTGCTTTACTCAATTTGTAAACTACTACCATTATAGAATCATTTAAATTCTGATTTTTAGGCAGTCCAGTAATAAAATCAAGACTAATTATCTCCCATTTCCAGCTAGGAATGGGCAATGGCTAAAGTAATCCAGCTGGGTGTTGATGTTCAGTTTTCACCTGCTGACATTCAAAACACCTAGCTCTGCCAGTTCAGTCTTCATGTTTGGCCAAAAATATTATTTTCTTAACATAGTTATAGTCTTCTGATAACCTGGATGGCCTGAGTATGGGGTTTTATAAATTTCATCTAAAATTAATAACTTACCTTTAGGTATATTTGGTACATACATTCTGTCTTTATACAGTAAAAATCATTTATCATTCAAGTTGTACCCCTTACTTAAACTTTCTGTTGAATTTTATTTCGTTTTTGATTGTAAATTTTAGTAAATATCATCCTGTTTTATCCCTGCTTTAAGCTGTTCTTCTAGATCTATTGTATAAGTGCTGATAACTGCTGCAAAGTTCAGCCTTGCATTTCTACTTAATGCATCAACAACTTTATTTTCTTTACCTTTAATGTGTTGAATTTCGAAATCATACTCACTTAGAAAAGCTAGCCACCTAGCTTGTCTAGCATTCAAATTAGGTTGATCTAAAAGATATTTTAGTCCTTTATTATCGGTCATTAGGATAAATTTCATTCCAATTAAATGATGACGCCGTATCTTTAGAGCATGTATAACAATGACTAATTCTAAATCATAAGTTGCATAATTCTTTTCATGAATTTTTAATTTCCTATACTCATAAGCAATAACATGCCCTTCTTGAGTCAACACTCCGCCTCAACCATCATTGCAGGCGTCAGTACATACTACAAAATCTTTATTTGGATCAGCTATTCTTAAAATAGGTGTGTTGGTTAATAAAGTTTTTAACTTTTTAAAACTATCCTCGCATTTCTGGTTCCAATCAAATTTCTTTCCCTTCTTCTGTAAAGAAGTTATTGGATTTGCGATTTTCGAAAACCCTTCAATGAACCTTCGGTAATAACCGGTAATTCCCATGAAGGATTGAACATCAGTTACATCTTTAGGAACCGACCAATCTTCAATTGCCTTTATCTTTTCGGGATCCACCGAAATACCTTCCTTAGTTACCACATGACCTAAGTACTGGATTTCATCTTTAAAGAAATCACATTTACTAAACTTTGCAAAAAGTTGATGATCCCACAACTCTTGCAAAACAATTTTTAAATGTTCCTTATGTTCTTCTTCAGATTTTGAATAGATTAATATGTCATCGATAAACATGACCACAAACTTATCTAAATACTTATGCATGACGTTGTTCATTAAACACATAAAAACAGCTGGGGCGTTAGTAAGCCCGAATGGCATGATGACAAACTCGTAATGGCCATATCGAGTCCTAAAAGCTGTTTTAAAGATGTCTTCATCTTTAATCCTAACTTGATGATATCCAGACCTTAAATCAATTTTTGAAAACATCGCTGCTCCATGTAGTTCATCAAACATATCATCTATGCGAGTCAACGGGCATCTATTTTTAATAGTCATTTTATTCAACTGATGGTAATCTATGCAAAGTTGCATAGTTCCGTCCTTTTTCTTAACAAAGATGACATGTGCCCCCCAGGGAGACACACTGGGTCGTATATACTTCTTGTGAATAAGTTCTTTTAATTGTGACTTTAGTTCATTAAGTTCAAGTATGTTCATTCGATAAGGGGCCTTTGAGCTGGGTACTGCACCTGGTACCAGCTCAATGGTAAAATCTAGTTCCCTTTTCGGAGGTAGTCCCAAAATTTCTTTTGGAAATACATCAACATACTCTCTTAAAACTGGTATGTCCTCAAATTTTAATTTGTCTATTTTATTTAGATTTTCCTCATCAGTTATTGTTATTGCATAAACCTTACAACCTTTCCTAACAGCTCTCTTAAGCTGCAGAGTAGAGATCTGCCTTATGCTTGTTTTTTTTAGGGATTCCCTTTACACTTATTGATTTTCCATCATTATTTATACACGTAAAAGTTTTATCATAACAATTTAAGATCACCCTATGTTGCTCTAACCAATCCATACCGATTAGTATGTCGTAAGAACCAAGAGGTAGTACATTAAGCTTAACAACAGTTTCAAATTGATCCATAACTACTGCACATTTCTTTACAAAACAAGTTACCTTCCTTTTTTCACCAGTAGCTAACTGAACCAACCAAGAATTTTCAAATTTTTCTACAGGCAGCTTACACTTTTCTACCAATTTAGGTGAAATATAACTGAGACTAGCTCCTGGATCAATTAAAATAGCTATAAGGGTTTGGTTTATCGTACCTTCTACTTCCACCATGGAAGTTTGATAGTCTGCTTGTCGATTCTCCAAGGTTGCATTGATTCTGGGCATAGTCCTCGCTAGGTCTCCAACAATCATCTCCTCCTGTATGGTATGGATATTACTGACAGTCTTTTTCCGATTAGGACAGAATGAGGCATAATGTGGGCCATTACATTCCCAGCACTTTATGGGTTCTTTACGTTCAAAGTTCTTTGTGTAATTTCCATGATTATTAGCAGACTCTTTACCCTTTGAATTGTTCTGATTGCTTGGTGAATTATTCTTATTCCCTTGGAAATTCTTGTTAAGAAAAATTTTGGCCTTATTATTTTTAGAATTTCGGTTTGGTACAAACTCTTTCTTCTTTTGATCATAATGGTTGTTATTCTTTTTGGCCTTCCAGTTGGCCATGCTCTCCTTCATCCGATTTTGTTCATAACAAAAATTAGCTTTCCTCATAGCTTCTTCCAGAGTTTTTGGTTTGTCATACTCAATCCTATCCTTGATGTGATAAGGTAAACAGCTGAGGAATCGCTGTACCTTTGGTTTTTCATCTACAAGGTATGGCACATACCTAAGCAGACTTAAAAACTTGTTGTTCAAATCTTTTATAGTCATTGAACCTAGTTTAATCTCATAGAATTCTTTTGCTCTCTCCTCATAGTACTGCTCAGATAGAAATTTATTTTTAAAGTACTTCTTGAAGGCACTCCAATTTACATTCTTCTCTCTTATTCCCTTCACTCTCTTTAAGTCTTGCCACCATATATCAGCCTTCCCTAAAAGATTGTAGATAGCCATTCTAGCCTTTAATTGGTTAGAATAGTTATAAATCTAGAAGTACTTCTTCATCCCAGATAACCAGGATTTCGCTCCTCCCCTTCTCAGTTTCTCCATTGAATGTTGGTGGTTTAATCTTTTTAAACTCCCCAAAAATTTCCTCATAAGGTTTATATTTTCTCTTTTTAGTATAATGCTTGTCATCACTACTATCACTAGTGGAATGAAAATTACGTTGATCACCAAATACCTTTGAAGATGAGCTGCTTTCATTTTTAGTCTGTTTAATCTTTTTATATTTATGTTGGTGACTTATATCTTCTGAATCAACTCTTTTTCATTTTTAGTTTGTTTAATCTTTTTATATTTATGTTGGTGACTTATATCTTCTAAATCAACTCTTTTACCCCTTTCCTCAGTTTGAAATCTTTCTGTTAGGATATTATTCAACTCCTCCTGAGCTCTCAGAATCCTTTCATTTTCTCGTTTAACAGATTCCATTTCAGATTTAAGTCTTTTACTGTTTGTAAAAGTTTTGAGGAATTAGTGGTTAAGTCTTCTTGTATAGGGTCTCTTTGTAAGTTTTCTTGTTCAGTAAAGGGAGATTCCTCTTCCGCATATTCCTCCAGTCTTTCCATACATGTTGTTAAACTCAAAAACAATTTCTCTGTGGAATAACATTAAAAGAAAATAACATCAGCAAAATAATTTAAATTCACTGTTTCATAAAAGCAAGTTGGGCTTCATCAAGGCCTAGTGTTTGAACCTTGTGCTCTGACACCACATGTCAAAACCCCAAAATTACATAAAAATTGAAAATTTTTAAGATAACATAAAATGTCTGAATACGCAGTTTACTAACTCTTAGCAGTTAGCAGAAAATGAAACAGTCTAACACTTAGTGCTAATCATTTTCATATTACATTAACTAATATAGTTTTCATTTTCGTAATGTATATGAGATTGACCTACACACAGCTTTCTTTCAGTTTTACTAATAAGTTTACTTTTTGGCAAGTAGGTGAAACCTATCTTTGAAAACTTGGGCTTACTTAGCATTTATGCTAACGCAGATGGACTGCTGGTTCTTACAGGTTTAACAGGTAACGATCGATCAAGTAGGGGTTAATTCATAAGTAGAAAGAAGTATATCTGTTGCATGTTAAATGCTAGTAAATAACTAACTATTTAAAAGCAAGCTCTGATGAGGTAAAGTAACTGTCTTTTATTTCATGAAAGTACTTCTATCAATCTGGATAGTAAAGATTTCCAATAGAGTACATGTTTCTATTTTGTCACTAACTTACTAGTTATGGAAATGATCAACCTGTTACTTGTTTGTAAAAAAAATGGTCACTAAAAAGTTCTAAACTTCTGTACTTACATTATCGCCTTGTTGCATGCACTATTGTAACAACATACATTACCATCTTATTTTATAATGTACCAATTTGATTGTTACTTGCATTTTGTAGGAATCTTACTGCCTCGAAATCTCTTTGACATTATAAGCTTGATCATTGTAATTAAATGCATCGTTTCATGATGGAGTACTATCTACCATTACTTCATAAGTCTAAGTCATAGGTAAATATATTATCAGTGTCATTACAATGATTATAGACTTTGAGCATGGTTTAATCCATTATAAATTTACTATTATCATGTTGCCTGGCTTATAACAAGTTAATGTTTATAATAACTATTATGGTAGATTTTTCTACCTAGAACTTCTAATCGGAAGTTTACCCTATGTGACATTAATATGACCAAGATTCTTATACTATGCTAAGAATAGGTTAACATAAACAATCACAAACTATCCTTGCCAAAGAATGATAGGGTTTATTATTATTGACAAGTCGAGTATGCAAACTATTATTTGAGAGAGCTTATACCAAGGTTGAGACTTGTGGTAGTTTAAATGTCATGGTTTAAATACTTTTTACTCTTATAGTCAAACTTCATATATTATATCTACTCTAAACCATCGGTTATAAATAATAAAGTTTGAAATATCATATGTGCATATTTTATCGTCGTTTTGCAAGTATATAAATCAAATGATAAATGGAAAGGTCCTAAAGCATAATCAACATTGGGATTATCCATATGACAAAGTTGTTACAACCTTTCACTAGGGTCAACGTTGAGAAATCATCGTTAATCAAATACGCAAATCTCGAAGCTATCATACATTATGATATAGTTTATGTGTTATCAATGGTGAAAAAAATATACAAGCATACTCCATAGTTTTTGTGCATGGTTTGTTTAAATCATTGTATTAATAATTGGATGATTGAACCGCAGATGGACTATGGACTCGACCCTTGCATGGTTAAAAGAATTGGAGGGCACGTGGTCACCTCCTGTCCATGCATTGGCGATATAAAAGTCTTGTAAACCCTATTTGCTTTGTCATTTGCCTTTGAAGTTCTCGCTGGCCTGCGGGCTGCACTGTATAGTTCCATGGACGCCATGAAAAGGTTTTCCCCTGCTTACTTGCTCCAAGGCTTTTGTTTGACGTTGTTGTGGTTTCCAGAACTCGGTCTTTGATTGCAAACCTTCTTAGTTGTGAACTTTACCATGCGAGTGTTTACTGGTTTTTGAGTTTGGTTCTCGGCCTGTCCATAGCTTAGTCCTGTTCTCCTCGTGACCTGTCACTACTTTGTAAAGCTAAGCCTCTTTGTCACTATTTGTGCTCCACATTCGTCGTAGGGTTTGGGGATTCTTGTGTGTGCATTACGTAGCTGGTGACAGTCTCTTCGCTGCTCGATACTCTTTTATTTGCAGGTAAAAATATCTCAGTTTTTATTGTGTAGACTCTGTCAAATTATGAACACCGTTAGGGTTTTTAAATTTTATTGAACTGAGCCCTGAACTAACGCTTGGTTAAATGCTTGCGCAAGAACCCGTGACAGTTCCAAGCTTTGGTGAAAGATAAACGATGACCATCTTCAGTGGTTCGTGGCTCTAACTGGTAAGCCCTGAGTTCAAATGGGTTTCGCCCTACTTGTATTGAGGGTTGTTGAAGGAGAAATCAGTGCTTAGAAACCTGTTCGGTCTCTTTGTTTAATAGGAGGTTTAATAAGTTGTTTTCCAGTTTAAAGTTATAAACCCTTGCTACGATGCTGGGTAAAACCGACCTTGAGCTGCGTGATGTATTTTGGTTAAGTCTTTAGCCTTACGGCCTGTCAATGTAATACATTTGGTTTTTAAGAAGGTTTTTAACTTTGAGCTCTGTCTCATTTTTGCAATGGTTTTTGTACTCTTGTAAACTAAGATTCTGTGTAACTAGAGTCTTTCTTTCTTCAACTGTGAGTGAAGATAATTACTATTTAAATTATCTTTTGTAAGTACTTATTGTTAATATGAGGACTGTAGATCAGTCGTAATGTGGAATTTATAATATTAAACTTACTTGTCCAAAATATACAAGCTAGGGTTTACTGGAAATGAAACCCTTGTCTAAATATGTTCTTCAATTTATTAATACTTGGGTTTTGCTTCTTGTTACTTCGGTTTGGCTATTACAGACGTGTGGTGGTATTTTAACTTGTTAACTGTAAACTTATCTTTGCTTGTTTATAAAAGATATTTGTTTAAGAAAAGACTGTAAACAGTCTATAGTACATGCTATAATCTTCTTGTAACGTTTATTTATATAATTATCAATCTAAATGGATTACAACTTAGATAAATTAATTTATAATAGATAAATAAATTGTCAGGGTTTCGACCCTGAAGTTTTTCCTTCACAGGTATAAGCCTGTCTGGTAAATGTAAAATAATTTATAAATATGTAAATATTTAATTTTATATTAGTTATTGTTTATATTTACATTGTTTTTATTTAATAAACTGTCACATAGAATTTATTCAGAGTTCTCTAAAGGATAGAAAGTAAACTCTGTAACTCTGTTTACTCTTATATATTGAGGACTTTTAACATAACCCTATCTAGTTTATATTAAATATTACTCTTAGATTTATTTGATATTATTAGAAGATAAACTGTGTGGTTAGTAGCTTGTTTATATACTTAATTGTATGTAATCACTGTAACTCTAATGTAGTTTTACTGCTGCACTTCATTCAGTTTACTAAGTGAAAACAGTGAACCCAAAATAAATCATAATACCGTTTTTCCTCCATAGTATTTAAAACATTGAAATAAAATTACTCTGCTATCTACAGTTACACAATCCTATCTACCATTTTCATTCTCTTATCTACTTAAAGCATTCTATCTGTGCTAGAGTACGACTTGGTTTCCAGTTGTGGAAAAACACAGTTTAGAAATTTATTTACATTCTAACACATTATTTTCTAAATCCATTTCATTTCTAAAATAATTTAATAAAAAATACGAACTCAATCGTTTCACAAACTGAACTGTTAACATTCACCTAGCAGTTAATTAAGATTTATTTAACTAACATAGTGAAATAAAATAACTTAGAACCTGTTGAGGACAGACGACAACAACTTTAGGAGGCCGTTCCTCCCTACCAATCTCCTGGAGAGCTCTCAAACACGCTTCCTCAGGACCCTCGAGCCTGTTCCTGGTCTTATTGGCTGAGAACTGGTGGAGAATGCAAACAGTAGAACCCTTTGTCAACTGACTAGTTGAATACCTTAGTAAATACTCTGCTCTCAGCAGTATGATCTTCAGTTTAAAAGCTACACTAGATCAATCAGCAGTTATCCCGTCAAACACTTTCCAAATTTCCCTTCCATTGAATTTCTCTGAAGTACATTCATTCAACCTGAATGATCACTTCTCTAGAATGAGCAGCCTCAGCTCTCTTCAATGGGATTTTTTATAAAGATTGCCTAGGTTTTTTGGGTCAGTTTTCATTAATTGAGCCACCTGCTCTAATTCCACTTTCCTGGGGAATCATGACCCCAAATGTGGGGAGGTTGCCACCTGCAACAGTTGGAAGTGGTTTGAGGATGCTGCCACATGTCAGTTTGCTCTACACCCAGTCTCGCCCACCAATTTGACCAGTAAACACTCTTTTAACAGCTCTCCTAAGCTATTGTCTCTCCTTTATTTATTTATAAATAAAATATTCAGAATTTACAACAAATATCCTTGACCCTACTGAGTCATCAATTACAACTTAGCATAAAATTTATCATATTGTCCTCAAATAATATCAAATTGTTTTTGCAAAATTGGGGTAGCTTCCTCAGCCATACTGCCTCACAACTAGTTGAACAGGCTGCAACATACTCTGCTTCAGCTGTACTCAGTGCCACACAGGATTGCTTCCTGCTAAACCAAGAGATCACACCTGATCCCATACTGAAGCAACACCCCAAAGTGCTCTTCCTATCGATGGCACTGCCTGCCCAATCCGAATCAACATAACCCTCCAGGTTAATCTTCTGATTCGCCTCATACTTGAGCCCATAATCAACTGTACCCTTAAGGTACCTCAGAATATGCTTTGCAACAATCAAGTGAACACGTATCGGATCTATCAAAAACTGGCTCAAGGTGTTCACAACAAAGCAAATATCTGGTCTTGTGTTTGTAAGGTACATCAAGGACCCAATCATCTGACGATACATCGTAGCATCAACCGCTTCTGATGAAGCATCACTCAATAGCTTCAAGTTTGATGCCATAGGTGTGGTCATGGCCTTGCAGTCCATCATCCAAAATCTCTTCAGGATATCTACTATATATTTCCCTTGTCCCAGGGAAATTCCATCTGCATTCTGCCACACCTCCATGCCTAGAAAATAATGCATCATAGCCAAGTCCTTCATCTCGAACTCAGTAGCAAGCGTCCTCTTCATATCAGCAATCAACCCATCTATACCTGTTACAAACAGATCATCTACATACAGTAGGAGCATTATTGGGTTGCCATCTTCAACCTTGTATTAAATATTGGAATCTACTTTACTCTAGGTAAAGCCCAAGCTGGATAGAAAGCTGTCAATTCTGTCGTACCATGTCCTGTGTGCCTGTTTCAAACCGTATAGGGATTTCTTCAATTTACACACATGAGACTCCCTGTCATGTGTCCCAAAACCGAGTGGCTGCTCCACATACACTTCCTCTTCCACTACACCATTCAAGAAAGGAGTCTTGACATCCATGTAGTGTATCTTCCATTTCATTACTGCAGCCAGAGAAAGTACTGATCTGATGGAAGTGTATATGGCTACAGGTGTAAAAGTTTCTTCATAATCTATTCCTTCTTTCTGGGAGAAGCCACGAGCCACGGATCTTACTTTATATTTTCTATGCTACCATCTGTAGCATGCTTGATCTTATAGATCCATTTGGAAGTTACAATAGAATTCTCTTCTGGTCTTGGGATAACATTCCAAACATCATTCTTCATTATCGATTGATACCTTCGATCATAGAATCCTTCCATTCTTCCCGTTCTGCCGCTTCTTCATAATTGGAAGGTTCTTTATCGATGAAATCACATAATAAGGCTACATAACCAGAGCAGGACCTGGTTCTCTTTCTTTCTCTTTGTGATTATCTTATGGAGCCCCATATCTTTCCACACCTTGGATAACTTCTCGTACCCAAGCAGGTTTCCTCTTATGAGGATTCTTCTCTTGAGGTGGATCTACAGGTTAACCTCTTCTATTTCCCATTCTTCTTCTTGATATTCTTCGTTCATGGTTGTGTCATGAATTCTGGGTGCTTCTATTTCTTCAGGTTCTTCAGCAGGTCTCTTTCTGGATTTTTTGTAAGCTGAGTCTTCGTCAAATGTTACATCTCCGTTGATATCGATCTTCTTGAATCCTAGGAAGTATATTTTTTAAGCCTTTGAGCTTTTAGAGTATCCCACAAATATACCCTTCTTTCCTGAAGGATCTAACTTTGTCCTCTTTTATTTCGGAATGTGTATGTACACTGGACAGCCGAATATTCTAAGATGGATGACTTCTGGTTTCTTGCTGAAGAAGACTTCTTTGGGTGTCTTGTTCTTGAGTACTCTGTGTGGAGTACCATTTTGTACATACACCGCTGTTCTAGCAGCTTCTGCCCATAGATGCATGGAAAGATCTTGATCATGAAGCATAGCCTTTGCAGCTTCCATGATCGTTCGATTCTTTCTTTTTGCAACCCCATTTTGTTGTGGATTATATGGATTAGTTAACTCCCTCTTAATCCCAAAATCTTTGCATAATGCTTTTAATTCATTTGAAGTGAATTCTCCACCATTGTCGGATCGAAAGGTCTTGATCTTCTTCTCTGTGTGGTTCTTGATCAAGGCTTTGAATTCCTTGAACTTGCTGAATACTTCATCTTTGTTCTTCATGAAGTAAATCCATGTCTTCCTAGAAAAGTCACCAATAAAAGAAATATAGTATACATACCCTCTTAATGAACTTGATGACATTGGACCGCATACATCGGAGTGAATGATTTCCAAGATTCCTTTTGTCTTGCTCTCGCTACTTGGAAATTTCTTCTTTGTGTTGTTTCCTTTTACACATCCTTTGCAGACTCCATCATGTTTTGCTTGAATTCCTGGAAGACCTTCAACATCTTTGCTTGCAAGTGGTAGTGCTCTGTAATGCACATGTGCAAGCCTTATATGCCAAAGCTCATTTGGCTCTACTGTGCCATGGACCAAGGCTTGTTCTGGATGGCCCTTAAATTTGTATAGACCTCCCTCTTGTTCCCCAATGACTACTACATCATCAAAAGTCTTTCCCTTTGGCCGCATGAGAACTTGGCCATCTACAAATGCAACCCTCATGCCTTTTGCATCTAATGCGGATATGGAGAGGAGGTTCTTCTTTAGTTTTGGTACAAACAATACATCTTGCATCTTCATAGAATTTCTAGAGTCTAGCTTATAGGAGGATTCCCCACTACCTTTTATTGGATACTGGTAGTCATCCCCAAGTTTCACCTTGTGAGGCGAGTCATGTTCAGATAGCTTCACAAAGGATTCTTTGAATCCCATCATATGTTTGGAAGCACCACAGTCTATAAGCCAATCATTGCTTCCATGTGAGATAGTTCTCGTGAGAGCAGAGATCATCACATATTCTTCATCACTAGAAGAATCATCACTTTCTTGTTTGAATCTCTTTGTGGAAGGTTCATCATCCTCTGCAGCATGAGCATGATGTCTTCTCTTGTTTCCCTTCTTCTTATGGGATTTAATCTTGTTTCTAGGAAAGTCTTTGGCAAAGTGTCCTCTTTCATCACATGTATAGCATCTTAATTTAGATAAATCTTTTCTAGTGTTATCTCTTTGGTGGAGGTTCTTACTTCTGGGGTGATGAGAGCTTCTTCTGCTTTTCCTGGAGTGAATTGTGAGAGATTTATCTTCACTTCCCATCTTTTCTTCTCGTGCTGCAATCTGAGCTTCTTCTTAAGAGCATTCTTCCCATAGTCTGCTGAACTTGACTAACTTCTTTCTTGCATGGATTCCTTGAATAAAGGAGTCCCATGATTTAGGGAGACCATTCAAGGTGGTCATTACAATCTCGGCATTTTCCACTTCTTCATCTACTGCTTCCAGCTGTTCCTTGATCTGAAAGACCCTTGTAAAGTAGGACTGGATGGTCTTTGCATTCTGGATCTTTACATTCTTTAGTTGGTTTCTCAAAGTCATCTTCTGGTTTATGTTCTTCCCTTCAAACAATTTGGTTAGGGAATCAAACATAGCTTTATGTGTCTTTAGGGAGGACACTCGTGGTATGAGGTGATCCTTGATTGAATCAGCAATAATCCTCTTTTCTATAACCAACTTATTCTTGTGTAAGGCCTTAGCCTCATCTCCATCTGGAACTAAAACCTCCTCATTGATATAGGAGTCCAACTCATTTTCTTCCAGGACCAAGGAGATCCTATACTTCCAGGATCAGAAGTTATCAACTCCCTCAAGCTTTTCATCAAGCTTGGTATGATGAGACATCTTAACTGAGAACCTCAAATGGAAATACAAAATATTTAGATCTTACCAGGTTAAGATGTCGGATTTGGATCTGGAGCTGAAATTCTACACTATTGGTTCAGGAGCAGATTAGGGTTTGACTTTTCTGGAATTCAGTCCAACCAAATGCTTTGATCTTGATCTCTAAACTTCTACGTTGCACGGGTACCACTCCCTACCCTTAGAAATGGCGTACCCTGCGTTCCCGCGTACCTGGGAGCTTTGGAGCTGGTACGAAACGCTCCAAAAGAGCCGGGTACTTCATCGGGTACTCGGGAGCTTTTCGGGTACTTCGCAGAAGGTAAATGGAAGCTCTCGATACGAGTTCCTTAAGGTTCTTGTGACTGGGAGCTTGTAGAAGCTCCCGATCCATTTCTGAGTGATTCGAGTTAATCTCAGTCCATCACTGAGTGAGCCCGCGTCCATTTTTCAGTGTAGTGAGCCGAGCCATTGCTGAGTATGCTATTGCTGAGTGAGCCCGCGTCCGATTGCTGAGTGAGCCAGCCCGCGTTTTTCAGTGGAGAGTCTGGAGACCAATTGCTGACTCGCTGAGTGAGCCCGCTTACGATTGCTAAAGGAGCCAGCCCGCGTTTTTCAGTGGAGAGTCTGGAGACCGATTGCTGAAGGAGCCAGCCCGCGTTTTTCAGTGGAGAGTCTGGAGACCGATTGCTGAAGGAGCCAGCCCGCGTTTTTCAGTGGAGCCAGCCGGCGTTTTTCCGATTGCTAGCGGTTTCCATTTCTGAGTTGGGTTTTGGACCTTGGTTCCAACTTTCGATTGGTGAGTTGGGTTTCAACTTTCAGACTTTTCATTTGGCAGGTGTTTGAAATATAAAATATTTGACTGTGGGTTTTCACTTTTCTTATTTACGTATTTCTGCTAACAGTATGTAATAGTTTTTAAATTTTTTTTTTAATTTAACTTCCTGTTACTTGTGCTTGCCTATCCATTTGCGTCACAAGAAATTATGAAGCTATACAGTATACACACATCAATCTGCCAATAATGTCGATTTTGACATTTCCCATCAATTGTTATTAATATTTTTGGATTTTGTCACTGTCGTGTTTGTGCCAGACATTGTACATTTTATGCATTCACCAAATTTGACTTTTTAAATTTTAAGTAATAAATTTCAAATTTCAAATTTGTCATACATAAATTAATTAGAATTTTAATTGACAATGTCCATTATGCAATCTTTGAACATTATAGTTAACTTTTAAAATAGATAAAATGACAAAAAGTTAAAAAAATTAAACTTATAATTTAATAAATTTATGCTTTTTTAATATATATTAAAATTTAATATATTATATTATTGCCGCTCCCAACTTGACGTTTCCTGTAAATTTGTACAAAGCTTCTAGCCGTACCGGATACTCGTGTCCACGTACCCCACGTACCCGCGTACCAAAAACTTGTGCAACACAGCTAAACTTCGATTTTGAGGAGGAGATCAATCCAGGCCCGGGCTCACTGAAAAATTCCACTTATGTGGAAAGCCCTAATTTCCGGCAGTAGTGTCCGGTCCAAAACTGAAAAAGCTCAGAATTGGATTCTTCTTTGACAGAAAGATGCGCCCTAGGGAGGAGAGTTAGTCCAACCTTCTTTTGCTGAAAAATTGTGGAGAGAGATCCACAAAGTAGGAAGCCCTAGTTTCTGCAGCTGCATAGTGTCTTCTTCTCAGGTTAGCTCTGATACCATGTTAGAATTTTGACATTAAGCTAGCATTATATTAGGATCTTTAACTGAGAGAATAACAAGCACAACAATCAAACACAAGAGACAATGAACACAATGTTTTCCTCGGGGAAACCATAAATGGAGAAAACCCCAACACTTCCTTGGAGATAGAATCAACACCAAAAGTAAAACCCCAAAACAGTAAGATGATCTCCCGACAGCAGTAGCCTCTTTCTTCCTAGCCCCAGTAACTCCTTCTTCCTCAGCTATGCGCTACAACTGAGTGTGAGTGAGTGTGTGATAAATAGAGAGACTCACTCTCTATTTATACTAATTCTCGACTTAACAATAACCTACTAGGGCCAACTTCTCTAGGAGAGTCTAATAACCCTAGTGCCCTGGAACTGTGGGGACTTTAACCCTTGATCAATAGGAGGGTTACCCACCATGACTTGACACGACTTGTTTACATTATAGAACCTCCCGATAGGAACATCGGGGCATGACATGACTTAAGTACATTACAGACACATCCCGGAATAAACATCGGGGTACAATACATAAGATATACGGATGAATACATTCTGAAGTTACAAATACATTAACGTTCATCAAGGGTTCCAAGTCATTTATGACCTCATCATCACATTTAAGAGTGCACGAACCATCAAACCACTAAGTGTGGGTCCAAGGACTTCTTCAAGGCTTCTTGATCAAGAAGGAGACTTCATGGGCTTCTTCAACCACACCAGGAGATCTCCAGGGGTAAATATATCACATGTGGGGTTTCTAGGTCTTCTCCTGAGGTACCATGACACCATCAAAGCATGAATGACCACATAATGGGTCATTAATGCTTCTCCAACCCATATAGGGGTTCTCCATCATCCACCAGGGCTTTAGGGCCATCTACATGGTCTTTAGCATCTTCAACAAGGTCGTGGCTTCAAGATCCATCCTTGTGGGTACAAGGACCTTGTCAATTGGGTACAAGGTGATTCAAGGCACAAACCCACTCTGTAAGGGGTCCAAGACACTGGAAGTGGGACTTGGTGGCATCATTGACGACCTATGGGACCACTGTAAGTCCATGTTGTCATCAATGACAATTTCATCAACAACTTTGTGGATTGTTGTTAAATTTATCTTTTTTCAAATATATATTCACTTTGTGGATTGTTGTTAAATTTATCTCTTCCAAATATATATTCACTCCGTGTATTGTTGTTTAAATTTTTATATTCATTTACTGTATTGTTGTTTGAATTTACTTTTTCCTAAATATATGTTCACTTGTGGATTGTTAGTCTTTACTTGTATGGACTATGATGTCTATATGAATGAATACCAAAAAAAATCCCCAAAAGAATTGTTGTGGTAGATTGGCTTGGAATATATAACACGTCGTATGTTGGTATTACTATGGGTTTTATGTTGGGGATTGCAAATTGATTTGGGCATTCTAGTAGTAATTACATATATGTGTTGTAGTCATTTGGGCCTTTGCGAATTTATCTAGAGTTTGATGGTTTGTAGGCATTTTAGGAAGGTTTGCAATACTTCGTTCACTACCACCAACATCATTGTATGTGAGGTCTCACATTCTAGGGTGTGATGGTTTCTAAGTTGCATCTACATCTACTTAGATGTCTAGGTCTACTATAATATCTAAATGCTTTCTCACATGTTGAGTGTCTTGAACATTCTATGGATTTGTGTGTTTTTCCACAAAATAGGCATTAATTTTTAGTCAGGTAATGTGCCTTGTGCTTGTTTTCTCCACAAATTGCTCCACATCACGTTGTTCGCACTAGGTTGCTGTGCATCGAAGAGTCATTATCTTTGGGTTTTATAATCTTTTTAAAACCCTTTGTTTGGAAAAAAAAAAGGTGCATTTGCTTATTGACTAAAATTCAATCCCAATAAAATTTCATGGACTTCCCACTATTTGTTTCAAAGCCTTAGATGTTATACAATTTATTGGGTTCATATTAACATATATTGCCATGTGTTGATATGGTCTCCATTCAGTTAGCATTATTTATATAGTTTTTGCAATGGCTCAAGGTAGATGATTTTGTTTGATTCCTAGTGGGCTCGAATTACAATTGTGTATCATGACCAAAAAAATAAAATCATAGAATCCTTGCCGGTTTTGCATTTTCATTGGACTTTGTTCACTGTTGGACATTGTCAAATAAAAAAATGCATGTGTCGAAGCCTTATTCAAAGTTCATTTGTTATTTGAGGTCCTTAATTTGTGGCCATCTATATTTTTTTTATGATTCATAGTTCGAAGATTGTTTCACTTTAAAGAATAAGGTTTGTGGCTGAACCTTCTTTTGTGTTAAAAAACATTGAGCTGCTCATTGGTATGTAATTATGTTTTGGAGTTATTGCAAGGATTTCTATTTCTTCTCTATAGTTCAATAGTTGTGACAATACCAAGTATTTTTTGTATCGTCCCAAGGTGTGCACTTTTGGCTTTTGTAATGCTTTTTCCTTTTGCTTTTGAGTTGGCACACTAGGCTCCATGCTTGTAGGCCATCCCCATTCTCTCATGTTAAGGGTTTTTAATTTGTGGCCATTGATATTGAACATGGATCGATGTGTTCATTTTTTATCATTTAGGCTTCAAGGGTTCATTTATATAGGAAAATAAGGTATGTTCTTATGCCTTTTTGCGTTGCAATCATTCAATTCCTTACCATTTGGCCATGTCGTTTTTTATGCATGTTCTTACTGTGTCTTGCATTTGTTATTCTCTTATATACCTATATAGCAATGTACCATAAGCTTCTATCTACTTTAATAGTCGTAAAATGTGTGGCTATATGCAAATGGGTTTATTGGAATTTGTAGACTTGCATATGTGTATCTACATTGATGTTTACTAGGGATATATTGAATGAAATACAATATTTTGAAAGAAAGAAGCTCAAAATCACTCACGGGTTGGTTGACTTAAGCTTTCTATAAATATGCGAAGATGAAAACAATATTCCAAACCGTTAAGTGCCATAAATTGTAAATTTAAGCATCTTGATCCTAATGAAGCTAATCTGCTCCCGCCAGAGGATGATGGCATTTATGATTATTTATTAGCATCATTTAACCTCTAGGATTTTGAGATTTCTTTGTATTTCCTCCCAAATATGGGCAATGTTATTCAGCCTAAAACGTCGAGTTAAAAATCTTCACACATGCTCTCCAATCTCCCTTCTAATAGTTGTATCTAGTTCATTTTAATGTTAACTACTTATTTTTCTTTCTTTGCCTTGTTGTTTTTCTCCACTCACCACATGTGTTAAATACACGCTTGGTTTTTTCTATGAATTGCCAATTTGTCTGTGTCGAACATCTTTTTTTTTATGGCATGCCCATGTCCTACAAGCTTGTGCAATTTCAATATCCAAAAATAACGTGTAACATTTTTTTGTGCTTATGTTTATAAAGCAAATCAAATATAAAATGGAACTAATAGTGAAACTTAATTTTACAGAAGGGTTTATAATGGTAGACTTCCTCTTGCACATAATGGGAGAAATTTGTTAGGGTCCTACCTTGACCCCTCTACTCTGAGGATATTGAGGAATACTTTATTGATATGTGAGTCTATCTCCATGAAATAAGGCCAATTAGATAGTTAGTTCATAATTACTCAATGTAAAAGGATATCTTTGTTAATTAAGACCCATTAGGTGGTCACCCCTCTTTGATATTGGGACCACACATAGTTAGGGTTTTTGTTATTGATGCACTATATATAGAGTAGAAGGTCGTGTAATGTGATCAAGGGTTGTTATTATATTTGGGGTTTTGTTCATAGGATGTTGCCCCCTCAAAGAGGCAAGTGAACATTGCTCTCTCTTTTATACATCACTAATACAAGGGTTATTTCTTAGGTTCTGTTTATTTCTCCCTTGTATTCTCTATTCCACTTTGGCATTTTATCATATTATGTTATTTTCTCTATAATTATGGGGTTAAGTACATTACAAGTGGTATCATAGCACCTTCTTGGGCCAAACCTGCACCAAAATTTTAGAATTTTTTTAGGTGAGAGGAGTGTTTTGATGTCTTTAAATAACACAGAGATACATTGTTCAATGGGTAGAACTACAATTTGGGAAGACTACATGCATGAAATACAATTTGTTTCACCTAGTTGGACACCCTTCTAACCCCTATCAGTACCCCTTTGAGTAGTATTGCACTAGGCATCAAATGTATACAAACTTCCACTTCCACATACCCTCGGTTATATCAAAAGTCCTCTGGGAAATCAACTTCAGATAATTCAATCGATCATCTTGTTACTATAGTGGCACTGAGCATAACACTCACGAAGATTACTCTTTAGCACCAAGGTAATTAGGTAGTATGGCTAAGGGCATGCTCGAGCCTTTTTAGTTTGTGCCTCGAGAGATTGGGGCTATTACTATTGTTGGACCCTACAAGTATATTAGAGAGCAATAGAACCCAACATTCTCTTATCCTCGAGACCATGAAAACCCTATCCTCTATGACCAAACAAAAAAATCCTTGCATCTTTGCATCGAAGAATAATTTGATAATTCTATCAATGCAATAATATTCCTAGGGAGTAACACTTCCACCAACGTTAAAAAAGGTATGGATCTCAGTTATCCCTTATAAGAGACATATCTCAAAATACTTCTTGTTATGTATTAATCTTAGTGTTTCCACTCTAGTAATATTTTTTACATGGACCTGACCACACCATTTTGGATAACCCACCTAATCATCAAAATCCTTGCAAGATGTTGATTGCAATGACCTCGCTCTTGGTAACCTTTTTGGGAGCACTCACTAACACCATGATAACTAACTCGAACACCATGCATTTTGATAAGTGACTTGACCACTTGGATGGCCAATGCTCCACTCTTCATACACAAATCAAACACATTACTACTCAATAGGATCAAGAGATTTCCAAAATCAAGGACCAAGTCACATCCCTCCAAAATAAAGTGTCCCCTCTGTTAGGATTAATTAATCCTCCTTTGTCCAAGATAGTATATTTGGTCATTTTTCCTAACTTAGGAAGTTATTATAACTATACTAGAGTATGGGGGACACACCTATAGGTTATCGTCCACTCACTGCATCTTCATGCATGAGTTTATGTGCCTCTAGGACCAATCCCTATATTATAGGAGCCCACTCTGAGTGCCACCAACAACCACCTTCAGTTGGTTGTGGTAGGTAAGTAGTTATGCTAAGTTATCCTATAGTTACAATCAGTTAGATCACTATCAGTTAGCTTAGCGCCGGTTTTGCATGCATGCAGGGAGTGTGACACCTCTTGTCCACCTACCTCATCAATTAACTAATTTAGACATTCGGAGTTAAACTATTGAGCTCCAGTTGTGATGTTTCCACACCGAGTTAGCTAAATAGTCAGCTTGAGCTGGTAGATTCGAATCCTATCCACATTATTCGAATTCTATTTATTGTATAATCATTGTATTATTGATTAATGAATGAAGATTAATGGTGTGATTATCTGAGCAATTATTGTCCGATTAATATGAAATTTGTCTCATGAATTCTTTGCTCATTGCATATTGATCTTAATTATTCCACTACATAATTCCTTCCCAATATCTATCATATTGTCCTGCATATTTATGGTTCTCAAATTTAACATGGTATCAAACCCTTGTTCATGCTAGCATCAAACCTCAAAAACCTCCATGCTTGCACTAGAAGCAACTAAGTTTCCACATAATTCCTGGAATCGTAACATTGCTCCCTCTGAATTCTATCCATAGAAGTCTATCCAGGTGTGACGGACTCTGAAAAAGTGCACATGTCGAGGTGGAAGGGTTTGAATTGACATATGATTGCAAATTGGTTTGTTTTTCAATGATTTTTTTGCAGGTACCTACATAGATTTTGAAACATTTGACTTATCAGCATACAATGAAATGGAGAATTCTGCTGCTAATACACCCATAATACTTACACCCTTCAATTACATTGATTAGAGGGAAGATATGCATATGGCCTTGCGAAACAAGGGTCTATATAAGATGACAATGGGAAGAGAAGCTGAGCCCCAGTAGTATGTTGAGAAATCCAAGTTTCTAAACCGGCTAGATGAAGCCTTTGGATTCATGTGCATCCATATCTCCAGGAATCTTTTGCTTCACCTTGAGGGACTCAAAACTCCTAAAGAAGCATGGGACAAGATTGAATCTTTGTTTGGAAAACAAGATGAGCTTAGAGGCCATATTTTGGAGAATGAACTAATTGCATTACAACCCAATAGTTCGAGACTATTCAACAATTCTTATCAAAATACAAAGCTCTAGTACTTCAATGCAAACAATGTGGGATAGAAAGGAAAGATGAGCATCTTGTGTTGTCAATTCTAAGCAAGATTGGCTCAGAATTCTCAGTCTTTTTCTCTACTTTCCATTCTGGAAGAGTTTGCATTCCAAACTAGAAGATTCCTTCGCTAGATGCTTTTGCAGAGTCTTTGATCCAAGAGCAAGACAAATTGATTCAGATGGGAGTGCTTCGAACCTCCAAGAATCAAGCACTCTTAGTTGGAGACTCTAGCAATTAGCAAGCAAGAGGGAAGTAAAAGGGGAAGGAGACCAAAAATACTGCTTTGAAACCAAAAGAGAAGCATAAATCTTCCAATGGAGCCTCAAGTTCCAAGAAGAAGAAGAAATTTGAGAAGTCTAAGTGTTCCTATTGTATGAGAGGCTTTCATCCAGAGAGTCAGTGCATGAAGAAAACCATTGATGATTTGTCAAAGCTCCTTAAACAGAACAATATTTCTCTCCCACAAAGTGCAAGGACTTCTGAAGAAGGAAAACAGACAGAAGAACATGAGAGTTGCCATGCCTTGAAAGAAAGTGTCTCTCGATCAAAGTATTTTCTGATTGATTCAGGAGCATCCAATCATATGGTTTCTTCCAAAGAATCCTTCACCTCTTTGGATCTCTCCGGAGGACCTAGCATTCATATGGGGGATGACTTATAGATACAGCTGTAGGAAGAGGTTCTATTAAAATACAACAAGGAGAGTTCAAAAATGTACTCTATGTTCCCTCTCTTGCAACAAATTTGTTATATGTATATCAGATGACACATATTGGCTCACCAAAGTGAGTGGCATTTGGTCCTGACTTAGTAGAGATCACATGTATCTCAACTAGGAATATTATAGTGAAGGGTGTTGCAAACCATGCCTCCAAGGCATATGAATTCTCACACTTTCTGCCATACTTAGATCTAGTACAACCACAACTGCCATTCGAAAGGGGAGGTAAGAACATTCTATCTATAGCTTTTGTTAATGATGTATTATCTAAAGTTTCAGATTCAGAATACGAGGAACAATATTAGCATGATCTTGATATTGAGATTGAGCCTCAAGAGGATCTAGATCCAGATCCAACTCCTATTCCAAATCAATGGCCTAAGCCTAAATGGGCCCAAAATCTCATTGAAGCAGTTGGGAATGTTGTTGGAGATCCAAGGGACAAAAGAAGAACAAGGTCCCACTATCATAATGGACATGTTGCGCTCTCTCGTTCAGGTAAAATTCCTTTAGTGAAGTGTAACAAGCATCCTAAGAGATGCTGCTTGATGGTAAGGACTGATCCATAATTCAACCCATTGAAGAACAAATTGGATCAGGTCACTATTCCTCTAGAAAGAAGATACAAAGGCAATATTCCTTCTCTTATCTATCATCATATTGGAAGAAGATGGAAAAATTCACATGTACAGTTCCAGGATGATGATGCACAAAAGAACCATGAGTCTACATGGTTGCTTCTTCCTCGGTCAGGATGTTACTATTGTATTTGGCCATAATAGAGTCATGAGGTATAACCTGCATTGTAAGTCGGTTCCGGTTCAATAGTTCCCTAATGAAAACACTGCTACAACTACAACTACTGAAGATTAGGGTTTCAGGCTTGAAAACCCTATAAGACAAAAACTAGTCATGTTGGGACTTTCGCTATAAATCGATATTGGAGAAGGCTTAGGAGCCAAAACTTTGATAGGCCTAAATGAAATCTTGATGTACCTTTTGCAAATTTTTTAGCCTCATATTCGCTATAATCTAGGAGATATGATTCCTACAACTTAGGGTTCTAGCCCCTCGTAGAATTCAACCTTAAACATGTGACCTAGGGAGAATTGCTATATTTAGGAATAGGAAGGTCCAAATTAAATTTCACATGATTTTGTAGATAGGGCATGAACTGTAGTTTATGTGGTAAAAGTTTCAGACCTCGAAGGTGAAACAGTGACACGTGGAAGTCCGTACAAGGTCATTATGATGAACAAACTTGAAATAAGTCACCTTGGGAAACTTCGCATAAATCCCACTAGGTGAAACCAATTCTGCTCTAACCTATGGGGTTGGAAAGAAGAAATACCAGGATACCTCAGTACAAAGTTTCAGATCCAGAGGAGTAGGAATTGCGGAGATACAGCAGAAACAAGATCAGGCAATTCTGTAGAAGAAATTGAGGAAAACTAGGGCATCAAATATTTTGCAGGTCTATTCACAGTTTTGGGAAGATGAGTATGTTTCTCATCTCACCTTGAGGAGGCACATCTTTCTATCCAATCAGATCTAAAATATACCTAAGTTGAAAAATTAGGGTTTCTCTGTCAAACCCTAGGTCCACCAGAAGCAGTATTCCAAAAAAGCTTTCAAGCAAGCATCAAGTTGAAGCAATCTCATTGGTAAGTTCTATCCTTTATATTTCCGTTTGAGGTTCTCATTTTTATCATGATGACAAACTGTACCATGCTTGAAGAAGTCGAGAACTTATGATCATGGAAGTATATAGTGCTTCTCATACTTGAAGAAGCATGAGCTGGAGAACTATGCCAAAGAAGAAGTTGCAGATCTAGAGGGAGATAAAGACAAAACACAAGAAGGATTTAGTCAAAGCCAAGAGGATTATTTCCACCTCCATTGGATCTCACATGTAACATGCTTGTAGACTCCCAAGGATATGTTTGGTACAATGACCATCCTGTACGAAGGAAATAATTTCAACAGAAAAATGACATTGAGGAACCAACTAAAGAATGTGAAGATACAAAACTCGGAGACCATGCAGTTCCACTTCACAAGGGTTTCTCAAATCAAAGGACAACTTGAAGAAGTAAAAAAATACATCATGCTCACATCGCTGAAGATTCCTTAAGTGAAGAGGAATGTGAATTCTATTGGTTCCCATAATCAATAGAAGGATCCAGGACATAAGGATCAAGAAGGAGTCTACCAAACAAATAAAAGATAAGTATTTGAATTGTCATTATTTAGTTGTGTTCAAGGAAATGTATTATGCGTGATAAAATGGTTGCACTAATGAAAATATATTACTAATATGCATGTTATGGGTAAGTAGCCCATGGTGCTATACAACACTCCATTTCTACTTATCTAGAATGAAGCGTCTTTGCTGACATACTAGGATTAGTGCACAATCTCAATGATGTTATGGTAGAGATGGAGGCATCTGAAAAGTTTTCGTGTGTATACAAGATATGGATGAATGTTGTAATAGTTGCATGATTATATCTTTATGCATAAGAATATGTCATTATGAATATGTCTTATGAAATTATGAAACTACGTGCATTTGACTTGTTGGAAAGATCACGTATAATCGCCTACAAGAAAATAAGGATGAGACTTGTTCCAAAGAACAAGTGATGACAGTTCAATAGTCACTCTAATAAAGATACATGAAGATGAACTTGAAGCTCCTAGGTTCAGATACACCGTGACGGAAGAAAGAGATTTAGAAGAATATAAGAGAGCGGTAGATCCACCTTGAAATATGAAGACCACCTTGGGCACGAGAGATAATTCAAGATGAAGAAAAGTATGACGAGACTTCTAACTAAAGTAAGAGGCCTCAGATACACTCTAGTTATGTGGCATAGTTGAGTGACATCATTGATGCAGACCCTTCCAACAATGGAAGAAGCTATGATCAAAGAGTACCAGTTGATCATGGGAAATGATGTCTAGCATATGGTTTCGAGACCTGAAGGGAAGTCCATAGTCTCTTCCATGTGGATCTACAAGATCAAGTATACAAAGAAAGGTTCCTGGTTTTTCTAAGAAAGAGGGAGTAGATTATGGCACAACATATTCCATTGACCAGACACACTTCTCCAGTGAAGTAGAAGTATATATCGAGCAAAGAACCACATGAACAGAAAATAATCTGTACGAGCTCAACACATCTAGTTACATAAGGATCTTGAAGATCACCTAGAGTGATGAATATCTTAACCTTCGCTACAAGGTTGAAGATGGAAACCTATATAATACAATAAGATCACATATGGGTGTAAAAGGAAATTTTCAACAAAGTTCAAGATAAAGGATCTCAGTATCTAGTAACCTAAGATGGATACATAGAAGATCAGTAGCAGAGGATGCTACCTGTCACTCTAGTACAAAATGTTTCGATACATAGAGTACAAAATGTTTTGATACATAGAGTACAAAATGTAGAGAGAGGATGATGCTCTGCTTCATGGGGAGTGATTGCATTAGATCTCTGAGTTCGACATGGTACGACAAGATGGACAACTTCCTGATGAGTTAAGGCTTTGCCAAGAGTAATGTGGGTTCCAATCTTCAAGGTTGAATGCGCAATACTGGGATATGCCGATGACTTGAAATGATGAACTCATTGTAGATGCAAAGAGGAAGTGCTGAGGACAAAAAGAGCACCTCGAGATGTTTGGGATCAGATATTATCTCATGAAGAGGTTGAGTACATTGCAACATGTTCAGCCTGTAGCGAAGTAATGCAGATTCACAAAGTATGTTGTGGAAACATTAAGAAGATTTGATATGTTGGATTGTAAAGCCATGGCCACACCCATGGATACCAACCTAAAGATGTTATCTGATGAATCATCAGAGTTAGTGGATGTGACTCAATACAGATAGATGATTGGGTCATTGCTGTATCTAACAAATACTAGGCCAGATATATGCTTTGTTGTGAACACCCTGAGTCAGTATCTAGTTAAACCTAGATGGGTTCTGATAGCTGCAAAGCATGTGATGAGGTACC
Source organism: Pseudotsuga menziesii (assembly GCA_001517045.1). Classification (NCBI taxonomy): domain Eukaryota; kingdom Viridiplantae; phylum Streptophyta; class Pinopsida; order Pinales; family Pinaceae; genus Pseudotsuga; species Pseudotsuga menziesii. The sequence continues at coordinate 737,021 of LPNX011231500.1, forward strand.
TAAAGGGTACTATAGAATTTGGACTATACTATGATAGAGATCATGACTACATAGTGTATGGATATACAAATTCATATTGGGAAGGAAGTGGTGCAGACAAAAAGGGCACCTCAGGTGGATGTTACTGTCTGGGATCCGCCATGATCTCATGGCTGAGTCAGAAATGATTTAGTGTTGCTCTCAACACGGCTGAAGTAGAGTACATAGCAACTTGGTCTACTATTTGAGAAGCATATGGATTCATAAATTAATGACAGGTCTATTTGATATGGAGTATGATACCACAGTGATTCTATGTGACAACCAAAGTTATATAAAGATGACAGAGAATCCTGTGTTCCATGATAAATCAAAGCACATAGAAATCTAATATTTTTACATAACGGATATGGTATTAAAGGGAGCTATGCAACTCCAGTATGTGAGTACCAATGAGCAAGTTGTGGTATGTTGACCAAGATTTTGTGACAAGCTTGGTGTAGTTCGAAAAGGCTTTCCTCGTAAGGAGGAACACTGACGATGATATAGATCCTTCCTCGTAAGGAGGAACAATGATGATGATGTAGACTTTCCTCGTAGGGAGGAAAAATGATGATGATACTAAAGACTTTACTTGTAAGGATGAACAATAATGATGATGATATAGACTCTCCTTGTAAGGAGGAATGATAAATATATGGGCCCTCCTTGAAAAGGTGCAACAGGTCGAAGTTATGGACCCTCCTTGAAAAGGTGGAACATGTCAAAGATATGGACCCTTCTCGAAAAGGAGAATCAGGTCGAAGATATGAAATCTCTTTAGAAAGGAGGAACAGGTTGAAGATATGGACTCTCCTCGGAAAGGAAGAAGAAGTTGAAGATATGAACCCTCCTTGAAAAAAGGGGGAGCAGGTTGATGATATGGATCCTCCCTGGAAATGGGGAGTGGTGATGAGATGGCAGTGATGTTCCAGTATGAAAGAGGCCAAGTGCACCTAAATATGGTGACGAGTTCCGACATTCACTTATGGACGATAGTATCCTCTTTTGAGGATGGTGTTGCGGATAATAACACTTTGCTCTTGAGAGTGGTCCTTACTAGCTGAGGATGGTCCTGTAGACGATACTCTCACACAGAGAGTGTACCTACATTCATTTGTAGATGCCATATAATAACACTTGCTTGGGAGTGGTCCTAGATTTAAGGTTGAGGATAGTCTACGATGAGTCCTTACGGATGACAGGTCCTGCATTCACGTACAGATGATATCTGTAGTTGTAGACGATACTCTTGCATGCATAGTGTGCCTACATTCACTTGCAGATGCCATAGAATGACACTCGCTTGGGAGTGGTCCTATATTTGAAGCTAAGGATGCTCTACGATGAGTCCTTACAGACAACAGGTCATGAATTCACATGCAGACGAGATCTGCAGTAACAGACGATACTCTTGCATGGAGAGTGTTCCTACATTCATATGTAGATGTCGTAATATAACACTCGCTTGGGAGTGGTCCTAGATTTAACAAGATGAGGATGGTCTACGATGAGACTTTACAGATGATAGTTCCTACATTCATTTGCAGATGAGGTCTACATTCAGTTGTAGACGATATGGTCCTCCATTCATTTGCAGATGATCCAACTGGTCAACACTATGGACCCTCCTCGTTAGGGGGGAGTAGGATGATGAGGATTGCATGATCCTTAGACCTGTGTCCTAAAATGATAGGGATTGATCATATTGCAAATAGATCATGTGTATTGCAGGTAGTATTGCTGCAAAGGATCATGAAAATTGAAGTGTGACTGCAAAGGATTGAGAAGATCGAAGTGCAACTGCAAAGGATCAAGAAGATCGAAGTGTTGCTGCAAAGGATCAAGAAGATCGAAGTGCTGCTGCAAAGGATCGATAAGATCGAAGTGTTGTTTCAAAGGATTGAGAAGATCTAAGTGCTGCTGCAAAGGATCAAAAATATAGAAGTGCTGCTACAAAGGATCGAGTGATCAAGTGACGCAAAGGATCGAGTGATCAAGTGCTGCAAAGGATCGAGTACTACAGAGGATCAAAGTGATCGAGTACAACAAGAAGATGAAGATCAAAGTGTTACTGCAAATGATCGAGTGCTGCAAGAAGATGAAGATCAAAGTGTTGCTGCAAAGGATCAAGTGATTGAATATTGTAGAAGATGAAGACTCGGTGCTGTAGAAGATGATGTTCCAGTACTGAAGATGTTCCAGTTACTAATGATTGTTGAAACTTTCCTATGACGTATATATGTATCACCTTGATGATGTTGCAGATGTTCTCTCTCCATGCTCCTATAGTTGATGATGTTGTTGTCAGTAGAATACCCTTCTCATTAAGGGGAGTGTTGAAATATTGTAACTTTGAAGAATATTCTAAATGTATTTTACTGATGTACCACAAGGGAGATGTCTTATTCCTCCGTTAGGATGTTACTATTGTATTTGGTCATCATAGAGTCATGAGGTATAACCTCCATTGCAAGTCGGGTCAATAATACCCTAATGAATATAATATAATATTGTTTTGAGTCTTCCTAGGTGAAGTCGGTCCAATCAGTTTAGTGGGGCTGACTTGTTCGGTTAAAAGTCAAGTGACATAAAGAGTATAAATAAAGGAGGTTTGTTCCTCATTTGAACACACACTCACTTGTGTTTAGTGCATGGGATATATATAT